>CM045553.1:22553916-22714738 GCA_024721245.1 Mitragyna speciosa
TCGAAATTCTACCTGGATTTTCGAAGAGCTTGGGATAATTCCTCCGCATTTCGTTCTTCTGTCTCCCACGTGGGTCTCCTCCAGGTCATGATTCTTTCCACAGGACCTTGACAAGGGGAAATTTGTTGTTTATTTCTCATTCTTTTCTTTAGCGGTCCAGGATTTGCACTGGTTGCTGCTTCCTATCCAAGGTTTCGGCCAAGCTCAATTTCGTCTGGTTGAAGCAGCAGTCGTGCCTAGGATCCGGATGGTATTTTTTTCAAGACCGACACATGGAGAAACATTATGCATTTTGATAACTTCGAAGGCAAGTCCAATTGGTAAGCAACCTTTCCAATACGCTTAACGATTTTGAATGGTCCCATGTACCTTGGTTGAAGTTTCTTCTTCTTCCCAAACTGGATGCCACCCTTAAATGAAGAAATCTTGAGGAATACTTCATCCCCAACCTCGAACTCCAGCTCTTTCCTTCGGTATCGGCATAACTTTTCTGTCGACTTTGAGCAGTTTGAAGTCGTTGTTGGATTAACTTTACTTTCTCATAAGCTTCTTCTATCCAGGGTACTTTTTCTGGACCCAACACTTTCCGCTCACCCACTTCATCCCAATAGCCGGGCGTTCTGCATCTTCTCCCGTACAGTGCCTCAAATGGAGCCATCTGGATCGAGGATTGGTAGCTATTGTTGTAAGCAAACTCAATTAAGGTCACATGTTGATCCCAGTTGCTACCAAAATCCATCACACTTGCCCTCAACATATCTTCTAAAATCTGGATTACCCGTTCGGATTGGCCATCGGTCTGGGGATGGTAAGCCGTACTAAAGTTCAACTTCGTTCCAAGGCTTCGTGCATCTGTCCCCATAGTCGGGAAGTAAACCGAGGATCTCGGTCCGAAACAATACTAATTGGAATCCCATGAAGTCTCACCACTTCATCAATGAACATACGAGCAAGTTTTTCTAACGGGTAGGTCATGTTCATCGGCAGAAAATGAGCGGATTTGGTCAAACGATCAACGATTACCCAAATCGCGTCATGTCCCCTCTGAGTTCTCGGTAACCCAGACACGAAATCCATGGTGATGTTTTCCCATTTCCATTCTGGAATCTCCAAAGGTTGTAGTAGCCCTGACGGTCTTTGATGTTCAGCTTTTACCTGCTGACACGTAGGGCAAGTCTGCACATACTCTGCTATTTCTCTCTTCATATTGTCCCAGCAATATAGTTTCTTCAAGTCTTGGTACATTTTTGTACTTCCCGGGTGCACCGTGTACCTGGACCGATGGGCTTCATCCATAATCACTCTCTTCAACTCTTCGTCTCTCCGGGATGAAGATACGATTTCGAAATCTCAACAGTCCCTCGGGCCCCACGCTATACTCAGGTATGCTCTCCGCTTTGGCTTTCTCTATCCGTCTCTGTAATGTGCGATCCTTGTCTTGAGCTTCTTGGATTCGTTTCAACAATTCAGATCGAACATTTACATTTCCACAAATCACTTTAGAGCCAGCTATTCTTGGACTGCTCTCGCTTAATCGCTCCAATAAATCCCATTCATGGATGGCCAAACTAGCCATTTGCACCTTCCTACTTAAAGCATCCGCGACAACATTAGCTTTACCTGGGTGATAATTAATGGTGCAGTCGTAATCTTCCAATAGCTCTACCCACCTTCGTTGTCGCAAATTTAACTCCTTTTGAGAAAACAAATATTTTAGGCTCTTGTGATCGGTGTAAACCTCAAAAGTGACCCCATACAAATAATGCCTCCATTTCTTGAGTGCGAAAACCACAGCGGCTAACTCCAGGTCATGTGTGGGATAATTTCGCTCATGAGGTTTTAACTTACGGGAGGCATATGCCACTACTTGATTTCCTTGCATTAACACTCCTCCTAAGCCTTCCCGTGAAGCATCAGTGTACACCCTGAAGGTCTCTTTTCCATTGGGCAATGCTAATACTGGGGCAGATGTCAATCGCTTCTTAAGCTCAATGAAACTTTGCTCACACCGTCCATCCCAAATAAACTTAGTGTTTTTCTGAGTCAAAGCAGTGAGTGGCGTGGCTATCTTTGAAAAATCTTTAATGAATCGCCGATAATAACCAGCTAAACCCAAGAAACTACGAACTTCGGTAGGATTCTCGGGTTGTTTCCAACTAACCACGGCTTCAACTTTGGATGGATCTACGGCTAAACCCTTTCTCGAAATAATATGACCCAAGAATGACACTTGGTCCTTCCAAAATTCACACTTACTAAACTTAGCATACAACTTTTTATTCCGTAAAGTTTGTAGTACTACCCTCAAATGTTGCTCATGTTCTCCCCGAGACCTTGAAAAGATTAAAATATCGTCAATAAAGACCACTACAAACTGGTCTAAGTAGGGTCTGAACACCCGATGCATTAAATCCATAAAAGCCGCCGGGGCATTTGTCAACCCAAATGGCATCACTACAAATTCATAATGCCCGTATCGAGAGTTAAATGCAGTTTTAGGCACATCTTCCTCTTTAATCCTCAATTGATAATATCCTTGCCGAAGGTCTATCTTAGAAAAGATCACCGCTCCCTCCAGCTGATCAAATAATTCATCAATTTGAGGTAAAGGATACTTATTCTTTATAGTAACACTATTTAACCCTCGATAATCAATACAAAGCCTAAGAGTACCGTCTTTCTTCTTTACAAATAACACCGGGGCTCCCCAGGGGGATACACTCGGCCTGACAAATCCTCTTTCCAACAAATCTTGGAGTTGAATCTTAAGTTCTTTGAGTTCGGCCGGGGACATGCGGTAGGGAGTTCTAGAGACTGGCGATACCCCTGGTGTCAATTCTATTTTAAATTCCACTTCCCTCTCCGGAGGTAGAGAGCTTAATTCCTCCGGAAAAACATCGGGAAATTCTTTTACCACCGACACATCCTTAAGTTTTACTTTATCCTCAGGTGTATTAATTAAATAAGCAAGGAATCCGACTGCCCCTCGAAACATTAACTTCCTAGCTTGCATGGCCGAAAGAAGATTTGAGGAAGCTAGGGTTTTCTTAACATCCAATCTCAAAATAGGTTCCCCCGGTATATTAAACTCCACCACTTTCGTCCCACAATTTAGTTGGGCACTATACCGGGTCAAACAATCCATGCCTAGTATTACATCATAACCCCGAATAGGTAAAGCTATGAGATCAGCTAAAATGTTTCTCTCTCCTACTCGAAGCTCGCAATCTTGGTAAACAAGATTAGTTGTTAGGCAATGGTCTCCAGTCGGAGTCCTCACTTCAAATTCATAGGATAACTTAATAGGTTGTATCTCTAAAGTAAGCATAAATTGAGGGTTCACAAAGGAATGGGTGGAGCCAGGGTCTACTAGTAATTTAGCCAGACGATGGAAAACAAGAATCATACCTTCAATCACTGCAGACGACTCCGGGGCATTTTGCTTATCAAGGGCATACACGCGAGCCGGCACTTTTCGTTTATTCCCGCTCTCCCTGGCTTGATTCGTCTCCTTGGGTCCCGGTTGAGCGGTACCCGGTCCACTGGCGGTTTGCCGCGGGCATTGATTTACTCGGTGCTCACCACTGCCACAAAGCAAACATTTTCGATTCTTTCTCCAGCAATTTTCTTCAGTGTGGTTGCCCTTGCCACAATATCCGCAGGCACTAAAAGCTGCCGAGGATTGTTTTTCCTTCTGAGTATCTTCTTTTTGTTCACTTCTGGGAGGAGCCCTTCCCATCGGAGCACCTTTGTATCTACCAAACTGGGCACCTTGCCCAATTCTCATTCCTCCTGTCCCCCGTCCCATCTTAGGAGCTGGAGTGCTTCCTGTTGAAGGGCGAGCGTCACTGGTATTTCCCCGTTTTCTTGCTTTCACAGTGCGGACCAGAGACTTGGTTTCCTCCACCTGCTGCGCCTTTTCCACCGCAGCTTCATATGTCTCAATAGTGGCGGCAGCGAGGGCGTCTTGGATCTCCAAATTCAATCCTTGAAGGAATCTTCTCACCCTTCGTCTTTCAGTAGCTACCAATTCCGGGGCATATCGAGAAAGTTTAGTAAACTGAGCCTCATACTCAGCCACCGTCATCAATCCTTGTCTTAACTTCAAAAATTCATCTTCCCGTTTTTCCTGTACTCGCACGGGAATGTACTTCTCTTTAAATTCCTTGGTAAAATTGCTCCACGTCCTCGGTGTCTGATATCTCTCCCACTTGGCATTGATCAAATTCCACCAAGGGGTGGCAGCACCCTCCAATTGAAACACGGCAAATGTCACTTGCCGTTCCTCCGAGTACTTTAAGACAGTGAAAATTTTCTCAATGTCCTCCAACCATTTTTCAGCAATTTCGGGTTTTGGACTGCCATTAAACTTAGGGGGATTAAATTTCTGGAATCGCTCCAAGGCTACATCTTCCCCTACACTCGGATTTCTCTGAGATCCACCAATTTCCACTATCGGATTCGGCCGAGTTCCCAATTGAGTTAGAACATCGGTCATTCGATTCAAAATGGCAACCATGGGATCAGCTCCCGAGGGTGGATTTACACTAGAAGTGGCCTCTGCATCCCGGTCTTGACGACGAGGACGTCCTCTCCCACGACCGCGTCCACTCATATTTTAGTATACTATAATAACATGAATAAATTTATTTTAATAACTACATGATGAATATCAAAATTCAATATAAAATGCACAAAGTCGTGATTAACAAAGAAACCAAATTTCATGCCAGAAGATCACACATTTATACAAGTAGTTCAATTTACACATATCAAAAGTCAGATACAAAACAGGTCATACATATAAGCATAACAAAACTAGCATAAGCTTTAGTACATAACTCCATCCCAAGATCCAGTCTACGACCTAACCCAACCGGACCGATCCAGCTGAGCTCATATCTATGTCCCGCGCACCCCCAGGTGCACCCTCGGCCCCAGGAGGTGGAGGCACTGCCTGACCTGGCCCCAGGTGCGGAGCCACATCGCGCACCTCATCCAGTACATGGCCTACCAATAGACCACTCTCGTCCGTGAGTCGTCCCGCGTGGTCCTGGACGTGCTGTACCACACGTGAGAGGCGACCGTGCAGCTCCTGGAACTGCACTCGGTAAGCATCCGTCCTCTGCTGTTCTTCTCGAACAGCAGCCTCTAAGTCCCGTATCCTCTGAGCCTGAGTCCTAATAGTCTCTCTCAGCTCGTGAACACGAGCTCGAGAACCATCCCTTTCGCCCTCTACTCGTCTACTATCCTCTATCAGGGATAGCACAACATAGTCGGGGTATGAATAGGTCCTCCAACATCCGCAAGCTGGTCGAACTCGTCGGGCCGGTGAAAAAGTGCGGTATGGGTGCCCCGGTCCCTCGCGAAAACGGACAAGGGGTCTCCGGCGATGCTCACGCTGCACCGGCGCTGCAACCGATGGCGATGGTGCCTCAATCCTATCACTCTCTGACATCCCTACAGGTTTAAATAATAAATTAATTAGATCTATCCCACCAATATTTAATAATAATCAATACTTAAATATCACACTCAAATATCAAGCTTAAAAGTAGACTAAACACAATCTCAAGCATATACACAATAGTGCCTAGGTACGGAAATTCGGATTTTATCTCTCACACTCAGGTTGATCAGGCCCAAGCGTAACCGACTCAACCCAAATTTCCTACCCGACACCCCTGTACAGGACTAGCACTAAAGACAGGATTCAAGTCTAAGCTCTGATACCACTTGTGACAGCCCCACCTCACCCATAGGCGCACCAAAGGGCTTAGCGGACTGCCTGCCTAGCTCTCGCCAGGTCTCGATGCACGCACTCACGCGACCATCCAAGTGTACAGACATTAAAATAAACTAACATAGATTAAAATGGAATAAAAGAAAATACACTCTTGTTACTTAACTTAAAGATACAAGTCACATAAAAAGGTCACATGTCATAATTTACATAATTTCACAATAATAGCCTATCACCGTACGACTATTACAATAACTAAAATACTTATAAGAACCCAAAACCAATCGGTCCCGCTCAGTTTTTCAAGTAACCTGAGTAAGGAAAAACAAATAAAATGGAATGAGCTATAATAGCCCAGTGAATGTCCAATTCATGCAACATATCAAGAACTCATTATTTTGGGTCATTAAAATAATCAATAAATTAAATGAACGATATATAAGCAATTTAATTAACAGGTAGTCAATGGCGGATACAGGGCTCAACTACAGAAGCAAGCTTAACCGTAGAGGAGCAGGCACTGAACATGTAGCCACGATATTTGGACCGAGATAATAGCTCAGGTCTTAATCAAGGAACATATCAGTTTTTTTTATCAAGCACAATGCCCTAACCGCCAATCACCTTATAACCTCCGTACAAGCTACCACATCCGGGGGAGAAAAATCTCAACCCTGGAGGGCCAACACTCAATCAATAAAGTTCGATCCGGAGTTGGCCTCTTAGAGGATTCACAACTCAAAAGGAAAGAACATCATTCCCTACAACACCCAGCACCTTATGTCCTCCCACTTGCAGCCGGGTTGACTATCCGTGAAATAACGGGGAAGTTAGTCACGGTAGTCTCACACACAAATAACATTTTAAATAATAAAAGCATGTAACATATTGTGGAACAGATGCGATAAAGTACACATCTTTCCTCAAGTAACACATGTACTCACATAATAATTGCAAGTTAAGCATAATAGTCAAAAAGTAAAATTATCACATTTCATGCATCATGCACACATAAAGACACTCACCTTGAGAGCCTAAGAAAATATCTCGTGGAATGGTCGGGTTTCACTATCGGGTCCTGCAATTTGGAAGAGATAATCTAATGAAAACCCGATTTAAAACCCTAATTAACCTAGTAAGAAAATGCAAGAAATACCCCATTAAATTCTAGGTTTTTTTTTTTTTCTAGGTTTAGGGTTTAGGGTTTAGGGTTTAGGGTTTAGGGTTTAGGGTTTAGGGTTTAGGGTTTAGGGTTTTCATTTTAGGGTTTTTATTTTAGGGTTTTCTAGGGTTTTTCTAGGGTTTTCTAACAAAAATTGGGCATTATTTCCCCTAAATTTCAGCACTCCCAATCTTGTTTTTCATCAAGATTTCAATCATTAATCCCACAATTCCACAAGTTCTACAACTTCCTAGTTCAATCCAACCTCAAATTCAATCAAAACCTCACTAAATTTCAAGAATTAAGGTCCAAGAACTTTCACCCAAACAACATGTTCTTCATGAAATTTCAAAGTTCCAAGGCCACATACTAGTCTATTCAATCATAAGAACACTTTATCTAACAAGTATATATCAAGTTCTAACTAATTTCTTCAAGTTTTACTAACAAGAACTTGGAATTAAACTTGAATAAAAACTAATTAAAACATGGAATTAGTAAGGCAAGTTCATAGTAAATACCTTAAAGATGCTTAGAACTTTGATTAGAATTGATAGAAATCCACTTCCTATGGTTGATTTGTGTTAACTTGAGAGATGAAAGTCCAAGAAGTTGAGAGCAAAAATGGGGGAAAGAAGAAGAGAAGTTTGGCCGGCCAAGGTGAAGGAAAGAGAGAGAAAAATAGTCTAAGGAAAAATGAAAAAGAAATGAAGAAAAGATGGGAAAATGGTGGTCCAATAAAATTCTCACAAGAGTAAAGTAAAAAGTAGTCTTATTAATGCAAGAGTTGCTACTTGGATTAGTTTAATTGGTGAAAATTAATAACTCTTACCACTTAATAAATTCATTAGTTAGACATAAATTATTAAAGCAAAATAGAACAAAAATGAAAAGCAAGAACCGGCCACATGAAGTAAAAGAAAAAAAAAGAGAAAATTTCGGCCAAAAGAAAAGAAAAGAAAAGAAAGAATTTCGGCCAAGAAAGAAAGAAAAGAGAGAAAAAAAAATTCCAGCTAGGGGAAAAGGAAAATAAGACAAGAAATTAAGTGAAACTTTTGAATAAAATTGGGCAAAATCCCAAGTAATCAAAAGACTAGAAAATAGTGAAATGAACTAGTAAAAATTTAAACCCTACTATAAGTTAATTGGTCAAGAAAATTATTCTAACTTTAGTACCTAAGTGTTCTTGCTTAGAATGAAAATCTTAACTAATTAACTTAATTAACTCAAGAAATCTTCCAACTAGTAATTCTATGATTATCACTTAACCCTAAATAATAGTAAAAATGCTTCTTATATGTGCATTTTCTAGGGTGTTACATCAAGTGTAGGTTAGTTTATTTTTGGGTGATTTTGATAAATTAAGCAAGGGCTAACTAATGGATGTCTATGGTTAGTATGAGTCTTTGATTGTAACGTTGGTTATCTCATTGCTTTGTTCTACATGTAATGTGCATAATCCTACCCTAATTACCTATAAGTATAATTTGAATTGTGAATATGACTTGGTGCTATGGTGCTAAACGTTATCATTGCTCTTGAATAGTATTGTCATTCTTATTTTGAGCATACAAAGGTATATTTAACCTCAAATGTTTCATTCCTACTCTAACTGTTACATTACAAGTGCCAACCTATCACATGATATGTTTGGTTTCGGTATGACTATTTTGATCTTTTAAGAAATTGTTATCCTATTTTTATTTGTCCTCATTGATCCGTTCAGGTACTCAAAATGCCAAAGAAGTACAGTGGCACATAAAAAACCCCGCGGTGAAGGATCCTCCAGTCGTCCTCCCCAATGGGATACCACACACTTCACCTCGCTTGAGAATGCCCAATGGTACACTAAGCATGAGCACGGTGAATTAATCATTGAAAAAACCGTGGATGAAGCTGTGGACGCCATTCTCCACATTACCGAGAATTTTGCCCGGTTAGGTTGGGATCCCATTTTGAGGCTCCCCGATTATTACTACCCTTAGTTAGTCTGTGAGTTTTACAAGAATGTCGATAAATCTGAGTACAGTGCCTCTAGCTTGACTACTACAGTTCGCGGCACACGGATTGAGCTAAATCGAGCATATTTGGACTAGCATCCTTAGGTGTAGGAATGACGGATCCCCAGTATGGTATGTTAGACAATTTCAGTGGAGGGGCCCATGGACCCATGGACTGTAGAACAGGGAGCTGCCAAGTTTGGAGTATACAGTAAAGAGGCTAGGTTTGATAAGCGTGAGGTGTACTACGCCAAGGATTTCGATGCCCCTTATCACATTATCATTTATATCTTTGGCCACAATATTTTTCCAAGGAGGAGCAGTCTTAACGAGTCTAGGGCCAGTGATATATACTTTCTAGATGAGATGGTGAACGGTAGGATGACTAAACCTAGCTCATTACCTAGTGCGATAATTGCTTATATGATGAAAGACGACTATGGCAGCAGAGTGCTACCACTGAATTTGGGTTCCCGAGACTCATTTTCCTAATTATGGAGCAATATGGAGTCCACCTTAACGGTCAACATAGATTGGACACGGGGACTAGAGACATAGTGAATCTCCATATACTGAAGAGCCTTGGTGCCAGACAGTGGGCAATTGACATGTTGCAAGGATTAGGCCAACAGGATGAGGGAGATGAAGATGCACCTACCATAGAGCCTACTGTTGGACCTTCGTCTCCACCGGCACATTCTCCAAGTCATTCACACCCGTTTGGGAATGAAGACATCTTGGCAGCCATAGGTACCCTTCGGACTGACTTCATGGGTGTTATGAGCGAACTAAAGGACCAACTTTATGGACACCCTAGGTCATATCCAAGGGCAATTGGACAACCTTGGCAGTCGACTGGGCAGTATTGAAGATTATCTACGCTCTTTTCACTCTAGTGGGTCGGGAGGCAGTCATGATGCACTAGGCGCACCACCTTCATGATCTTCCTCTTTCCTTTCCTTTTCTTCTCAGTATTTTTGCTTTCGGTCTATGTAAGACATATTCTCTTATTTTTCTCTTTCTTTTGTTTTCTTTGCTTATTCACTTTTGGCTTGTACGAGTAACTGTCTATCTTTACCATATTTTTCATTATCTTATTTTCCACACCTTGAGGACTATTGTGTGATTTAAGTGTGGGGGGGGGGGGGGAGAGTGTCGTAGATAGATTAGTTGTTTACTTTTGTGATGATTTGGAATTTTGTGCTGGTTGTTTTGGAATTTTTTTTACTACTCTGTCAAAATTTTTAGATAGGCACAATAATCATCCAACTTGTGGTGTTTCATATCTCTTTTCTTTCAAGTTTCTTTTTAGGAAGTTATGTTATTTTAGTAATTAGAGTCAGTTTTCCTGCACGAATGGAACCGATGCATGCTTTACTTAAGGAAAAATTAGTATGTGTATAAGAACTCATACTTTAGTGAGAGTATAGTAGGCAAAATAGAGTTAATTATGATGCAATTTTAAGACTTGAAGAAGTTCCTTTAGATTATTTGATTCTGTTGAGTAGTTAGTGGACTAGTATAATAGAAGAAGAGGGGACAAATAGCAATATATCTCAGGATCTACTCCACTAGTTTTAGTATTGAGTAACCGGGGGTCTTCATTTACCAATGTCAACTTTCGCATCAAAAGGCTACTAAAATTATGAGTAAGCATAGCTACTTGAGCGTACGAAGTGTTGAGTAACCGGAGATTTTCATCACCAATGTCGTTCTTCGCGTCAAAAGATAACTTTGTATCTCAAGGAAAGGCTGAGTAATAATAATAATAATAATAATAATAATAATAATAATAATAATAAAAATATAAAAAAGAAGAAAAAGAGAAAAAGAAAGAGAACTGCCCCCTTGATGATTCACGTTGAACTAATCATAGGTATATGGATTTATCCATAAACTGTGAAGGGAATGATTACTTAAGAGGGTCACGTATGAAGGGAATGAATTCATATTGACAAGGTTGACGTAACTTACCGCTGTTTTGCCTATTATGATGAGTAATCGAAGTAAGAGTAATTGTATGTAGAATATTTCTCCTGATTGTAAAGTTTGCATATATGGTTTTCCTTGTTTTGAACCATTATCTGATCATTAGAGTTCTATTGCTTGAGGACAAGCAATGGTTTAAGTGTGTGGGAGTTGATAATGGCCGAATTGACTAGGTTTTTTAGGTTTGTTTAGGCTAGGATTTACGTGTTCTTCTTTACAAGTTTTGCTTAATAATTGTGATTTTTCTTTCTTTTGGATTCTTGAGTGAATTTGACACGAGAGCTACTCATTTGGCTTGTTTTTATGCTTTTATAGGTTTTTCCACCTTTTACTGCCGAATGCCAAAGTATGGTTGAGTATATATTAAAATGGGAAAGAGATCTCACGAGTGCAAAATAAAGGCTAAAGGAAATTAAGGATTCTATTTCCATCCGTGCCTTCATCCGTGCCACAGATGAGGCCACGGGTGGGGACAGTGGCATGGCTTGGTGGAGATTGCGGTTCTGTCAGCATTCGCGATGTCACTCATGTTGTGGATGACGTCGTGGGTGACACCAGACCCATACTATTTTTCATCTGCGACCTCGGTCGTGCCGTGGATGTGGCCATGGATGAGTGGCGTATTCTTGCGATTTCAATTTGTTTTCAAGGCAAAAATTTGGGGGAACGAATCCAAGTTTGGGCAAAACAAACTAGAGAATAAAAAGGGCTCTTCTAGGGCAAAAACAAAGGGGGAATGGACGAGGAACGTGAAAGGAGAACTCAAGAATTGAAGAGAGAAGAAGAAGTGCAGCAGCACAAAGGGAAATTTCTGCAACAAAGAAGAGTGAAGAAACACTACATGAGAATGAGTTTTTTATTACTTTCTTTGATGCTTGTTGAACTTTCTCCTTTGAGTATGGAGTAGATTTGTATAAGATTTATAAGGGTTGAACCCTAACCTTTGTTTATGACGTTTTGATTCGTTGTTTAATGGAAAAAATATTATCTTTAATTGATTTACTTGTGAATTTATTGATAAATTGGATTGGATTTTTGTGCACGAATTCAATCTTGACAGTTGTATTGGTTGGGTAATTGAGAAATCACTCAATAAAGATAGAACAACTCTCATGTAAAAGAACTTGCATGAATTGCTAGAAATAGAATTCCATAAGTTCTCCTATTTGGGTGTGAATCTATTCGTGAGATAAAATCCATTGCATCTATTGCATCTTCTAGGGGTTTTGAGTTGGGAAGATATTCCATTCAATCAACCTAGGGATAGAAGTTGTAAGCTCGAGAAAGATTACAACTTAATAAAGGAATTTTAGGGTCAATTGAGATTGGGTAATCCATTAGGCACGAATTAAAGGTAATAATCGGCATTAGGGGAATCCCACTTCTAAGTCTTGCATTAGAAATTATTGCGTCCTTGATGAGATCGCCCGTACGGAAGACTACCAAGACCCTTGGATTTTAGGCTTACTACTCGTTGAACTCAAGACCCCTTGGATGGATCTTCCAAGAACCCTTGAAGTGGAGTAGGTTGCTCGAACTTTTTCCCTTGAAGATGCCCTCGATCCTAGAAAAACCAAGATGAACCGAATTGAGCGCGTTCAATCGTTCAAACCTAATTCTCTAAAGATCTTGAACAAAACCGAAAGGAAACTCTAAGCGAGATTGGATGGTCGCCACAAGCAAAGCTTGATAAGACCTATGGCGGTTCTCAATCACCAAAGAACCAAGAAAATTCTGGAGAGAATTTCACTCAAAATATCATAAACGTTCTATCCAATGTTGTTCCCAAGAAACCCTTATATAGGGCGGCACAAAGACATAACCCATGAAACTACGTTACCCTAGTTGTAACCTAACCTCAACTACTACAGATTACAACTCAAAAAAAATTACATAAAACAACTAAAACGGACTTTCTGATGGTACCCGCGGCACCTATCCGCGGCCGGTATGGGGCGCGGGTACGGTCAGAATGTTTGGCCTTTCAAGCACTTCACGAACGAGCCTTCTGATGGTACCCGCGGCACCTATACGCGGCTGCGGGTTCATGGCGCGGGTTCGGTCAGAAGGTTTGGCACTTCATTCCCATGCTTGAATCATCCTTCCTTCCTTGGTCAGCCCATAAGCAAAGTACACTACGTGACAAAGGATCCATGTTGGTTGCCTTGCACACATTATCCAGCGTGTCCACAATGAGACCATGCAAAGCATCCTTCATTTTCCTAGCTCTTGACCTAGTCATAGGACCATCCAAGTCTTGAAGTACATCCTCAGTCACCTTGGAAGCTTGCTGACCTTAGGACCTATCATTCCCTCCTTCCTCGAAAGGATTCGTCCTCGAATCACCTACATCAAACAAAGACAAGTCAGAAACATTAAAAGTTGCACTAATGTTTCCATACTCACTAGGTAAATCCACTTTGTAGGCATTGTCCCCAATTCGTTCAAGGATCTGGAAGGGTCCGTCCCCCCTAGGATGCAACTTAGACTTCCTCTGTTGAGGAAATCTTTCCTTCCTCATGTGCACCCAAACCCAATCTCCGGGCTCAAATACGACTTTCACGCGACCCTTGTTTGCTACCTTTGCAAAATGCTCATTCTTTTTCTGCACATTCTCACGCACCTTAGCATGAAGATCCCTAACAAATTGAGCTTTCTTTTTACCTTCAAGATCAGCAACTTCATTAGTAGGCAAAGGTAAAATATCTAAAGGAGTTAGGGGATTAAAACCATAAACAACCTCAAAAGGTGAGTAAGATGTAGTGGAATGAACAGTCCTATTATAAGCAAACTCAATGTGTGGTAAACATTTTTCCCAATTCTTTAAGTTCTTTTGAATGATTGCACGCAATAGTGTAGAAAGGGTTCTATTAACTACTTCAGTTTGACCATCAGTTTGTGGATGTGCAACAGTAGAAAACAATAGTTTAGTACCAAGTTTACTCCACAAAGTGCGCCAAAAATGACTAAAAAATTTAACATCTCTATCACTAACAATGCTACGTGGCAAACCATGCAATCTAACAATTTCCTTAAAGAACAAATCAGATATGTAAGTGGCATCATTAGTTTTTGAACATGCAATGAAGTGTGCCATCTTACTAAATCTGTCTACCACAACAAACACACTATCTTTACCACTAGAAGATCTCGGTAATCCCAAAACAAAATCCATAGAAATGTCCACCCAAGGTTGTGAAGGAACGGGTAAAGGTGTATACAAACCATGGGGTTGAACTCGAGACTTTGCTTGCTTGCAAGTAATACATTTAGCACAAATAGATTCAACGTCAACTCGCATGTTAGGCCAAAAGAAATGCTCATGCAACACGTGCAAAGTTTTCTTGACACCAAAGTGTCCCATAAGACCACCCCCTATGAGTTTTCCCTAACCAACAACTCACGCATAGAACACCTAGGCATGCATAATCTATAACCTTTGAATAAAAATCCATCATGCCTAAAGTAATCAAGATGAGCACATTTAGAACATAAAGACCAGATTTTCGAAAAATCTAAATCATGCTCATATAATTCCTTAATACAATCAAAACCAAGCAATTTAGTTTGAAGAGTGGTAATAAGAGTATACCTTCTCGACAATGCATCAGCTACCACATTTTCTTTACCTTGCTTGTACTTGATCGTATATGGAAAGGACTCGATAAACTCCAACCACTTCGCATGTCTTTTGTTGAGCTTGCCTTGAGTCTTCAAAAACTTCAAGCTCTCATGGTCAGAGTGAATCACAAACTCTTTGGGAAGGAGATAGTGCTGCCAGGATTTGAAGAGTTCGTACAAGGGCATAGAGCTCCTTGTCATATGTGGGATAATTCAAGGTTGCACCGCTTAGTTTCTCACTAAAGTATGCAATGGGCTTGGAATCCTGCATAAGAACAGCCCCAATACCTACTCCAGAAGCATCACATTCAACCTCGAAAAGCTTGTCAAAATTAGGTAAACACAACAAAGGTGCATTAGTTAACATGTCCTTTAATAAATCAAATGCCTCTTGGTGTTTACTTTCCCACTTAAAAACAGAATTTTTCTTAACAAGTTCATTAAGAGGTGCAGCAATAGTAGAAAAATTTCGCACAAATCTCCTATAAAAACTTGCTAGACCATGGAAAGACCTAACATCATTAGCACTTTTTGGTGTAGGCCAATCACGTATGGCTTGTACCTTAGACTCATTGACATGTACACCCCTAGAGCTAACAATGAATCCAAGGAACACAATGCTTTCCGTGCAAAATGAACATTTAGCCAAGTTAGCATAAAGATGATGCTCTCGTAATACACATAAAACTTGGTGCAAGTGCTCAATATGATCCTCAAGTGACCTACTATAGACTAGAATGTCATCAAAATAAACCACAACAAATTTACCAATGAACGCCCTAAACACATAGTTCATAATCCTCATGAATGTACTAGGTGCATTAGTTAAACCAAAAGGCATAACTAACCATTCATACAATCCATACTTGGTCTTAAATGCGGTTTTCCATTCATCACCTACTTTCATTCTAATATGATAATATCCACTTTTAAGATCAATTTTTGAAAAAATAGTAGAACCATGCAATTCATCAAGCATATCATCTAACCTAGGAATAGGATGACGATACTTTACCGTTATCTTGTTGATGGCTCTACAATCAACACACATGCGCCATGTTCCATCCTTCTTCGGCACCAAAATGACTGGTACGGCACATGGTGACATACTCTCACGAACAAATCCTTTCTCCACAAGTTCATCCACTTGTCTTTGAATCTCTTTTGTCTCCTCAGGATTTGCTCTATAAGCAGGGCGATTGGGTATGCTAGCACCAGGTACAAAATCGATTTGGTGCTCAATCCCCCTTAATGGTGGCAATCCATGTGGTATATCTTCAGGGAATACGTCTTCAAAATCCTGCAAAAGAGACACCACAATACTAGGTAAGTTAGGGTTAAGAACATTAAGTTCGCCAAAAGAGAGAAGAACATCTTTATATAGAACAAGTAGAAGTTGTTGCTTAGCCTCCAAAGCTGAAGCAATTTCACTCTTGGTAGCAAAAGCATTCACTTGCTTTGTTCTCTCTTTCTTCTCACTTATAACCCTATTTTGTTCACCATTTACTATGCCATTTTGGTCAACCTCATGACCAAACTGAAGCCCCTTCTTAACTTCTCCACGAGCTTGTGACTTTTGTTCCTCCCTTACCTTGAATTCCTTTGCAATTCTTACTTGGTCCGCGTGTGCCTCAGACGGTTTGATGGAATCCAAGGTGATTCTTCGGTTGTCCCACATGAAAGAATACCTATTCTTGTAGCCATCATAAGTGACCCTCCTATCAAATTGCCAAGGACGTCCAAGAAGTATGTGACACGCTTGCATGGGAATCACATCACACCACACCTCATCCTTGTACTTGTTGATGGAGAATGGTACCCTAACTTGCTTGGTAACCCTCATGTCCCCAACCTCAGCTAGCCAATGCAATTTGTATGGCTTGGGATGGCGTTTAGTCTCAAGGCCCAACTTATCTACAAACAAAGTAGAAGCAACATTAGTACAAGATCCACTGTCAATAATCATGCTACATACCTTGTTTTGCACGGTACACCTAGTGTGGAAAATATGATCTCTTTGTAGATCCACTTCATCCTCCTTAGGTGCAATGCTAAGAGCACGCCTAGTGACAAGGACTTCACCTTGATCCCCACCATACAGATTATCTTCATCTTCAAATCCTCCCTCCAATGGAGGCATCTCCTCGTTATCTTCACTTGAAGCTACACTAGCTACTTCACCATCTTCAAAAATAACCATAGTGCGCTTGTTTGGACAAGAAGCAGCTATGTGCCCGAACCCTTGGCACTTAAAACATTTAATCTCTCTTTGCCTAGGCTTCACAATTTGCTTACCCTTAGGATCTTTCTTTGTAGTTGGTTCAGCCCTAGGCAATGGTGCACGAGTTGGAGGACCATGTGATTGTTCAGCATCTCTAAAGCCCTTCTTTGGTTGTTCAACTCTCCAACTAGTACGATTTTGTGTAGTGGAAAACCCTCTAGCACGCCTACTTTTCAGTTGTCTCTCAACCTTGATTGCTTTTTCCACCAAGTCGTCCATCTCTAGATAATGTTGTAGCTCTACAATTTCAGCAATTTCTGAGTTCAAACCAGCTAGAAAACGTGACATAAGAGCCTCTCCATCCTCCCTAATGTCCGCTTTGATCATGAGCATTTCCATCTCCTTGTAGTACTCGTCAACGCCCATAGATCCTTGCTTCAAGAATTGTAGACGCCTATGTAAGTCACGTGAGTAATAACTTGGGACAAACCTCTTCTTCATAATGGCTTTCATCTCCCCCCAAGTCCTCACGGGTTCAGCTCCACACCTCCTCCTATCTTTGACAAGTTGATCCCACCAAACACTTGCATAGTCGGTGAATTCAACTGCAGCTAGTTGCACTTTCTTTACCTCGGAGTAGTTGTGACACTCAAATACATGTTCCACCTTTCTCTCCCATTCAAGATATGCCTCAGGGTCTAATTTGCCTTGGAATGAAGGTATTTTCATCTTAATGCTTCCCAAATTTCCATCAGGCTCACGTGGTACCCTCCTTCCTCTCCGTTGAATAACTTCATCAAACTCCGACCCCTCTTCAATATCATCATCATAAGCTGGATTTCGAGTCATTCTAGTGTTGGAACCAACTTCTCTACCATCATATTGATCTCCTCGAGCTCTAGATGCTTGCTCCACATTGTCCATTCTCATGGACATGCTTTGCATTTGCTCCATGAGGCGTTGGAAGTTATCTTGCATGCCTCTCATCATGGCTTTAAGATCATCATGTTCCTGCCATAGTACCTTAAACCTGCAAAATAAAAGGTTAAAACAATATAAACAAGAATTTGTAGATCACTCCCTTAGTGTTTGCACTCGCTTCCCTCAAATTTGTTGGCTTTTACCCTCCTTGTGCTCACCACTAAGCCTTTTTTTTTTCACTCAATGAATTTTCTTGTTGGCCCTTTAGAGAAGAACCAGCTCACTCAATCTTACCAAGGCTTATAGCAACACCAATATGTGAGAGTAGATGTAGAGGTCAAAAATAAGTATGCTTAGAGTGCTTTTGTTCAAGAGAGTAACAAAGAATAACCAAGAATCAAGAACAGACACGATATAGACACCCTAATGTGTGATATAATTATGTGATGTTTCTTGATTTTTAATGTTCTTTGGAAGAAAAATAACCAAACTTATGCAAAAATAATATTCCAACAAAACACTAAGAATAAGAAGAATAGAACCTAGTCAATTAAACTTTCGTACGTGGCGTTGTTCTCTGTCCAACGATCTGTTTGTTTCAACAGGTCTACTCGGTTGCACAAGGACAGTATTCCAGCCAAATATACTTCAGTTTAATTGGTTTAGTTCGTGTGCTTGGCTTTTATCACCTTGCACGCCTTTTTCACTTTCTTTTGTGTTGCACGACTTTTCTTTGTGCAAGACTTTTTTTTTTTTTAAATTCAAAACCCAAATAACCCACCAAAAATCAAACAAAAAAAAGTAAAATTCACCGAATGAACAGTGAATTCCGATGAACAGTACCACAGTGAACAGTAAACCCTAGTGTGAACAGTAGCCGCCGTGAACAGTGATGCTACAGTACGTGAACAGTACGCGATTTTTTTTTCTTTTTTTTTTCTCAAGAATCTTCAACCCTAGGATGGCAAATCCAAGAAACCAATTCTTTTGAAAGATTTTTGCACAAGAATTCCAAGAAAACAATAAAAACAGTCAAGAAAATACAAAATACCACACAACTCTAGAATTCTTGATTGAGAAGCAACCAAGAACGACTCTAAACAAACCCTAAAGCACGAATTTAATAAGGAAACAACGAAAACTAAAGGTTGAAATTTTAAGAATGTCAAAGACGGACAGAAACAAAATTCAACGTAGGCAAACACAATTTGAAAAGAAAAAGACAAGCACGAAACAAACAAAATATTAGGGCTAGGCACGAAGCTCTTGCCTTAATATCACGAAACAACGAACAAAGGGATATATCCGCAATTCCAAAGGAACAAACGGATTGATAGAACCTGGAAATCCAAAGAAGTTGGCTTTGATACCAATTGATGAGATCTCGCGTACGGAAGACTACCAAGACCCTTGGATTTTAGGCTTACTACTCGTTGAACTCAAGACCCCTTGGATGGATCTTCCAAGAACCCTTGAAGTGGAGTAGGTTGCTCGAACTTTTCCCCTTGAAGATGCCCTCGATCCTAGAAAAACCAAGATGAACCGAATTGAGCGCGTTCAATCGTTCAAACCTAATTCTCTAAAGATCTTGAACAAAACCGAAAGGAAACTCTAAGCGAGATTGGATGGTCGCCACAAGCAAAGCTTGATAAGACCTATGGCGGTTCTCAATCACCAAAGAACCAAGAAAATTCTAGAGAGAATTTCACTCAAAATATCATAAACGTTCTAGTCCAATGTTGTTCACAAGAAACCCTTATATAGGGCGGCACAAAGACATAACCCAAGAAACTACGTTACCCTAGTTGTAACCTAACCTCAACTACTACAGATTACAACTCAAAAAAAATTACATAAAACAACTAAAACGGACTTTCTGATGGTACCCGCGGCACCTATCCGCGGCAGCGGGTACGGGGCGCGGGTACGGTCAGAATGTTTGGCCTTTCAAGCACTTCACGAACGAGCCTTCTGATGGTACCCGCGGCACCTGTACGCGGCGCGGGTTCATGGCGCGGGTTCGGTCAGAAGGTTTGGCACTTCATTCCCATGCTTGAATCATCCTTCCTTCCTTGGTCAGCCCATAAGCAAAGTACACTACGTGACAAAGGATCCATGTTGGTCGCCTTGCACACATTATCCAGCGTGTCCACAATGAGACCATGCAAAGCATCCTTCATTTTCCTAGCTCTTGACCTAGTCATAGGACCATCCAAGTCTTGAAGTACATCCTCAGTCACCTTGGAAGCTTGCTGACCTTGGGACCTATCACTTTTTCCCGTTTCTCTTCTTTGTTTTTCTCTTCCAATTCTATCTCCTTCTTTCTCTCTTCTTTCTCTTTTCCCTTCTTTCATTCTCTTATGCCTAGTTTGGGAGGAAAGAAAGGGAGGGAAAAGAAAGGAATTTTAAACAAGTCTTTTGTTTGGGAGAATGGAGGGAAGAGAAAAGAAAGTATTTTAACCACTTTCCTTTGTTTGGGAGCTAAAATGGGGAAAGAAAAGAAGAGAAATGGAAGGAAAATCTTCTTCTTTCTTCTTCCAAAAATTTTCCTCCCAAAATTGGGAGGAAATGGAAGAAAAGGGGAAGAAAGTTCACTTCCCTTCTTTTCTTTTCTCTTCTCTTCTTTTCTTTTCCATCTCATCTCCCAAACTAAGCATTAGTTTCCCTCTCTTGCTCTCTCACATCTATTTTCCCCATTGCTCTGCTATCTTTCTCCTTCGTTCCTATCTCTGTCTCACTCTCTCCCAGTTCTTTCTCCTCTTTTCTTTTCCAGCTTTTCGCATCTCTTTCTTTTCTTCTTCCCTCAACCATCTCTCCCTCTGATTTCCTTTCTTTCTATTTAGCTCTCTCTGTCTCTATTTCACCTCTCGGCCATCTTCTATTCTCTCCAGATACTCTCTCTGTCTTCCCCTTCTTCCTCTTCTTCTTCTTCTCCAACACCCAAAATCTTGTTCTCAAGGCACAAATCCTCATTCTCCTTGTTCAATCTCTAAAAACCCAATTATATCAAAGCCCATACAACGGACACTACTATGTAAATTGAAGAGGGAGAAGACGAATTTTAATTTGGCTAATTCAGGAAAAAGAAAAAAAATCGATAGTGGTGGTTGTACTAATTGTTTTTGGTTTGGGCTATGGACGCTTGAGGTGGGGTTTAGGATGGTTGTGATTTTGATTTATGACTAACTTGATAGAATTGGGTTTGGTTTTTGGCTTCGTTTGTATGGCTAGTGGAGTATGGTCGTTTTGCAGGTTATGGTGGTTTGGAGGCTTTTGCTTTTTTTTTTCTTTGCTGTTGAAGCTTGTGTGTTTGCTGTTGTTTGATGGCTGGGTGAAATTGGTTCTATTGGTGGTGATAGACTAGGTCATTGGTTGCAATTTATAGGGGCAACTTGCCATGAAGGGTGGTTGACGGTGGGAGTGGTGGTCTGAGCTGCAATAGATGACTTTTGTGAGTGATGTGTGATTTTTTGGTTGCAGTTTGTTGCTATTGATGATGGGTAACTGGAATGGAGATACGGTGCTTGATTATTGGTGGTGTGGCTTCAGGTGGCTGTCAATTTGGATTTTTTTTGGGTTGTTGTTTTGCAAGTGAATAAGACGGCCTTGGGCTGATTGGTGGTTGTTGGAAGGAGGCTGTGCGAGGGTTGTTCTAATTGTTGTTTTGGACATCTTTGAGGAGCTATTTTTGATTGTTTGTTTTGGTGTTTGATTAATGATGAATGGTGGGTTTAGGGTCCGATGGAGGCTTAGGCTGAGCAAATGGTAGTGGAAGGAAGAAGTAGTAGGTTTTTAGTAATGAATGGTGAAGGGAGACAGAACTCAAACCCAGAAAACATCCCAGAGAGAGACAAACAGCATGAAAAACAAACCAGAAAATCAACATAAAAAAACAACAAAAATTCATATCAGATTACCTTTAAAAAAAGATTGCAAAAAGAAAATTAAATTTATGATGTTTCCTTTGAACTTTGAAGGCTGATGATGAACAAGGCTAATGAACAGTACCTATCTTCTTGAGAGAATGGTTGGTGTGTGTTTTTTGATGAGGTAGTGTGTGTGTTTGATCTTTTTTTTATGGATAAAGGTGTGCATTTTAGGGGTTTTTTTATTTTTTATTTTTTCTTTTCCAAAATAAGCTATTTATAGTACATGAATGTCTTACCCTCTAAGAAAAGGAGAAAGGACAAAAATACCCCCAATAATAAAAATTACCATTTTATCCTCAAAATATTTTTCAGCCTTTCATTGATTTTACAAACCAAAATTGCTTAAATTTGTTGCTATCTAATCCATGATTTCGAGGGATTTGTTGTATAGACTTAAGGAACTCATATTTCATAAAGGGATTTAGGGCTAATTTAGGAAAATTTGGAGAGGAAGAAATAGGAAAAAGAAGAAATAAAAAATGGGAATTAAAAAGGGAATGTAGGAAGAGAGAAAGAAGCGAGAGAGAGGAGAGATTAAAGAAGGAAGAAACAGAGGGGAGGAGAAGAGAAAGAGAAGAAGAAGAGAGAGAGCAGATGAGAAAGAGAGAACAGAGGACAAGAGTTGTAGAAGAAGAAAGGAAAAGAAAGAGACAGATTATAGAAGGAAGAAACAGAGGAGAGGAGAAGAGAAAGAGAAAGATGAGAGAAGTACAATCAAGAGAGAAATGGGAAAATTGGAAGAAAGGGATTCGGGGTTTTTCAGATGTTGAAAAAAGTGATGTGTGATTTTTGTTTGTTTAGTTCTTTTGGTTAAAAATGTTATGCTGTTGGTTTTAATCGCTTGTTTTAGTTTATTTTTTTTTCATTATTTGTTTAATTGTTTTGTGATGTATCTCTAACCTAATTAAATTTAGTTATCAATTAAGATTTTAGTTTAGTTATTTGATTTAGTTTAGTCTAATTCAAGATTTTTTGTTTAGTCATTTTTTATGATAATGCAAGTATTTATGTCTTGGACCCTAGGACTTTGATTATTGTTATGGTGCCCTTTATTACTTTTTGTTTTCTGCAATTTAGTCCCTACTATTTATAGATTGACTCCCCCCAAATTTAGCTTCTTCCAGTTGAGTCTTAATTAATTGCATTCATGTCTTCCTCCCTTTAGAATTTATTGTTTGTCCCCTCCAATTTGCTTTAGTTTACATTTTTGCCCCTAGACTTGTGTAAATTTTCAGTTTTACCCCCTTGATTAGTTGAATTTCCATTTTTCCCCAAAGCCCCTTAGGTTTATATGGTTGTTTTTTTTAGTCCCCTTAACTTCATAGAATTTACATTTTACCCCAATTTTGTCAATACTCATATATTTTAGGTTTTATTTGTTTATACCGAGATACCTTGACTTGTTTGTTCATTTTGGTTAGTATTTGTATCGAGTCTTCAAAATGTATTTTCGTTACTCATTGATTGCTTCTTTATGTGCTCCAATGTGTTCCCATGTGATTTTTATGCATTTTCTTTCTATATTTCTTATTTTAAATTTTTTTGCGTATTTATTTACTTTATGCTATTTTTCAAATTTTATTATTTGCCGAATATTTTCTATTTAATTAGTCAATGTAAGAGTTAGGTTATATTCCTTATAGTTTTTACAAATATTTGTGTATTTAGATAGCAAGTGTAATAAATAGGTATTTTTTACTTTTTTCCCTCAAATTGTAAATCAAATTTCCCGGTGTAATAGTTAGGGCTTGCGTGCTTGTGTGCTTATTTGTTTTTACCGCTTTCATTAGGATTTTTGCATCTAGAATATTATGCTTAAGTGTTATGTGCCCCTACGTACTCCTATATACCTTATATGTTATTTGCTTTAATTTCATGTTTTACTATTTTAATTCATGTTTTATTAGCTCTTATTATTCCGTCACCACACTAGTCCAACGCCAGTTGTGATTTTCTCGTTTCCCTGCTAGTTCAACGCTAGTGAGGAATTCCTAGAAAAGGCTAGTCCAATGCTAGACACTTAGGGCATTTTAGTGCTAGGTATACTCATGTGCATTTTACATCATTTTACACAGTATTCCCTTATTAGTTTTTCATCATGTTGCATGATTTTTATATATAATCATCATTATTATCTGTTTTTTAAGTATTTGACAGTGCATGACATTTAGGTTGCATTTTCACTTAGACTTCTAGGACATTTGTGTGATCCGACTAGAAATAGTCGCCTACTCATGTGAGAAGCGGTAGCGTACATGCCGTTCCCCCCTCTGTGAGTAGGAATATTCAATCACGAGTTATTAATCTCCCCTACCCGTCATATTGCATATCCACTTTCTTTGACCACTTATTATCTATATTACTATTTTTCTTTTCTTTTTGCATTTCATTTTGCATAGACACTCGTGACTCCCTCAAGGCCTCATTTTGGGTTTCGCAATCAATGCGATAATCTCAATTAAGCCCGGACGGGACATTTTGACCCTCTCGATTACTTACATTTGGATTTAGGATTTGCATTTAGATAGATCCGAACGTAATAGAATCTAAGGTTATTTTAGGAAAATTTGATTAAACCTCACAACTAGCCTCGGCTAGGTAGAAGGATGCCTTAAGCACAAGCCTTTGCCTTCCCTTTCTTCAAATGTAACTCTCGGACCTTTTTCTCTCGTTTTTCATAGACTGGAGTCGAAGAAAGGGTTTTCAAATATTTTTTCTAAAATTTTATTTTGTTTGGCTAAATGATTTTTTGGGTGACTTGGTATACCCTAACTTGATACCAAGTGGCGACTCCATTTTTAAAATAAAACCCTTTTTCAAAAAAGGCCAAAACTGTCGCACTTTTTTAGTCCCAGCCTTCTTTTATTTTTCAAAAATACCATTTTCCTAAATAACACTTTTTCACCAAAACTCAATTTTGTCTCACACATGCGCACGGTTTTTTCTGAAAACCTATCTTTTAAAAAAAGGTCACAGGACCAGACTACCTTTTCGGAGCGCGATAGTCAACGACCCCACCGTGTGTCATTTCGGGGCGCGACAACTTTTGGCGACTCCACTGGGGATCACTAGTGAATCCGAGCACTTGGATTAATCACTTTTTCCTACTTTAACCCTTTTTATTTTATAGCATTTGGATGTTAGGATTGCATTTTCTTTTTTTGGTTTTTAGGGTTGTTTTTGCATTTCACAAACCTTGTCTCTCGTCTATCTATGTGATGTATGTTTTACTTATCTTGCTTTATTCGACTGCGCTTGCATTTGGGAAGGGGGTCAGTCACCTTAGAGCCTCACACGTACTAGCTTTATTATTCCCTCCTTTCATAAGAAGCACTCCATACGTGCATTCGATATTTTACCCTTTTTATCTTTTTGTTGGTTGCCACCCACCGATCCATTTAGGACTACGACCAATCTACCTAGACATGCGGCCATCACATTCATGCATGTAACAATGTCTAGGGGATCGCTCGAACCACCGACCTGGGACCCTTGGAATTCACGGACTTGTTACTTTTTGGATCCCTCAGTCTGAAGGTTTGGAAACCGAAGCCTTATCGAATCTAGATGCATTAGTGTGCCCAACCTCGTGCATCAATGTAGAATAAGCCTAGGATAGAGTTAGCCTTACCTTGTTAGATACACTAGGCACCCAACTCCTCTATTTTTCCTGTTATACTGTTTACTACTATTTGTTTTGTCAATGTGTTATGTGATATTTGTTGAATAAATTAACGCATTATCTTTCATTCTTTGATTGCATTCACAACCATAGAATAAAGAGCCTTTGCATGATACTCTCGTAGGAAGCCAACCCTCTCTCGGCATGTTTAAATTTCATTTTCATAATTAATTTCTTCGAGAAAGATGGAAATGAGATTTTCATAAAATTTAAGAAAAGTGCAAGGTTCAATCATTGTAGGTTTTTAAAAATGTGCCTGAAAATTTGATTTTTTTGGCTTGTAGTATTCTTAAATAAGATGTGTAATTTAGATCTTTTTCAAAGTTTACCTCATCCTTAGATATACTTGTCAGTTTTGTATTCGAACCAAATTTTCTTCAGAAGCCAATAAATGGATCCAAGTAGTCGAACTTTTGCACAATTGCACATTTATACTTTTATCAAAGAAATTAATGCAGTCATTTTTGCCATATCCCCCACCCTCCCATCCCACATTACACAAAAAGTGATTTTAAAACATATTTCATCATACTTTAATAAGACTGACATTTCTTACTTGTAGGTTCATAAATAAAGTCATAATTTTTTATTTTCTTGCAATATTGTATCCCGTAACCTCATGGAGGACTCGATTCTTCAATCAAATACATTTGAAGTTCAATAAGTTTCTTTTGTATAGATTCATGGTCCATCTTTCTTAAAGAAATTCTGCATTATTTCTCAAATTTTACATTTTTTGTATATTTTATCTTGCTTTAATAAACTGCATCATGCATAAACCCTAGAGGGAATGCCATTTTGGGAATCCCATCATAGAAAAGCCATCCCTTTGTCTTGGGTATGTAACCCTAAAAGACATGCACGTTTACATTTTTGGTAAATCTTGATCGGTGAGACCCTAGGTAGGGTAATACAAACGGAATGGAGGCATTTTTTCCAAGCAGATTTGGCGCATCTTTGTTTAAAAGGGGGTCTCACCCTAAAGGATCGCATTTCATGCTGGGCCTACCCTTGGCACAATAAGAGCTTCCCCTAGGACATGCATCTGTTTTTGCTTTTACACGTACTAATTATGATTTTTTATTCTTACAGGTTTACCAACGAAGGTAGTAAATTAGAAACGCATCTGATAAATATTCAATTTTTACATTCAAGTGTTTCTTTTAAATCATAGTTTTACTAAAGTGGAGCACCATACACTTGATATTTACCATGCCATAAAAGCAAGAGTGCTCTTTCCGAGTTATTTAGGATCGTGGGGAAACCAGTTTTAGAATTGATAGTGCCGAGGGATTAGATAAATGAGTTTGACTAGGATGACTAGTGGGATGAATGAAATTGTATTTCGTAGCTAGACAGTTGTTCATTATTATATTTAATAAGAATAGTGATAATTTGGATGATCATAAATGCACTCCTTTTGTAAATTTAAGATTGCCTTGTGTTCAAAATTCTTTCTCCGATGAAGTGTTAAACAAGCTGCTTTTTCAAATTTGTTTGTGACATTAGATTTTCCCTTCATGTGTTGCATTTAGCTTTTGAAAAAGTTTTCTTGAAATCTTTTGTTATATTGAGCAAATGATTCTTTGATGAGGCTTTGAAATAAATCACAAAGCCTGATGCTAGTTTGTGTAATTGTAAAGTTTTCTCTTTTGATGAGTTAAGGCAAATTCAAGTTGAATGAAAAGAAAAACATCTTCCTGCATGTTTTGATGGTGAAAATAAAAATGCCTATGATCTTTGGATGTCACCTTCCTTGAAGCTAATGATTGCATCTTCGATATCTCTCTGGACTCCAAAAAAATGCAAACTGTTAAGGAAAACTAGAGTGATACTAAAAAGAAATTTGAGATTCCATGTTGAGTATGCTAAACGATACAAAAAGGGAATCCAAGCTTAAACTGGAAGAGACAGAAGCTACAAACATCAGCACCAAGACATTGGTTAGGGAGTTAAGTCAAGATGCATTTTTGCTTCGAAGACCTAGAATTTTGCAAGGTTCCAATGTATGTTTAGAAGATTCGAGTACAAAAGGAATAAACATGCAAGGGATACAATTTCAACTAGTTCATAAGGGGAGTTTTATTGTTTCATCTCCTTGATTTCTCATTTATATCTTTGGAGTGATATCACATGCTTGTGAGTTGTTGCTAACAGTCATGATTTTCGTCCAATTCCCCTGATTGTTGAAATTACTTTATGTGCTTTGGCAAATATTTTCTTCAAGTACTACAAAACGATTATTATGTGGTTTGGAGTCTTGGTCTTTTAGAAAGTATATCTTGTAAAGTGGTTGAAATTATATCTAAATTTAGCGTATTCGATGAAAGTTTCTTTTCTTTACTCAATTTCACACGTTAAATGTTGACTATGGTTAATTAGTGCATTCATGTGATCTGTGACGTAAAATCTATTATGAGGGATTTTTATGCTGTAGAAAAAAAAAGAAAAGAAAAAAAGAGAAGCAAGAAAAAGAAAGAAAAAGAATAATGTAGCTTTTTGTACTCCAATAGTTCTTGTGCTTAGTATGGGAGTCTTCATCCAAAAATGTCGACTTTCGCGTCAAACGGTACCTGAATTATGAGTAATGTATTTCAAATTTGAGCAAGTAAATTGTTGAGTAACTAGGGATCTTCATCCAACCAATGTTGATTCTTGAGTAAAAAGGCAGTTTTACTTCTCAAATACAATTTTTGTTATTCGCTTAAGATTAAGGTGTTGAGTAACCGGGAACCTTCATAGCCAATATCGGTTTTCGCGTCAAAAGACACTCTCGTATTTTGAATGATTAATTCACTAGAATAAAGTCCCCTCAAGTGAAAAATGAAATTGATCATAGACATGTGTTGCTCTATGATTGATCATATGAATTATTTACTTGTGAAATTTGATAAAGCAAAGAAATTAAGTTGAATTTGTTTAATTGTGATATAATTCCTTCTCCTTTGCTTGATATTATGAGTATTAAAGACAAGACAATAAATTGCATAACAGTTATTTACTCGGTCTGGAGGAAATACATTTTAGAATGCACATGTGTGATTTCAATACTTGAGTCATTAGTTGATCTCGCATCTTCTAGTTGCTTGAGGACAAACAATGATTCAAGTGTGGGGGAATTTACTAGTGTCAAAATATTGCATTTTGGTATATTTGTTGATTCAAAATTTATAATTTTTCTAGGTAGAAATAATTTTGAGTAGATTGGCATACAAGTTTTTGGGATCTTTGCATATCAATGACATTTGGACAAAATTTGGATCAATTAGAGCACGAAAAGTTAAGAAGCATTGTCCAAGGGAAACCGTGTTCTAACAGAAGTGGATGGTCCGATATTTCCCTCAATCATTAATTCAAACAACATAAAGGACTTTCTCATTTGATTTAGCAAATTTTCTTTCAAAATTGTTGCAAAAAGGACGGGCCAAAGGCGAGCCTTCTTTCTTTTTCCTTAGATATTTGCTTCTCCTAGTTTTTCCCTTTGAGCCTCTAGAATATGTGCTTTTCTTTTGACAACCCTCTTGAAGGTTGCATGTAACACCCTAGAAAATGCACATATAAGAGACATTTTCTTTTCTTATTTAGGGTTAAGTGTTAACCTTGATTTATTAGTTGGGAGATTTCTTGAGTTAATTAGGTTAATTAGCTAAGATTTTTCATTTTGAAGCAAGAACACTTAAGTACTAAAGTTAGAATAATATTACTTGACCATTTAATTTATATTAGTGTTTAAATTTTGATTAATTTATTCTACTATTTTCTAGTCTTTTGACTACTTGAATTTTAGCTCAACTTTACTCAAAAATTTCACTTATTTTCTTGCTATATTTTCTTTTCCCTTAGCTGAAATTTTCCTCTCTCTTTTCTTTCTTTCTTGGCCAAAATTCTTTCTCTTTCTTTTCTTTTCTTTGGCCGAAATTCCTCTTATTTTCTTTCTCTTTGGGGCCGGATCTCTCTCTCCCTATTCTACTCTCTTTTTGCTTTAATAATTTGTGTTTTATTAATGTTAGTAGTAAGTGATAAGAAGTTAATGAGTTCCACCAATTAACTTAGTCCAAGTAGTTACTATTGCATTAATAAGATTACTTTTTACTTTACTCTTGTGAGGTTTTAATTGGACCATTTTTTTTCCCATCTTTTCTTCATTTCTTTTTCATTTTTCCTAGCCTATTTCTCCCTCTTTTCACTCTCCCTTGGCCGGCCATACTCCCTCTCTTTTCCTCTCATTTTTTTGCTCTCAACTTCTTGGACTATCATCTCTCAAGTGGACACAAATCAACCATAGGAAGTGGACTTCTATCTCTTCTAAGCAAAGTTCTAGGCATATCTAAGGTATTTACCATGAACTTACCTTATTAATTTCATGTTTTAATTAGTTTTTATGCAAGCTTAATACCAAGTTTCTTGTTAATACTACTTGAAGAAATTAGTTAGAACTTGATATATACTTGCTATATAAAGTGTTCTTGTGGTTAGATAGACTAGTATATGGCCTTTAAACCTTGGAAATTTATGTTTTATATGTGGTTTAGTTGAGGATTTAAGATGGAACTCAAGAACACTTAAAAACAGTCATGCTGGACCAGTTTTAGTAAAACTTTCATAACTTGGTATACACAACTTGGATTCGAGTGATTCTTGTTGTTTTAGAAACTAGATTGATAGGGCTTTCCAACGGTATAAGGCTTGCACGGTGGTTCATTGTGTATTAACCGCAGAAAGCTTGCAAAGTTGGCTGAAAATTCGGTTCTGCGTGAAACAGTTTTGGTGAAGAGCCAACTTGGGGGCTGATTTTGAACCTGTTCTAGTTGGAATTTGGATTGATGATCTTCACGAAAGTTGTAGCCCTATAAATGTACTTTAAAACTATGTAATCAGAATTTCTTAGTTCTTAATGGATTGACCCCAGAAATGGCACGAAGTTGGCTGAAAACCAACCCTGTGTAGATTTGAGTGATGATCCTTGGAGTAGGGATTTTGAATTTGAGTGGAATCTTGATTGAATTTGAGTTTAAATTGAACCTAGAAGTTGTAGAACTTGTTGAAATTGGGTTGTTGGATGTTTTCTTGCAGGTTTTAAATTTTTGGGTTAGTCCGGTTATAGGGGAAATGCTGCCGAAATTTCGGTAAAACCTAGGAAATAAAAGTGATTAGGCTATGATTTAAGACTTTATAAGCTGTAATTTAGTGATTTAAGTGTGCAGAAATTTTTGTAGATTAGCTATTAGTGAATTAAACCTTTCCGAGCCAAAACCCTAAAAAGTTAGAAAACCCTAATTTCGAAAACCCTAAACCCTAGGGTAAAACCCTAAGCTCCAAAACCCTAGAAACTTAACCCTAGAAAGACTTGGGGTATTTCTTGAATTTCTTATGAAATTTCTTAGATTCTAGTCAGGGTTTTTACACGATTCTTTCTCGTGAATTTCAGGATCCGGAAGTGGTTCCCGACCTTTCTACGAGATCTTTTCTTAGGCACCAGGTGAGTGTTCTTATGTGTGTGTGATGCATGAAATGCCATGTACTACTTGACATCATTATTTTGATGCATAAAATGAGATGTTATACTTGACATAATTAACTAATGAAATGTGTTATTTGAGGAAAGATGTGTACTTTATCGCATCTATTCCGTAATGTGTTACATGCTTTCACTATCTAATGTGTTAATAGTGCTTGTGACTTTCATGGTCAATTTTGCTATTTTCCCATGGTTAATCAGACTGGGAGCGTATGGGAGAGATATAAGGTGTTGGGCGGTATTCGGTGTGTGTTACTTGTATATCTGAGTAAAGTCCTGAAAAAGGCTAACTCATGATTGAATTGTATTCTTGATCTTGGACTTCCGAGGCTAACTTCACCGTTACCCCTCGGATAGTCAACCGGGAGCGTTTGGGGTGATATAAGGTGTTGGAGAATATAGGTGCTTGATATTCTTTCCGATAAGAGTTTCATTCCTCAAAGAGGGTAACTCCGGATTGAATTTTACGAGTATGCTAGAACTGAGCTATTATCTCGGTCTAAATATCGTGGCTACATGATCAGTACCTGCTCCTCTACGGTTAAACTTGCTTCCGTAGTTGAGCCCTGTATCCGCCAGTGACTACATGTAAATTAAATGGCTCATATATTGTTTATTTAATTTATTGATTATTTTAATGACCCGAAATCATGAGTGCTTGGTATGATTGCATGAATTGGACATTCACTGGGCTATTATAGCTCATTCCATTTTATTTGTTTTCCTTTACTCAGGTTACTTGATAAATTAAAGCTGGACCCACTGGTTTTCGATTATTATGGATGTTGTAACTATTGTAATAGCCGAACTGTGTTAGGCTATTTTTGTGAAAATCATGTATATTATGACTTGTAAACGTGTGGTATGACTTGTACCTTTCAGTTAAATAATAAGAGTGTATTTTATTTTGTTCCATTTTATTTTAGTTTATTTTATTTTAAGTTAAGTGCGCTCGGTCGTCTGCGTGAGTGCGTGGATCGAGACCTGGCGAGAGCTAGGCAGGCAGTCCGCTAAGCCCTTTGGTGCGCCTCTGGGTAAGGTGGGGCTGTCACATTGCACCCCTCCAACACTATGATAGTTTTGTGATATTTCATCCTACATTGGGGCAAGTTTTATTTTGACCTGTGTTTCCAGCAAAAAAAAAAAAAAAAGGGAGTAAAGAAAAGAAAAATAAAAGAAAAGAAAAGAAAAGAAAAGTGAACAATTGAAAAAGAAACCCCAAAGAAAAAAATAAACTGGGCAAATTTTCTTTTTAGAAAAGAGAAAGGAAAAGAAGAACACCAAAAGCCAATGGAAAACTGGGATGAAAAATTTTGAAAAAGAAAATAAAAGATGAAAATTGTTAAAACTGGGGTAAATTCTCCGCACATGGGACCTCAAGATGTTTAAACCCTTCTTGACTTCTGCTTTCCAACCTTTCTAGCACATTACCTGATCTATTGCTAAAGCCGAGAATGTTACCGACATCTATCTTAATTTTGCAATGATTTTTGGAACAAAAATTTGCAAATCAAAAGGCATATGATGTTAAAATTTCTATCCCAAGTCACCAAGGAAAGATTGCCTTACTGATGTCAAATGTTTTTCAAGTACTAGTCTATTTAATGAAAAGGGGAAAAGACCATCTCAAGTTTGGATGCTACTGCTTCTTTCATATCTCTCTCTGAAATTGATCATTTGGAAGGACACTGCGATTGGGTAGATATGACAGTGGAAGTGTCATAAGTGAGAAAGTCAATATGTTGACGTGGAATTCATTTAGAAGTTGGTGACCTCAGATGCTTGATCTTTCTTGTCAATATCAATCATTTTGTGGCAATCTCAGAATTCAAAAGAATGACATTCCAAATATCAAAAGGCATCTTTAAGCCATCATTTCAAAGTCAATTTCAAAAAAGATTTTGATTGACTATATTTTACTATTTTAGTTTTTGTGTATTTTGTGTGGTTTGCTGTACAAAAGTTCTTTAGAATTAGTGCACATAAAATGTTTTTTGTTCGAAATTGAATAATGGTGGTTACTTGCATTAAATTCAAAAACAATCCCAAGTTTTTCAAAAGGCATACATGAATTGAAAGGCTATTTTGGAAGATTTGATCTGACCTGTGAACTAGAACCTACTGAATTAGGGACTTGCAAAAGGTGAGATCACACCATCATCATTCGAGGTCTTCGTCAACAAGAGAAAACTGGGGCAAAATTTAAATCCAAAGATTGATTCCAAATTGATACTGGGGCAAATTTTTTTAAATTTTTTTTTCACGTTGATTTTGATGCTTTATGCTCGAAAGCATTTTGGAAAGGACTAACTTCAACTTGACACTGGGGAAAATTTTAAAGGTTTGACTTCAAGTGGAATTCATTTGATTTATACTGGGGCAAATTTTTAGAAGGATTGATTTCAAATGGATTTTGACATTTTAAATAGGGCCAAAATTTGAAAGGAATGATTTCAAATTGATTTGAGTGTCGTATAGTGGGGCAAATTTTTTAACAAAAAATTTGAATTTCAAAGTGACCTTGATGATTTATGCCTTAGGCAGAATTTTGAAGGACTGATTTACACAGGTAAATTTTTGGAAGGATTGATTTCAAAGGGATTTTGATGCTTTATACCATGCCAAATTTTGATCGTAATGATCTCAAGTTGATTTGACAATCGAGATAAATTCTGAAAAGATTGATTTTAGACAATGATGAACATTGAAGGAAATGGGGACTCATACTTGATGCAATTGTTAATACAGGGGCAAATTAAAAAAAAAAGAGTAAAAAAAAGGAAGAAAAGTTTCAAATTGATTTGTGGATAGCTTTCAACATTTTTTAAAAGAAATCTTTTTCATGTATTTGTCTAACAAACTAGATGTTTCACATTGAATTGCTGGGCTACTTTTTCGATATTTAAAAAAAAATTCTCTTTCATGCATGTCGAGCAAACTAGACCTTCACGTTTATTTTTCAAGTTTGGCAAACCAAACTTTGCATTGCATTCACCCAGCAAATTAGGTGCATGTTCAGCAAACTGGACCTCCATGTTTAATTTTCTTGTACTCACTCCAGCAAACTAGACCTTCATGTTTATTTTCCAAGTTTGGCAAACCAAACTTTGCATTACATTCACCCCAGCAAATTGGATGCATGTCCAGTAAATTGGACATTCACGTTTAATTTTCTTGTACTCACCCTAGCAAATTGGGTGCATATCCAGCAAACTGGACCTTCATGTTTATTTTCCAAGTTTGGCCAACCAAACTTTGCATTGCATTCACCCCAACAAATTGGGTGCATGTCCAGCAAACTGGACCTTCACGTTTAATTTCTTTGTATTCATCCCAGCAAACTGGGTGCATGTCTAGCAAACTGGACCTTCACATTTAATTTCATTGCATTTCACCCCAGCAAACTGGGATCATGTCCAGCAGACTGGACCACCTTCACGTTTATTTTTTAAGTTTGGCAAACCAAACTTTGCATTGCATCTCACCCCAGCAAACTGGGTGCATGTCCAGCAAACTGGACCTTTATGTTTAATTTCTTGCACTCACCCCAATAAATTGGGATTGTATTTGTCTAGCAAACTGGATGTTTCATATTTGATTTCTTTGCATTTCTTCAATCCTAGCAAAATAGGATCACAAATCTCTCCAGCAAGCTGGACTTTTCATATTTTATTTTAATTTTATTTTTTAAGTCGAGTAGCCCCAACTTTTTTACTTTCATTATTGGAACTACGTTTGACCTGATTCCTTTCACCGAGATACATAAGCTGCTCCTAGAGAGCACGGTCACATTTTTCTACTTATTCACTTGTTTGTCTTTCATTTAGATGTTTGCCTTAGTTTGCACTTGTATTTATTTTCACATTGAGATGAGTCAAAATTTGGTGTTGTCTACGTCTTTGTCTAAAATCTCTACGAGATTCTCGACAAAAAGGGACAAACTATAGATACCAAATTTTGACACACTGCTCGTTTTCTAACATTGGGGGACCTTTTCCTACTATTTGGAGTTAGATCCTGATTTTTGTGTAAAAATGAAATAGTCAGCAATTTTGGGGGCAAAATAGTAATTTTTTAATCATAAATATTCTTCATTAGTTTTGGGCGATTTAAATTCATTTTTTTGTACTTTTATACACATTTTTAAATTTTTGTGATTTTTTTTGGATTTAACTGACATTTTTCGTATATTCTGACAGTATATGGGCAAAGCAATCATTTCGCTTTCTGAACATTTTTTGCCATTTTTGGGTCCAAAATCCATTTTTAGGTTTTTTAAGCATGTTTTGAAGTTTTTCTAACCTTTTTGGGCTGAATTGATATTAATAAATTTGCTATTTATACTTTTCTTAATTTTTCTATTTTTTATGTTTCGGAAGAGAACATAGATTTTTTATTTTTTGTAGGGGTAAAGTTGTTGTAGACACCAAATTTTGACACACCCTTTATACAAAGGATGTATTTTACTTCATTCGGGGATATTTTTAATTTTCGAGGGCTAATTGCAATTTTTTGTATATATTGTGACTAAATAGTCGTATCAGGGGCAAAATAGTAATTTCACAATGTAAATATTATTTTATTTTAATTTATTTTTTAATACATAATTTTACTATTTTTATCATTATTTCTAATTTTAATAATTTTTCGAAGTCATTTAGTATTTATTTAAAATGTTAGTATTTTTTAACTTAATGGCACATATCCCAATGCACTCTTTTTATGAGAATTTTCAAGTGAAAATTTTTATATGCACATTTTATATATTCATAAATTTTTTGTATAAATTTCATGATTTTTAGAGATGGTTTGGTATTTATTTCAATATTTTATCTTTTTTCCATTAATAGCACGTTTTTCAATGTTATATTAATTTTGAACTTTACGGTGAATTTCATTTATTTATTCCTATAATGCTAAATTCTAGTATTTTCTTATTAATTTTAGGGAGTCCAAGTGTCTATTATTTTGTTTTTGTTTCATTTGTTTTTTCTTTATTTTCCTTACAAATTTCTTCCTTTTATTAAAAAAAAAAAGAGCCAAACAACAGCAACGTTGATTGCTGCTGTTTGCTCACTGCAATGGCTGCTAATTAGCCATACTTTCTCCCTCACAAAACACCATCATTTGACAGCCATCCTAACACCACCAACTTCACCCTCTAGCCCCTATAAATCACCTTTATCAAACTTGCACTCAATCCACCAAATTTTAGGGGATTGGTTTGTGATCTTTTTTCACTCATCATCATCTCCTTCTCTCAAAAAATACTCCACCTGATCAGCACATTCATTCACTCTTCCATTCCTCACTTGCACCTGCACCACACCATCTCACAATTCCCTCCTCTCTCTCGGCTCTCTCACAACACACACATCACACACTACAACTCTCAGCTCCCTTACTACAACTCTCACTACACAGACCTCACAAAACACACATTCATTCTACACTAGCACCATTCTCTTTCGGCTCTCTCACTTGCACACTCATTCACTACACTCACTTACATAAGCACACAGCTCACACCATCTCTGCAAAAACACTACACACATTAGAGCACCCATGCACACAATGCTTCTCTTTTAGCCTTTCATTGCACACACTTTTGCATACACCACATTCACGCACATCACAAACACACCACACCCTCACACCACTCTTTCAATCTCTCAGCTCTCTTGCACTCTCTCTCGGTTCTCTTGCACAAACACACACTACACCACTAGTCACAAGCTCACCCACCCACAGCACCATAATTCTTCTTCACCTACACACACAAGCACACACCCATAGTCGCAAGCACACACACATCACGCCAATTTCATGCACACACGGACACACAGTAGCAAGCACACACACACATCACACGCCAAAATTCACATACACAACCACCCACAGCCCTTTGAACTCCACCCTGCACCATAGCCTCTGTGACACCCTAGAAATTCATATGAAACTATTTTATTCATGTATGTTTATATGTAGCTCAAGATAATAATGGTAATGGTAGAAAAAAAAAAACCCTAAAACGTACTTAAAAGAAAATTTTTTCATTTGAAATCTAGCATTAACTCTTGATTTATTAGTTGGAGGATTTCTTAAGTTAATTAGGTTAATTAACTAAGTTTCTTTCCTCATGGAGTAGAAAACCTAAGAATTAAATTTGGATTAAATTCATTAGATCATTAGGTTTTCATAGTGTTTCATTTTAACTAGTTTATATTACTATTTCTAGTTTTTCTACTTAAACTTTAGCTCATTTTTCTCAAAAATTTCACTTCTTCACTTGTTTTATTTTCTCTTCTTGGCAGAATTTTTATTTCTCTCTTTTCTTCTTCCTTGGCCGAAAATTCTTCTTTCTTTTCTTTTTTTTCCTTTGGCCGAATTTTTCTCTCCTTTCTTTCCCTCATGGCCGGATGTTCCTCTCTTATTTCCTCTCTTTTGCTTTAATATTTAGGTCATAATATTATTCATTACTAGGTGGAAGAGATCTTTCTTGTGTCACCAATTAAATTAAAACAAGTTTACCACTAATGCCTACAAAGCCTAAAGCCTAACTTGCTTCTTGTAATATTTCTATTGGGCAATCTTTCTCCCAACTTTTCCATTATTTCTTCTCTATTTTCCTAGACTATTTCCTTCTCTTTTCATTCTACTTGGCCGGCCTTGCTCTCTCTCCTTTTCTCTCATATTTCTCTCAACTTCTTGGAGCATTTCCTTCAAACTTTGGGCAAATTTTACCATAGGAAGTGGGTTTCCCTACCTTCTAAGCAAAGTTTTAGGCTTGTTTAAGGTATGTACTACAAGCTTTAACCATTAATTTCAAGTTTAATTAGTATTTTGCACTAGTTTAATCTTGAGTTCTTATGATTTTTTAACTTGAAGATTCATGCCTAAAGTGAAGTATGACTTGTTAGAAATAATGTTTCTTGGGTAGATTGGGTAGTAGATAGCATATAAACCTTGAAATTTCATGAGCTACATGTTTAATGGTTGAAGGTTCTTGAAGCTAAATCCTTGAATTTTGGTGGAAATTTGATTGAATTTGAGCTTGGATTGAACTTGGAAGTTGTAGAACTTATTGAATTGTGGATTTGATGATTGAAATCTTGGTGAAAAACCAAGTTGGAAGGGCCGAATTTAAGGGGAAATAATGCCAAAATTTTGTTAGAAAACCCTAAAATAAAAAACCCTAAAATAAAAACCCTAGAATGTAAACCCTAAACCCTAAACCCTAAACCCTAAAACAAAAACCTTAGAAAAAAAAAGGGGAAATATTTCTTGATTTTTCTTACTAAGCTAATTAAAGTTTAAATCTAGTTTTCATTAGATTATTTTTTTATTTCAGGACCTGAAAGTGAGACCCGACCTTTTTACGAAATATTTTCGTTGACATTTCAGGTGAGTGTCTTTATGTGTGCATGATGCATGTAACGTGATATTTCATTTGTAAATATTATGCTTTGATTGCAAATAGTATGAGATAAAAAATGTGCTACTTGAGGAAAGATGTGTACTTTATCGCATCTATTCCACAACGTGCTACTTGTTTTCATGATTAAATGTGTTACTTGTGTTTGAGACTTCCGTGACTAATTTCACCGTTAGTTCACGGATAGTCAACTTGAACGGGCGTGGGAGGATATAAGGTGCTGGGTGTTTTAGGGCGTGATGTTCATTCCCTCATGAGTTGTTAATCCTCTAAGAGGCCAACTCCGGGTTGAACTTTCTTGTGTGTTGGCCCTCCAAGGTCGAGGTTACTCCCTGGATGTGGTAGCATGTTAGGAGGTTATAAGGTGTGGTGGTTAGGGTCTTGCTTGATAATACCGGTATGACTTTGGCACGGACCTGAGCTATTATCTCGGTCCCAATGCCTTGTTTATATAATCGGTACTTGTTTCTCCTGCGGTCGAGCTTGCTCCCGGGGTGGAACCCTGTATCCGCCATTGACTAATTGTTTAATTATTTGTTCATGTGCTGATTAAATATCTTGTTAGATTATTTTATTTTCTAAAATAGTAGATTTTTCTGACTGCCTGCATGATTTGAACACTCATTGGGCTATTATAGCTCATTCCTTCATTTGTTTTCTTTACTCAGGTATTTCTCACTCTTAAAGCTGGGAATGGCGAATTTAGTTATAGTAGACTTTCGTTTTGTATTTTGGTCAACCTAGTTGATTGGTTACCTGTTAGTGTATGCCCTAAAACCAAGATGGTTTAAAGGTGTTTTGTTTTACACTTATTTATGTTATATTTATCCATGTGATATTTTTCTTTATCATCTATACTTGTATTTCCATGTTACTTGTTTGATTGATAAAGTCCTTAGAATATTGACTGTGTATTAGAGATTGTAAGGGTTACAATTATGAGACTACTAATACATAAAGTCATATTCTTAAATATCCCTAGTCATAGTATTAATGAGATTGGACATCATTAATACGGATAGACTAGCACATACTTTGCCTCTACTTATGGTAAGTAGTAGTTGATCTCATTGACTATGGTGTGCGTGACACTTAAGCTAGTATGTGGATGCTTGTTTGAGAACAAGTTCATTGGATTGATCCGCCAAGAGTTTCAACTATAGTGCCAATAGTTGAACTCTTAATGGCAATGGTGTAAGTGATCCTTTGACTTGAGATTACCATAGTATCTTGAGTGTGGATTGCTATACTTTGACTCTATTCCTCGGTGCCCGTAAAAGGGTAGCTCATAGGTTAGAGATTGGGTATAGTTTGAAGCATGGAAAGATAGTGAGTAATCAATATAGGATTCACCACTCCTTAATAGGAGAGTATATCCCTTAATGGCCACTTGTTGGAAATATTAACTCATAAATCTTCTGCAGAAGTGATAGTATAACTTGGAAGTAGTTTCAAGGTTATACATCATGGAGAGTTATATTTCTGGAACAAGAAAATATAAATTAGTCATTTAATAGTATGCACTATACTTTTAGACTAATTGGGATATAGTGTGGTGAAAGGATATTAATTACACGGTAACATTGTCATTGAAGGGTATGGTCTACCATATGACTTTCCTATTCACTTGGGTGGTCATGATGCATTGCTAGACGCCACTCATGATCTATAAGTATGAATTGATTAATTAGTGAATTAATGATAAATTAAAAGTGTTTAATTTATCTAGCTCAATTAATGAGTTATAATTTATACTTATTGCCAACGTGAATGGAACCTAATGGGTCACACACATAAAGAACAAAATCTTTGGGTTAAAATGTAATTAAGATAAGTATGAGATACTTATGGGGTTAATTTATGAGATAAATTAACTTAAAGGACTTATTTATAAATATTCTAAGTCTTGCAGGAAATTAGTTTCCTAAAAGAAATAAAAGTAACTAATTGGTTTCCTTATGGAATAGATTTCCTAAAGGAGAAGGATTAGCTTAAAGTAAGTTGCCTAAACCTACTTGGTTTCTAATTAGCTTTATTTCCTAAAAGACTAGAATACTTCCTCTATAAATAGGTTCATGCTTTGACTCTTGAATTGTTGTTGCTACACAAAAAGAAAACTAGTGAGAGAAAATAGAAGAAAGAAAAGGCACGCCTCTCTCTCTCTCTCTAGGCGTCTCTCTCTCTCTCTCCTAAGGGTTAGGTTTTTCTTCTTCTTGTGTTCTTAATAATTCAAGGGAGCTAGCACTCAAAAGTCAAAGCAAGCAAGCCTACAAGGTTCCCAAAGAAGTTGTTCGTGTGGATATCGTTAGAGGCTCTACGCTTGGAGGGCTTTTCGTGGTAGATCTAACATCTTCTTCGAAGGATCTTTGCCTAGAAGCATAGAAATCTTCTGTGCTTAAGGTAATCTTCATGCAAACCCCCTTGTTAATCATATAGATATGTCAAAGAGATCCATGGTTAAGGTAATAAATTTTTATTTTTCCGCTGCGTTACCTATGCTATTACCTTACATTACCATTGTAAATAATATGTATATTTTGGACATGGAAACTTGTAGTACATGGTCTATACCTTTTAGTGACTTTTGTATCTTAAGTTGAACTAAAGTGAATGTAATCTATTTTGGGTTAACTATACGTGTATGTGCTGAGTGCGTGTTTGAGTGAGTCCTGGCGAGAGCTAGGCAGGCAGTCCGCTAAGCCCTTTGGTGCGCCTCTGGGTAAGGTGGGGCTGTCACAGCCTCTGATCACTATCCAATGCCCACAAAAAAGAATCCCATTCATTAGCCCTAAAATCATCTAATTACCAACCAAATGGAATCACCTTCTCCGCCACCAGTCACCAGATAAGACCCAAGCCAGCCCTGAATCCCTTTCACCACTAGCTTAGTCACCGCCTCCATCACCTGCAAAGAAAATAATAAACACTCAAACAGCCTTGCGCTACCACTGGCATACCACATCGCCACTGTTGCACCGCTGGACGCCACTGCCCAGCAACCCCATCATCTCACCACCATTGAATCCTCGTTCTCTCAGTTGACAGGTAAAACTTTGGTCCATCTCCAACATGTATGTGTGTATATGTTTGGTAGAGCTTTTAATCATAGAAGTTTTGTTTAGATGCTATTTTGATTTGTGATGAAGAATTGAAGGTTTGATTTGCGGAATCATGTTTCTTTGAATAATCTATGAGTATAAGAAGTCGATTTGGGTGTAGAGGAGAGGGAGATTAGAGAAAGGGGGAATGGCGAAGAAGAAGGAAAAGAAAAAAGAGAGAAAGAGCAAAAAGAAAGAAAAGAGAGAGAAAAAGAGAGGCAGTGAGAGAGAGAGAGAGACAGAGATATGGGAAAGAAAGGGAGATAAAGAGGGGAACAGGGGAAGAAAGGAAAAAGAGAGAAAAGAAGAAGAATGAAAAAAAGGGAGAGAAACGGTGAAGAAGAAGGAAAAGAAAAAAGAGAGAAATAAGGAAAATGAAAGAAAGAGAGAAAAGAAAAAAGGGGGAAAGAAAGAAAATAGGGAACAAAAAAAAAAGAGAAAGAAAAGAGGGAAATAGAAAAAAAGAAAGAAAAAAAAGGGAAATTGGAATTTTGGGAAAAGAAAAATCAGTTGGCGGGTTTGTTTATGTCTAATTTTTTAGTTAATTTTAGTCTTTTGCTTAATTTCTTCATTTTTATTTATTTAGTTTATTTCATTCATTATTTACTTAATTGTCTACCTTTTTTAAGATTTGTTTAATTTAGTTAAATATGGCCATTGATTGAGTATTTCATTTACCTAATTAGGATAGTGTAGTTGTTAATTTAGTTTAACTTAGTCTAAGATTTTTGTTCGTCATTTCATTATAGTATAAGTATTTATTGATTGGCCCCTAAATGTTTAGTAATTTTGTAATTAAGTCCCCTAGTTTGCTAGAAATTACAATTTGGCCCTTTAAGATTGCTAGAAATACATTTTTACCCCTTTGATGTTGCTGAAAATTACAAATTGGTGTTTAATACTTGTTGGAATTTACAAAATGGGGCTTCTTGTTACTAGGGGTGAGATTCGGTCGGTAAATCGGTAATTCGGTCAGTTGAAATCGGTAAATTCGGTATTTTTTTTTTCAATTTGACCGACCGATTTCGATTTCGATTTCGATTATTACCGATCCGAATTCGGTACCGAATTCAATTCGGTAAATCGGTAATTGAGTTCGGTAACCGAATTCAAAAAAAAAAAAAAAAAAACCTTAAAACAAAACAGAGACAAAAACAACAAAAAACCAACCCTTCCCTTCCAACAAAACAACGCATAGGCCTCTAAAAATTTTCTGTGAAACAATTCTAATGAAAAATATCAACTAAAAAACTAACCAAATCCAAATTATAGAGTTTAACATAAACTAGTAACTTAAATTGCACAATCAAATAAAGATATCATATTACAATTCTAATGAAGAACACTAACCAAAAGACTAACAAAGTCCAAATTATAGAGTTTAACATACAATTAAAAGACAATCAAATCAATCTCTGTAGCCTCATAGGTTACAATACCAGCCATGTCCAAGTTAACATAAGCTCAAACATTAGGTTCCTTAAGACTAGTGTAGACAATTAATTACATAATATAGAGTTTATTCATTCAAGAGAAATCTATATCCAGATATCATCTTCTTGGCTGAATCTTTGGCATTGCTTTTGATGTCAATTTCATCATCATCACCATCCATAGTATCATTGCTCTGATGTCTTTCTTGCTAGATTTTCTTGAATGCATAAAAGAGAAAGAAAATATGCCTGGAGAAAGAAAGAAAAGATCATAAGAACAATTAAAAGAGAAAAGATGGAAAGGAAGATAATCTTGATTTATCAAAAGGGATGTATGATTCTGGGGATAACATGAACTTGGGATTTCCAATGGCATTTACTGCAACAATGTTGTCACAAAATATGCGAAGACTTATTCAGGCACAAAATACATTTTTCCTACTTATCTTGCCCAATTATGGAAATCAAAAGTGCCACTAGCAACTGATTAGAGAAACTTGCAGAAAGTGCCAAAAACAATTGCCAATAAGCATCTAATTGCTGAAAAAATAGTAGTCTAATTGTACTTCATTATTATATTTTATACCTTCAACTTTCTTCAACTTTCTAAAAGAATAAATGTTATCAGTCAAACTAAGTACACATGAACACCACAATACATAAAATTATATTGCATTTAATTGCATCCTTCTTGTGAGAGGAGGTTATTAAAATGCTATAAACGGCAAGAGATTATATCTTAGTGTTTGGTCTCATAACAAATTATACGCAAAACAAAATATTTTGCACTAACTCTGTCTACAATTTAAATTTTGCAGTTTACAAATATACATATATATTCAATACGTCATCACCTAAGCTCAGAACTACACATTGTTAGATGTATAGCGGTCCAATATCAGATAAAAAAATAACATTCATTTCCCTTATCTTTATCACATTCCAAAGATTCTGACTTATAGCCCCCAAATCCGCAATGTTGTGTCATCAGTCACACTAAAACTTTAAAAAAGCTGGCTTTTCACTCCCAACATAATATACCAACGCATCATATTCAATAAAGATCATATTTTCAACATCCCAATCTCTCCACTTTCAAAGATCAACATAAAACTCACCCCCTTCAATATCCACAACAAAAAAATAACAAAAATCAAATCGAGAGCAAGAATATAGGCCAAAAAATTGACCTTTTGAACCCAGATGATAAATGGGCTTCACAGAAATTCACATTGGAAAAAAAATTAATCTCTAATATTTTTGTAATCAATTTTTACAAATATTGTCAGATCTAAATTTACTCTCCTAAATCCTTATACAAAAGCATGCAATAATAGAGCTAGTATAAATCAATCCAAAGTCATATAACAAACCCATCCAAAAATAATAATTTAAATAATAAAAGACAACAGATATCCCATAAAAGGAAAAAAAAAAAAGAAACGTAGATCTTTCAGAGGTATCAAAAGCTAAAAACATCATACCTGACAAGAAGAACAAGAAAAGAATGGATGCTGCAACTGCAAAAGAGGATGCTTTTGCGTCAACAACGGAGGTTATTAGGATCGGAATAGGCGAGACAATACGGGAGGCTTCTATATATGTGAAATGGAAGGCCTCAGTGATTTGGCTGGGACAACAATCGCACTCAAGATCTAAAATAAGAAAAAAAATTGAAGGCCAAAAGGTAAGGGGAACTGGGGAAGCTTTCGAGCTTTCAAACGAGAATGCAGAATCAAAGCAGACTGGAAGGCCAAAAGTCAAGGGATTAGGGTTTGATTGAATAGGATGAGAGTGAGATTTTTTGTGTTTTGTGTGGGAGTGTAGTAAATGGAAAAATGGACCATGGACGATGGAGTGGTCCAGTCGAGTCAAGGACTGAATAGTTTGAATTTGGACTATTGATTTAGCATAATTGGGCCTCAATTTCTCAACCCAACAAGGTATAATCAGAATCATAATGGACTTCTATAAAACCCAACAAATAATTGGGCTACATATATATATATATATATATAAAGGACTTTGAATTCGGTAATTCGGATTCGGTTTTCAATACCGAATTCGAATTACCGAATTCAATTCGAAATCGGTAATACCGATTTGAAAAATTACATTTTCGAATACCGACCGAATTCGAATTCATTTTTTTCGGATTTACCGAATTACCGACCGAATTACCGAATTACCGAATTCGATTTACCGAATTCAATTTGAATTCGGTCGGTAATTCGGTATTTACCGAATTTGCTCACCCCTACTTGTTACTGTAAAGTTCATTTTTATCCTTGAATATTGTTGAAAATTGCAATTTAGTTCTTAAGTTTGCTAGAATTTCATTTTTGATCCTCAAATGTTACTGAAAATTTGATTTTAACCCTCCCTAGTTGCTGGAGTTTTTACTTAGTCCCTTTAAGCTAGCTAGAAATTATGATTTTGTCATTTTGTTTGCTGAAAATTATGTTTTGGCCCTAGAATATTGCTGAAAATTGCATTTTTACTCCCCATACTTAACTAGAAATTTTCAATTTAGCCCAAATACTTGCTATATTTTTTTGAAGCCCTAAACCTTGCTGGAATTTGTGTTCTTGCTCTCTGGTTTATTATAAATTGCATTTTTTTTTCCTTTTTAAGTATTGCTGAAAATTATCTTTGCCCTCATACTTGCTGAAATTTACATTTTTACTCCCTAGGCTTGTTGGAAGTTTTGTTTTGTCCCTTAGTCTGTTGGAATTTACATTCTCTCCCTAGGATATTGCCCTATTTACATTTTACCTCACAAATTATTGGGATTTACTTTTATTGCCTTATTTATTTAAATAGTGGTATTTTTGACATGTTTGTTCATTTTATTAGCAATTTATACCGAATCTTCGAATGGGAGGTACCCCTATTATCCTTTCAATGTCTCTTTATGTGCTCCTACGTGCTGCTATGTGTTTCCTATGTGTGTTTTTTTTATGTATTTCTTTGTTTTTATTATTTTTATTCATGTGTGAGCATTTATTTATTTATGTCATGTTATTTATTTGAATTTAATTTTTATTATTCAAAGAAATGTAATAGATAGATGATATTCTATTTAGCAAAAATTTTGTATTTAGATAGTTAATGTAATAGATAGTTTATATTTTCATCTATTTAACAAAAGCTTATGTATTTTAGATAGAAAATGTAATAGATAGGTTAGATAGGTCATCTCTTATCTTTTTCCATTTTTAGATTGTAATTAGGCTTCCCCGGTGTAATAGTTAGGGCTTTTGTGTGCTATGCGCTTATGTGTTTCATTCGCTTTCTCTAGGACTTTGTATCTAGAATATCATGCTTATGTGGTATGTGCTCCTATATGCTGTTATTTGCTTATATGTGATTATTGCTTTAATTTATTTATTTACTTTCTTTATTATGATATATGTATATCATTGCCACACTAGTCCAACGCTAGCTGCGGTTAATTCCGGTTTCTTCGCTAGTCCAACGCTAGCAGAGAATTTCTAGAAAATGGGCTAGTCCAACGCTAGACCCTTAGGTCATTTTAGTATGAAAATCACTTCTTGTGTGCATTTCATATCATTTCATACACATTTTCTCTTTTTAAAGCCTTTTTCCATTTTTGCATGGTTTTTATGTATTATTATTCTTATTATCTATTTTTTACATATATTCAGTGCTTGACATTTAGGTTACATTTCACATAGAATCTTAGGTCATTTGTGTGATTTTGACTAGAAATAGTCATCTACTTACGTGGGAAGCAGTGGATCAACAAGCCGTTCCCCCCTCCGTGAGTAGGAATAATTAGTCACGAGTTTATTACTCCCCCGTACCCGTTATGTTGCATCCCCACTTTCTTTGTTCACTTACTATCTATATTACTATTTTCCTTTTCTTTTTGCATTCTATTTTGCATCTACACTCGTGACTCCATCAATGTCTAGATTTCGGGTTTCGCGATTAATGCGATAATCCCGACCAAATCCTCAATGGAATATTTTGTCCCTTAACGATATTTATTTTTTTAGGTCTAGGTTTGCATCCATATAGTTACATCCAAATGTGATAAAATCTTAGGGTTATATTAGGAAATTTTGGACTAAACCTCGCAACTAGTTTTCGGCTAGGTTGAAAGGGTGCCTTAGGCTAAAGCCTTTGCCTTCCCTTTCTTCAACTGTGACTCCCGAACCTTTTTCTCTTGTTTTCAAAGACCTGGAGTTGTCTAAAAGGGTTTTTCTATTTTCTTACATTTTTCTCAAAAACTGTTTTCCAAAGAAATCATTCTTGATTTTTCTTACCTTTTGTAATAAAACGTTTTCTGGTGACTTGGTACACCAAAACTCAATACCAAATGGTGACTCCTTTTTTTTTCATAAAACCCTTTTAGACTCTATTTTCGAACCCAAAACTATCGCATTTTCAAAGTTCCATTTTAGGCTTTTCCTTTTCTTTTTGTTTTCAAAATAAAACATTTTCCAAAAAATCACATTTTTGTCAAACCACACTTTTCTTTCACCTAACCTTTCCTTTTTCCAAAATAAAACATTTTTCAAAATCATTTTACACAACCTACTCTCTTTTTCCACACTCCATTATCATCTGTTTTTTTTGTTTTTTGAAAAATGAGACACGACGGTTGGCAACTCCACGGGGGATCACTAGTGAGTCCAAGCACTAGGTATAGTCACCTTTTTCCTTCTCTAACCCTTTCATTTTATCGCATTTGGATGTTTAGAATTGCATTGTTCTTTTTTTAGGATATTCTTTGTGTTTCACACACACCTTTCGTCTCTCGCTTCTATAGTGATGGATGATTTATCCATTTGTGATGTGTGTTTGTATTGCGTTTGCATTTGGGGAAGGGTTCAGTCACCCTTAGAGCCTTTCGCGTGTTTAACAGTGTTATTCCCTCCTCTCAAAGGAGTACCATCATACGTGCATACGATTATTTTAACCCTTTTTCTCTTTTTGGTGGTTGTCACCCACTCATCCCTAATTAGGATTAGGATTGATCTACTTAGACATGTGAGCGTGGCATGATGTGCACATAACCATGTTTGGGAGATCACCCGAACTCTCAGCTTAAGTCCTATAAGTCTAGAGATTGCGGCTTTAAGAATAGATTCACTTGGACATGTGGTCGAGGCACGATGTGCACGTAGCAGTGTCCTGAGGGATCACTTGAGCCACCGACCGAGGCTTTGGGATTGATGACCCTTACCCTTAGGGTCTGAAGGCTTGGGAACGACAGCCTAATCGAGTCTAGATGCATTAGAAAGCCCAACCTTATGCATCCATATAGAATAAGCCTAGGATAGAGTCGGCCTTACCCTATCAGGTACACCAGGCACGAGAGGAGGGAATCCACCCCTTTATATTTCTTCTATTGTACTGTTTATTGCTATTTGCTTTATTAATGTGTTATGTGACATTTGTTGAAAAACTAACCCATTCTCTTTTGTTTTTTTTTTTATTGCATTCACAGCCGTAGAATAAAGAGCTTTGGCATGGTGATCTTGTAGAAAGCTGACCCACTTTTGACATGTTCATATTTTTCATCTTACAAGTTCGTTTCTTTTGAGAAAAATAGATATATGACATCTATAAGTTTTTCACAAATTTCATTTTTTTGCAAACCAAAAGTACCAGAGGGTTCAATAATGGTAATTTTTATAAATCTCAAAAAATTTTGATTTCGATTTGTATGTATCGCGTTCAAGTTGCAAACTCAAATTTTTATTTTATGCCATTTTCTATTGTACATTCCTATTTTGTAATCAAATGTATAAATTTGAAGTCATTAATCTTTTATACAGTTCGGGGTCCATTTTTCTCAAAGCAATTATGCATTATAGATAATTTTCTTATAACATTATCGTTTCAAAATTTTTGCATATTTTAATAAATTGGCATCATGCATTAACCTTAGAAAGGGATGCCATCTAGGGAACCCCATTTTAGGAATAAGCTAACCTTATGTCTCGTGGGTATAAAACCCTTTTATGGGAATTGCACGTTTAAAATTTTGTAAAACTCAAGAAGTAGGGTTCGTAAGGTAAGGTATCTGATATAGGTGACGTGGTTCAGATGGACAGTCCACGACGCATCTACCAGATGTTCGTAGTTTCACTTGAAGTTAGGAAATGCCCGACACTCTTTTCCTCTAGTCAAATCAATCAAGTGACAGCTTTCCTAGAACCGAATTAGTAATTTTAAGGATATAGAGGCAGATGGATGTTTGGTGGAAGCTTTGATTCACCTATGGGACCTCAGTTGCTCAGCATTCAGGATCGGAGATCGAGAGATGACTATTACTATTGAAGAGGTGTTCGGTTTGCTAAATTTGTCAACAAAACATACATCAATAGTGTTTCCAACTGCTTCGGGAAAGGCCGAGTTTTGTCATTTTACTGGGTTAAAAGAATCTGTGATGCAAGGGTCAGATCAAAGCATAGATGTAAAATTTGCTATTTGATTAGGTTTGCAGCAAAGGATGGATTTGACAGACACGTTGAAGACTTTTCATTTCCATCTAGTTTGACGTGGGAGCATAAGAGGCCATTGGTAGATGGATTCTTAATGGCCGGCATCTATCATTTTCCCAGGAGGGACAAGAAGATAGGCTTCAAGATCACTAAGCTCATAACTGATTTATTCTTCGGTATTGGAGGCCAAAAAACTTCTATAGTACCAATAGTATTGGCAGATATATTTGTTTCATGCACGAATTGTCAAAGACGGGAAAATTTCTTTCATGGGTCAAATCGGATCCTGTATATATGGGCTATGGAACTGATACGAATCCTGTGGCCATGATTCCTATCATTCAAGCTTCACCAACGGATTTTATCATTCTATGCAAATTGGAGGTTTTAAAGTGTTCAAGGCATGACAACGGAGCAAGGGAGATGGCTGATTTAGCATCCACTCAAGGGGCCAAAGGCTGGTGGTCGCGTTTAAGGTTGAAAGTACGAGGTAGAATTTTCAAATGACAAGACCAGAAGCCAGTTGCTGACGTTCTGATGGAGGCTGCACCTAAGGCCGGCCCGCGGCCTTCCCTACGGCCTGGATCAGAATGCGTGCCAAGGCCGGAATTGCTTCTGACCAAGGCCGCGCCTAAGGCCGCCCAACGGCCTTGCCCGCGGCCTTCGTCCGCAGCTTGGAATTTTAATTGTTTTAATTAGTTTTAGTTTAATTTTTTAGGTTTTATTTAATTAAAATTTTCCATATTTAGTTTTAGGGTTTGTATGCCTATATAAGGCTAACTATCGTCGTTTATTATTTTTAAGTAAATGTTGAATTATGATTTGAAATCAATGAATTGATTTTCTCTCTTTGAGGGATCTCGTTAGTTCTTGCGATGAGAACTATCTTTGCCTTTTCAAGAGTGATTCTTGTTAGGTTTTCCTATACCTTAAGTTCTAGTCAACAGGTTTGATTAGGGTTTAGGTTTTCTTCTTGTTAGATTCAAACGGTTTCATTCCACGGGGTTGGATTGGGGTCGAGTGATTCAATGAGAGTTTGTATTATTTGATAATTTGATTCAGATCTGCGGGAAGGTTTGAGTTAGATTATCACGCTGATCTTCAAGACGGTCATTTGGGGATGTTCCTGTGACACACGAAAAGGGAGACCAACCCGGATCGTGTCAGGAACATTTCAAGAGGCGCTCACCCATCCCTGATAGTTTGCCATTGGTCGGATATAACTGGATTGTCACTCACCATAGGAAGGTTGATAAGAACGACAGACTGATGAACACATCTGAATATTTGGGTTTCTTGGAGACATTGCCAGACCAAAGAGTTAGATGGGTATTAGATTAGACCGATTGCCTTAAGCCAGCTTTACGTACAAAGTCATCAGACTTCATACCATTGTTGGGGACTCAGGGCATTGTTGCTTACACACCAAAAAGGTTTCTCAGACAACTTGGACGTGTTCAAGGCCTACCACCCACACCCGAACTAGCCAATTTCACCATCAGCTTGGATAAAGGAATTTGTCCGAATCTTGTTCCAATGAAGACCCAAATCACTTATGCTTGGGGCACATTATCTGATTATAACAGCATTGTCTATGACCCACAGTCCAAGCAAATGGGTTTGGTCATTCCTCAGTACAAAGATTGGTTTCGAAATCTCAAAGAGAACAGATTGCAAGTGGCATCGTCCAAGGAAGTAAGAAAATTGATGGCTATCATCGAGGCAAAAGATAAAGAAAACCTGCAACTAAGACAATCTATAGAGCTGAATAAGAAAATGGCAGAACGAAACAAAGAGCTGTACGAGTAGTCAAGAGAGAAGAAAAAAGGAAATGTAGTGAATTGTATGATGAAGCAGAACGCATGAAAAATCCCTACTTTAGAGAATCAAAAGATGCTATGATAGATAGGTTAAAGAAGTTTAATGACCTTGCACACAGTCGTCTTCGAGAGATGATGTAAACAGTGCATTTTAAATTTTAGCTTTATCAATGAAAATGGTTTGTTCTTATTCAAAAGCACAAGCTCGGTAAACAGGCCCCACTTTAACAGTGTTACATTATGTTAGGCCTACCCTTGGCATAATAAGGGCACCCTCTAGGACATGCATCCGAATCATTTATATACTTGCTAATTTTAGTCTTTTTCTTTTCTTTTCTTTTTCTTTGTGATAATAAAATTGACAGCGACAATGACGATGCGACAACTAAATCTTCTTTCTTTCTAATGTACATTTCAGGTACTTATAAAACGTAACTTCCTTTCACCGAAGCTCCATTCGTACGCTGGTCCCGTACTAGACAGCTACATATAAACATGAGTGTTCCTGTTGAATTATTCGAAGGATCTGTTGGAAATCAATCTTCGGAATTAACAGCATTAAGGGCTCAGATGGATGAGATGTTGACTAAAATGAATAATATGACCCTATGAAGTGTCTTCTCATAGCCAAATTATTGCTCACTTTATCAGTAACATGAACAACAACGGCTCTACTTCTACTGTACCCGTCACTCGGGAACTTCCGCAACCCCAATCTGATGTGAGCTGAAATGCCCCAAATGCAAACAACAATGTCTCAGCTATTTCAGTGCAAACTCCACTCCTCAATACCCAAAACACCCAAATGCCTCCTCCATCTCCAAATACTCAAAACCTCTCAAATACTCGCTTCCAAGTCCCACCCAGCCCTAGACACACCCAAAATACTCTGAACCAACCCCAATACACCCAACAAGCCAACCATTTTCCTCTGAACACTCAACCACCACCGATCCTCAATACAAATCAGTTCGATGCTAGACCCTGAGTATCAAGTAGGAGTGGATCTAGAGCCTTATAATAGAGATGAGAATCCTAAGCATGATAGAAAAAGCCCTGTGACGAAGATTAGATAGGTTCGATGACTTCATCAAATAAAGCCAATGATTAGATTCGGTACGGTGGTTTGAACTATGATGATTTCTGTATGTTTCCTGATACTCAGTTACCTCCAAAGTTCAAGGTAGCAGAATTTTCTAAATACAACGATGCTGGCGACCCCATATTGCACATTAAGATGTTCTGTAACAAGTTAGGCAAACTGATCGGGGATGAGAAATTATCAATGAGGTTATTTGAGGAGAGTTTAAAGAAGGATGCATTAGAATGGTATTTAAAATTAGATTTTTTAAAATCTGAAACTGGACTGACCTCTCCACAGCATTTATCAAACAGTATGAGTTCAATTGAGATTTGGTACTAGATAGATTTTTCCTAGGTAGAATTGAAGAAAAAATCTGCAGAAAGTTATGTAGCTTATGGGCAGCGTTGGCGGAGTGTGACGGCTAAAGTAAATCTGCAATTGATGAGAATGAAATGGTAAAATTATTTATCGATACCCAAGATCTGCCTTACTACCAGGCCATCGTAGGCTTAATTGGAAAGACCTTTGCCCAGGTTATTGAGTAGGCAAAAGCTATCGAAAGAGGGGTAAAGAAAGGAAAGGTAGTGGACATGGCTGCTATGAAGATGCAAGTTGAATCATTATAAAATGGTAACAATATGAAGAATGCATTTGGGAAAAAGCCTGAGAAAAGAGAAGAGGAAATATCTTTTGTAATAAACCAAGGCCCAAATTCGAACCCCAGGTTCCAAAACAAGCCAAATTATCATTCTCAATACCCACGATACCCTTAGTCGGCACATCCATTACCTATTTATCCCTAGTACCCTCAACTTGTTTTTAACACCCAAGTCCAACCAACAAATGCCTAATCATTTTACCCAAATATCCAACCCATGTTCCAAAACCCTCAACCCACACAAAATAACTTTCGCCCACCCATATAGAACTGCCTGAGGCCTACTTACCCAAACAATTATACTTTAACCAAGAAGCCTCAAAATACAACAGGTCCTGGCGACCCTCCACAGAGACGGCCTAGGGCTTTCACTCCCCTTGGTCGTCCTTTGGACCAGATATATGACCAATTGAGAGCAAGCGGAGCAAGATTGGCACAATACCACAGAAAACTGTTTCTTAATGGGTTACCCCACGACTATGATTCATCAAGCCAGTCTGTGCTTACCATTCAGGAGGTCGGGGCACCCCACAGCTAACTGTTGGAGTTTTGAAGTACAAGATTCAGGACATGATTGACGATGGAGAGATAGTATTGAGGAGAGGGAGAGGACAGGCACCAAATATGGATAACAATCCTTTGCCTCATCATGGATCTACTGTTGGGATGATTACTTTGGATGAAGAGTTTGATGACCCTTCTGAGATGATAGTTGCGATTGAAGAGATAGTGGGTGTTACTGATGGGATGACAAGTCGAGCTAGAATGATGTTATCAGGAAAGGAATTTCATGAGTCAGTATATGGATGATATTTTTGCCGAAAAGTTGGCATCACCTGTACCCCAACCAAAAGAACCGATTATGTTAGAAGAAGTACTGTCAGCCACCAACTCATCAAGCCAGCCATTTGTCCTAGATGTTTCACCATTTGAGTTGGAAATTTTGAAACCAGAAATCATTGATGTGCCAGAACAAATGCCAGTTGAAGATCTACAGAGAGTGTCATGGAATTACGGAAGCTCTGAACTGAATGATGATGTCTCTGCAATTATGAGATCTGGGAAAGTGATTGCTGAACCAGAGATTGTTATTCCAGCTAAGGGAAAGGAGAGCACCCTACCCCCCAAACCGCCAGTGAATGAGAAAGAAGCTGAAGAATTTTTGAGGATTTTGAAAAAAAAGTGAGTACATGGTGGTGGAGCAGTTGAGTTGCATGCCAGCACAAATTTTAATTTTAAATCTTTTATTAACATCTAAAGTGCATCGAAATGCTCTTTTAAAAGTTTTGAATGAGTCTTACGTTCCCAAAGACATTCCTACTAAGAAGTTAGCCAGGATAGTAGGAAATGTTTTGGCATCTAATCAGAGTGCCTTTTCTGAGGACGAGTTGACTCCTGAGGGGAAAGGGCATAACAAGGCTTTATACATTTCCGTGAAGTGCAATGAAAAATACTTGCCCAGAGTTTTGATTGATAACGGAGTCAACATTGAACATCTGCCCATGGAACACTTTGCAAAAGTTAGGATATTTACAGTCGCAAGTTTGCCAGTCACTGACCGTTGTTAGAGGATTTGATGGTTCAAGAAAGAAGACTATGGGAGAGATTGATTTGGTGCTCGAGATGGGTCCAGCTCAATATCAGGTTACCTACCAGGTTATGGACTTTCCGGGATATACAATGTTTGTTAGGGCGGCCATGGATTCATTCTTCCGGGTCAGTGCCGTCATCTCTGCATCAAATGGTAAAATTCATTATGGATGATAGACTGATTACTATTTTTGCTAAGGATAATTGCACCATGATGGTAAATCACGGGTATTCTGAAAAAGCGAAGGACGAGTCATCGCTTGATCGGGGATTCGGTGCTTCAAATATCATATCTATTAACTGGATTCCAGAAGGAAAGCTACCTGTTGAGCCATTATTGCCTAATGCCAGTATCATGATAGCTAAGGAGTTGATTAGGGCAGACTACCAGCCAGGGAAGGGCATTGAAAAAATGCTGCAAGGAATTACATAACCTATTTAGCTGCTTGAACAGAAAAATACCTTTGGGCTTGGTTTTCACTCAATTGGTAAGGATTTAAAAGAGATGAGAGAGAAGAAGAGAGCTGAAAAGGAAGGAGAGCAGGTTCCACTCTATATTCCCCCGCTATATTACAGTTTCTCAAGGTCATCCAAGATCATTATTTCTGAAATATGCAATGAGTACTATGATATTGAAGAAGGGGAGAACCGTGTTTTCATTGGAATGACTAGTACAGAGGGATCGTCTGATGCTGCTGACTTTGAGGAAATTGAGAAAGAATCATTGAACAATTGAACATTTGATTATCTCCTTGTTCAGAGGGAGTTTTGGTAAATTTGGGATTGTCTTTTGTTCAAAATTCATTTCTAAATGGAGCCATGAAATGAATTACTTTCTCAAAATTTATTTTGGTGTTAGGCTCTGACTTTCTTGCATTAACTTTTGAAAGAAACTATTCTCAATTTTTTTGTATATCGAGAAAGTTTTTTGTCAAAATCTTAAAATAGTTTTTATCTTTTTTCAAAAGCTAATGCTAGCTTATGATTATAAATATCTTCTTTTGAAAAATGTAAACTTTCATTCAGTAAATTAAAATTTATTTATTTATGTTTTATTTATTTATGTTTGCATATTTTTGTTTCATTTTCAGATGTCCAAAAATAACTGCCTATGATCCTTTGGATGTCACTTTGTTTGAAACTGATAAGTTTAACTTCGATATCTCTCTAAATTCTGAAATAATGCAAACCCTTAATAAGAGTAAAAGCGATATCGAAGAAGATTATGACTCCGTACTTAAGAATCTTGAACAATACGAAAAAAAAATCCAAACATAACTTGGAAGAAACAGAAACTATCAATATTGGCACTGAGACAGAAGTTAAAGAAGTTAAAATCAGTGTTCATTTAAACAAGAGGCAAAGAAAAGAGATGATTGAATTTCTCACACTGTTCCAGGATGTATTCGCATGGTCCTATGATGATATGCCTTGGGATTTCCACAGACATAGTAGTTCACAGATTGCCTACGGATCCAAACTTTCCTCCAGTAAAGCAGAAAACCTCGCAAATTTAAACCACAAATGAGCCTCAAAATTAAAGAGCAGATAGTCAAGCAATTCAATGCCCAAATCATTATTGTGTCTCACTATCCTATTTGGCTATCGAACATGGTTTCGGTTCCCAAAAAGTTAGGAGAAGTGCGAGTTTGTGTGGATTACCGAGATTTAAACAAAGCCAGTCCAAAAGATGATTTTTCTTTGCCTAACATTCACATCCTATTGGACAATACTGCTGGACATGAAATGGATTCATTTATTGATTATTTTGCTAGATATCATCAACTTTTGGTCAGCAGAGGAAGATAGGGAAAAGATAGCATTCATGACTCCGTGGGGAACATTCTGTTACAGAGTTATGCCCTTCGGATTGAAAAATGCTGGGGCTACCTATCAAAGGACTTATGACTATACTGTTTCATGACATGATACACAAGGAGATAGAAGTTTACGTGGATGACATTATAGTCAAGTCCAAAAGAGCTGAGGATCACTTGGTAGATTTGAGAAAGTTGTTTGAAAGATTAAGAAGGTATAATCTGAAATTGAATACCGCAAAATGTGCTTTCGGGTCTCCTGCTGGCAAGTTACTGGGTTTCATTGTTAGTAAGAAGGGTATTGAGATAGATCCCACCAAGATAAAGGCTATACGGAAAATGTCAATCCCAAAGACACAGAAAGATGTGAAGAGTTTCTTAGGGAAGCTTAATTTCATTGGCAGATTTATTGCTCAGTTGACTCTCACTTGTGAGCCCCTATTTAAGCTGCTAAGAAAGAATGCCTCAATGGATTGGAATGGAGATTGTTAGCGGGCTTTTGATAAAATTAAAGATTATCTGTTGAATCCTCCTGTCTTAGTATCGCTCAAAGCCAGGTCGACCACTTATCATGTATCTCTCAGTGTTAGATGAGACGATGGGTTGTGTTCTCGGTCAGCATGATAATTCAGGCAAAAAGGAGCAGGCAATCTATTATCTGAGCAAAAAATTTACTGCCTATGAGGCAAATTATTCATTTTTAGGAAAGATTGTGTTGTGTATTGGTTGGACTGCTCAAAATATTGAGACATTATCTCCTTGACCATACCACCTATCTCATATCTCGATCAGATCCGTTGAGGTACTTAGCTTGAGAAGCTCAATGCCCACTAGGACACATGGCCAAGTGGCAGATGATTCTCAGTGAATTTGATATTGTGTTCACAACTCAAAAAGCAGTCAAGGGTCAAGTAATTGCTGATCATCTAGCAGAGAACCCTTTGGAAAATGATTATGAGCCCTTGAATACCTATTTTTCCGATGAAGATATTTTGTTTGTGGGGACGGCTTGAGGATATTAATGAAGAATCTTCAGGATGGAGATTGTTCTTTGATGGTGCTTCAAACTCTTTTGGGGCTGGAATTGGGACAGTCCTAGTGTCACCTGAAGGAAAACATTATCCCTGCTACTGCTAAACTGAAGTTTGCCTGCACTAATAATATGGCAGAGTACGAAACTTGCATTCTTGGTTTAAAAATGGCATTAGATATGGACATCAAGGATTTGACAGCGTATAGTGATTCTGATTTACTAGTCCATCAAATATTAGAAAAATGGATGACTCGAGATTCTAAAATAATTTCATATCATTGTTGTTTACTCACTTGGCTCGACAATTTAGAACTTTGAAATTCACGCATATCGCGCGTACCCGAAAATGTCTTTGCAGATGCCTTAGCAACTTTATCTTCCATGATCTCTCATCCTGATGGTACTGTGATCGAACCCATTTTTATCAAGATTCAAGAGGAACCAGCGCACTGCTTATGCATTGAGCAGGAACTTGATGGCCTTCCCTGGTTTCATGATTTGAAAGAATATTTGAAAAATGGGTCTTATCCTCCAGGTGCCAATACAGCGGCTAAGAATTTGCTTCGAAGGATTTCTATGAGATTTTTCTTGAACGGGGAAGTTATATACAAAAGGTCAAGCGATTTGGGTTTATTGAGATGCGTCGATGAGAAGGAAGTTGAGTATTTGATGAAGGAGATACATGGTGGCATATGTGGGCCACATATGAACGGACACTTATTGGCAAAGAAAATCATGAGGACAGGATATTTCTGGCTCACCATGGAGCATGACTGTGTTGAGTTCGTCAGAAAGTGCGTTAAATGTTAAATGCATGGTGATGTGATACACGCACCTCATTCGGAGCTTCATAGTATGACTGCTCCTTGGCCTTGTTCAATGTGGGGAATGGATGTGATTGGAGTTATTGATCCTCCCACTTCAAATGGTCAGCGATTTATCTTGGTGGCAATAGAGTATTTCACTAAATGGAGTTGAGGTCGAGTCTTACAGGCACGTGACTAAGAAAGTGGTAGCTGAATTTTCTAAGAAATCATATTATCTATCGTTTTGGGATACCTAGAGACGTTGATCACGGATAACTGTGAAGAATCTCAATAACGACATGGTGGATGGGTTGTGTGAAGAGTTCAAAATCAAGCATTGAAACTCTGCCATCTATAGACCCCAGATGAATGGAGCTGTAGAGGCTGCCAATAAGAATTTAAAGAAGATCATTCGAAAGATGACTGACACACATCGAGATTGGCATGAGAAGTTGCCTTATGCATTGTTGGCATACAGAACCATTATAAGAACTTCTACTGGGGCGACTCCATATTCTCTTATGTATGGGATGGAAGCGGTAGTTGCCAGCAGGAAATTGAAATTCCTTCTCCTGCGTATATTGATGGAAGCCCAGTTAGAAGAAGCTGAATGGGTCAAGCAACGTCATGAGCAGTTGGCATTGATTGATGAAAAGCGGTTGAATGCTGTTTGCCATGGACAGTGCTACCAAAGACGAATGACCCGTGCTTATCAAAAGAAAGTTAAACCTCGCCAATTCGAAATAGGAGACAAAGTTCTGAAGCGAATCCTTCCAATTCAGCAAGAGGCAAAAGGGCAATTCGCTCCAAATTGGCAAGGTCCATTCATTGTCAAAAAAGTATTATCAGGAGAAGGTCTTGTCCTAACTGAAATGGATGGCCAGGTCTTTCCCCAAATCATTAATTCAGATATGGTAAAAAAAATTTATATTTGATTTAGTAAATTTTCTTTCAAAGAAAAATTTTTTGCAAGAAGAAGATAGGTCAAAGGCGGGCCCTTTTTTTCTTTTCCATAAAACATTTTCTTCTTCCCCTTGTTGTCCCCTTTGAGCTTTCAGAATTTATAATTTTCGTTTAACAACCCACTTGAAGGTTGCATCCCACACTAAGGCAACTTTTGTACTGAATTTATCCCACCCTTGAGCAATTTCTTTGCCTTGATCTTATCCCATACTGGGGCAAAAAAAATAATTTCGTTTTGTTAGTTTTTCTCAAAAAAAAAAAAAAAAAAAAAGAAAGTAAGTAAAAAAAAATCTGGGGCAAATTTAGCTTAGGAATATGAAAAGAGAGCCCTAAAAGCAAGTAGTAAAGTTAGTGATGGATTTTCTTAAGGAAAAAGAAAGATTGGCAAATATTGGGATAAACCTTTGCAAATGTGCAACATCAAGTTAATTAAACCTCTCATAAATTCTGCTTTCCAAGCGTTAATGTTTCTGACACCTCACCTGACCCCATTACAAAAGTCGAGAATGTTACCGAACCTCCTATCTTTATCTTGCAATAATTCTTAGTTGAAAATTAATCAAAAAGGCATATGATGTTAATAGTCTATCCCGAAATCATCAAGGGAAGATTGTCCTTACTTGATGTCAAATGTTTTTCAAATACTTAGTCTTGTTTAATGAGAAGGGGAATACGATTTCAGGACTTGAATGCTTGTTTGCTCTCATCCTTTCTCTACAAAGGCAAAAACCCGAAAGGGCGTAAAAAAAAAACAAAAAAAACAAAAAGAAGAAAAAGAAAAAAAAGGAAAAAAAGAAAAATAAAAAGAAAAAGAAAGGGGTGGGGGAAACTGCAGTGAAAACCCGAAAGGGTGCTGTGGTTGGGAATTACAATTAAAGGCTCACAAGTGAAAAGTCATGTATATCGGCATTGGATTTGAATTCTTTTAGGAAGCTGGTGACTATAGTTACTTGAGGTTTTTCTTCAAGTATTGATCATCTTGTGACAATTTCGGAGTTCAAACAGGATGACATCTAAAGGATCAAAATGGCAGATGTTTCAAAGCTGTCCCTTGAAAATTCATTTCTCCAACCAAGCGTAACAGTTTTTTATTTATTATTTATTTATTTTTCTTTAATTAGGAGCTGCATGCACTTTATTTGAAATAATATTTACTGTACAAAATTGTTCGTACATTATTGCATATGAAATATTTTTGACAAATTCATGTTTTTGAAATTTGACGTTTGTTTTATTTTTATTGGAATAAAAGACAAAGACAATCTTAAATTTATTGAAAGTCGGAAGTATACATCGATTGAACGATTATTTGAAATATTTGAACTTGAGCCGTGAATCAGAGTCCATTGAATTCGAGAAACTTGCAGAAAGTAAAGGAAGAAGTCGTATCAAAGATTCAAAAGGGCAATACTCATGTTTATATGTGCCAATAGAGTGAAGGGATTGTCAAGTGGTAGCATCACTTTTGGCAATTATACTTGTATTCTCTTTTTTGCAGATGAAGTTACATCACCATCATTGAAGGTCTTCATCGAAGATACAAAACTGGGGCAAATATATATATATATATATGTATTTTAACGATGATTAAAGGCAAGCATTCAATTCAAATACTGATTTCAAAAATTGAAACTGGGGCAAATTTTCGAGAAAATTTTGATTTTTCATTGATTTTGATGCTTTGAATTTAAGGCAAAATGTTGTGAAAGGCTGATTTACACTGGGGCAAATTGAAAAGTGGACAACAAATTGATTTCATTTGATTTATATTGGGACAAATTTTTCTTTTTTCAAAAAAAGATTGATTGCAAATGGATTTTCATGTTACATAGGTCTCAAGTTTGAAAATATGATTTCGAATTAATTTGATTCCATACGCTAGGGCAAAATTTTTAGAAAAAAAGAAAAAAATTTTGACGGTTTTGTTGATTTGGATGCAACGTTTGACAATTGTTTTTAAGTTTCCCTATGTCATAATTTTCTCCATTCATCCGTCCAGCAGCCTGGTCGACATTTGTCTATTTACTTTTTCAAGTTGGCAGTCCAATTTGCATCCATTAACCTTGGCAGCCTAAGGTCATGCATCCATCCAGCAGTCTGGTTGGCATCTGTCTATTTACTTTTTCAAGTTGGCAGCCCAACTTTGCACTTATCAACCTTGGCAGCCCGAGGTCATGCATCCGTCCAGTAGCCTGGTCGGCATCTGTTTATTTACGTTTTCAAGTCTGGTAGCCCAGACCTTGCATTGTATTCTATGATTACTGGCAGACCAGGATCATTCATTTATATTTCCAAGTTGGCAACCCAACTTTGCATTCATCAACCTTGGCAGCTTAAGGCCTTGCATCTATCCAATTGATTGGTCGACATCTATTTATTTATGTCTTCAAGTTTGGCAGCCCAAACCTTGCATTGCATTCTATGATTCTTGGCAGCGCAGGATCATTCATTTACCTTTTCAAGTTTGGCAACCCAAACTTTTTCGCTCATCAACCTTTGCAGCCCAAGGTCATTCATCCGTCCAGCAGCCTGGTCAACATCTGTTTATTTATGTTTTCAAGTCTGGCAGCCCAGACCTTGCGTTGCATGCTATGATTTCTGGCAGCCCAGGATCATTCATTTACCTTTCCAAGCTGGCAACCCAACTTTGCATTCATCAACCTTGGCAGCCCGAGGTCATGCATCCGTTTAGCAGTTTGGTCGGCATCTGTTTATTTATGTTTTTAAGTCTGGCAGCTCAGACCTTGCATTGCATTCTATGATTCCTAGCAGCCTAGAATCATTCATTTAACTTTTCCAGTTTGGCAGCCCAAACTTTGCATCCATCAACCTTGCCAGTCCGAGGTCATGCATCTGTCCAGCAGCTTGGTTGGCATCTATTTATTTATATTTTCAAGTTTGGCAGCCCAAACTTTGCATTCATTAACCTTGGCAACCCAAGGTCATGCATCCATCCAGTAGCTTGGTCGGCATCTGTTTATTTGCAATTTTCATGTCTGGTAGTACAAACATTGCATCTAGCTTATCAATATTTATTTTATCCAGCAGCTTGAACTCATTTTTTGTGTCTATTAGTTTAAGCACTTTATTAGGTCGTGCAGTCTTTATCGTTTTATGTTATCTTTATTCAGCAGTTCAAATGTTGCATTTCCTTCTCTATTTTGATCACAAATTTAAAAAAAAAAATTGAATTCTTGTGTTACCATTTGCAGTTTTGTTATCATTCGCGTCAACAGTTCACCTGCATTCCGAACTACGTTTTGATCTGATTCTCCTAGGTGGGATACATAGGCAACTCCTAACGAGTTTAGTCATTCTTTTTGCATTTCATACACTTATCTTTACTAGGGTTAGTGTGTTTGTTTTCATGTATAGGTGAGTCAAAATTTGGTTCCGTCTACATCTTTGTCTGGGACCTCTACGAGCTTCCAACAAAAAGGGGCAAGCTGTAGACACCAAATTTTGACACACCTTTTATGAAAAGGATGTATTTTACTTCATTTGGGGATATTTTTAATTTTTGAGGGCTAATTGCAATTTTTGTATATATATTGTGACTAAATAGTCGTATCAGGGGCAAAATAGTAATTTCACCATGTAAATATTATTTTATTTTAATTTATTTTTTAAATATATAATTTTACTGTTTTTATCATTATTTCTAATTTTAATGATTTTTTGAAGTCATTTAGTATTTATTTAAAATGTTAGTATTTTTTAACTTAATGGCACATTTCCCAATGCACTCTTTTATGAGAATTTTCAAGTGAAAATTTTTATATGCACATTTTATATATTCATAAATTTTTTGTATAAATTTCATGATTTTTAGAGATTGTTTGGTATTTATTTCAATATTTTATCTTTTTTCTATTAATAGCACGTTTTTCAATGTTATATTAATTTTGAACTTTACGGTGAATTTCATTTATTTATTCCTATAATGCTAAATTCTAGTATTTTCTTATTAATTGTATGGAGTGCAAGTGTCTTTTATTTTATTTTTATTTCATTTGTTTCTTCTTTATTTTCCTTACAAATTTCTTCCTTTTATTAAAAAAACAAAAAAGAGCCAAACAGCAGCAACATTGATTGCTGTTGTTTGCTCACTGTAATGGCTGCTAGTCAGCCATACTTTCTCCCTCACAAAACACCATCATTTGACAGCCATCCTAACACCACCAACTTCACCCTCTAGCCCTTATCAATCACTTTATCAAACTTGCACTCAATCCACCAGATTTTAGGAGATTGGTTTGTGATCTTTCTTCACCCAACATGCAAGAAACCCTAACAAAACCCTATTTTATGATGAAAACCTTTTGACCAACACTTCAAGGTTTCAAAAACTTCAAGATTTGATCAAGAAAGTCCAAGAAATCAGCCAAGAACTTCAAGAAATCAGTCAAATAATTTCCAGCAAAACAAAAGTTCAAGAAACTCGACTTATAACCCAAGAAGTGCAATAAACTTATCAAGAACTCCAAGATACTTGTCAAGAACTTCAAGAAACCTATCAAGATCTTCAAGAAAGCTCAAGAACTTGTTCAAGAACCTCAAGAAACTCAAGAACACACTTGGACAGATTTAAAGATTCCAAGAATCACACCAAGTAAGTCCAAGAACTTCAAGAACTTGTATCCAAACACCAAGAAACTTCAAGAAACTTTGAATAAATGTTTGTGCACGGTTTTTACCTTGTTGTGCACTCCTTTTTTATTCTCTTTTTCCTCCTTTTTCTTTGTGCTTTTGGCTCTTTCTTTTTAGCACACAATCTGCCTTTTTTTTTTCTTTTTTTTTTAAACGATTTTTCTGCCTTTTTTTTTTCCTTCAAGAACAATACAAGAATGACTCAAAACTTCAAGAAAGTTGATTTGTGAATGTCTTAAGTTCAAGAATCTTCTTTACTTGAGAGTTTTTAACACAAGAAAAATCAAGAAAACACCAAAAAACAGCCAAGAATCACAAAATATCACACAAGACCTAGAATTCTTGATTAAGAAGCAACCAAGAATGACTCTAAAGAACTAGGCCACGATTTTCACAAAGAAAACAATGAGAAAGAAATAGCAGAAATTTATGGACGAATTTTTTTCTTTTTTTCAAGAAACGAAAGTAAAGATACACAAGAAAAAAAAACTTGTTGTCTAGGCTCGAAGCTCTTTGACAACGACTCAAAGAAAGAAAAATAAATAAAACACAAGTTGCTTAACCAGGCTCGAAGCTCTTTGATAAACAACAAAAAAGAAAAAAAGGGATATATCCAAATTTTTCCAAAGGAAAAAATTGGATTGGAAAAACCTGAAAAAAATCCAAGAAGATGGCTCTGATACCACTTGATGTGCGCACGGTTGCGTTGCCAAGAAAGTCTTGGATTTCAGGTATGCAACTCGTTGAACTCAAGACCTCGTTTGATTCGTGAACCAAGGAACCCTTGACGTGGAGTTGTTTTGCCTTGAATCTTCCCTTGAAGATGAGCACGCCTATGGAACAACTAGACTAGACCAAGTTGAGCGAGTTCAATCGTCTAACCTAATTAGCTCTAAAGACTTGATCAAAAACACAAGAAAAACTCTAAGCGAAGTTGGTGGTCGCCACAAGCAAGCTTGATAAGACCAAGAGTAGTTCTTAATCGATAAAGAACCAAGAAAATTCTCAAAGAGAACACACAATATTTCTGAAAATTCTGATTAAAATTCGTAACTAATAATATGGCCTATAAATAGGCTTACAAAGAACATTCTAGAGTTGTGGAAATAGACTTAACTTCTAAGACAAAACCTATACTAATGAAACTACCAAAACAAAGCATGAATTAACTAAAATAACTAAGTCTATTACAACTTAAAGACCCTAAAAATTCGTAGCTAATAAACCCTAATGGGCTGGCGGTCCATTAAGCCCACAAAACCATCAATTGGACTTTAATTCTTCAAGCTCCCCACTCGTGTGGCCCATGAAGTCCTCATCCAATGTTTGTTCAGCCCAAATCACATTAATGAGTTGTTTAGATTGATCCTTTGAGCCCAATTGCAAAGCCTCCTCATATGAGTCCAATATGAGTCCATGCAATGCATCCTTCATTCTTCTAGTTCTTGCTCTAGTCATAGGACCATTCCAAACCATTAAACACATCATTGGAGCTCCTCAAACTCGATCCTATCATCCTTGGAACGTCCCTCTTGAAGGTCTCCACCTTGGGACTCATCATGCCCAATTGCCATTATCATCCACCATTGTCACCACCCATGAACCTCACACACCACCAATCACAGTCCCAATTACCTTCCATCACGTCACCCCTGTTTACCCAAACATCACAATCGTGAGCCATTCTGCTCCACCAAGCCCCACCAGTCTCCAATCTCCACCCAAGCCTGCAAAACACATTATACAAACCACCCATAACCACCATCAAACATCCCCTATCACCACCAATGCCCAGTCAAACCACCAACAATTCCCAAAAATCAACATCACAACTGTGAAGATACCACCGTTGATACCCACGCATCACAGTCAGCCTACCAAACTGTCGTCTATTGACCATCATTCACCAGCACAATTGATAAGCGTCCAGTTTGCATATTTCTTAGTGTGTCTAGATTAGTATTTTATGCTAGTTTTTAGGGTTTAAATAATGAACAATAGTCACTTTCATGTCTATTTCTTCCAATCTTAAGTTTGTAGATAAAATGTGCAAATGTGTGGTTAATATGCAATTCTTTGTATTTTGTAGGTTTTAGCTATAACGATCAACACTTTGGATCAAATGAAGCATATTGGAATGATATTAAATGTGATTTGAAGTTGATGAGAAGTGGCAAGAGAAGAGGACCAATGATGTGGCATGATGAAGCAACGATAGAAGAAGAATTGGTGATGAAAGGATTTCACTGCACCGATATGTTTTGGTATTTTGGTCAGAACTGGAGCTAGAGAGAGTGAATTGAGATAATTCTTGAAGCAATTTAAATCTAAGAGAATTATCTACAATTCTTATGAAGACCTCAAAGTCTGATTCTCACGTTTACAATGTCAAATTGCCACATTACTGAAGCATTCTTGTGCAGCGATGCTCTTCCGACCATCTCTCGATGTTTTGGCCATATCTTTGTGTACACAACTCCAAATGACCTGATTTTTGTGCTCCTAGAAAGCTAACTCAAAGGGCTATAACTTTCATGTTCAGAGTGAAAGCTATTTTGTCCAACTTTCTGACGGAACCCGCGGCTGAATCCGCGCCGCGGGTACGCACCGCGGGTACGGTCAGAAAGTTATTAATTGAAGCCGCGGCTGTATCCTTGCCGCGGGTTCCAGGCGCGGGTTCGGGGCGCAGACGTACGATTTTGAGGCACTTTGGGGCTATCTTTCAAGGGGGCAATTCATACTCCTTGTGCACGGTGAGAATACATCTCTGGAGGGTTTTGTAGTGCTAAAAACACAAGAGAGAAGCGTAGCATAGCATAGAGAGAGAATAGCATAGAATAGCAAGGGTCTCTCTTAGAGAGATTTTCTCTCTTTGAGAGAGCCACCCCTTTAGATTAGTAAATCTCTCTATAGAATAGTGCTATTTGGAGGATTCTCTTGTACACATCAAGATTGGAGGAAGAATAGAAGATTTGAACTTGTTCATCAATCAATAAGTTTTCTTTATTCTATTTTTGTCTCTTTCTTGATTTATATGGATTTGTCTATTAAAGTTTTGATCTTTTACTGTGAAATCCACCATGGGTACGTGCTAAATTGTTAATCTAGGGTTAGAGGAAACTAATCGCTTCATGCATATGACTTGATTATGATTATTCATGTTATCTTGTGCTTGTTTGTTCTCTATTTTGGTTTGCATGGATTTGTAGTTGCTTGATCACCAACTATGAATTGATAGTTGTTATTATGCAACGAGAGTTGGTAATGATAATGGAAAAGGAATAGCTGAAGTCTAGGTTGCATGTCACACGAGAGTAGTGGTGCTCCTAGGTGGGTCAATTAGGCAATTCATGTGATTAATGAACCAATACTAGTATCTTTACCACGAGAGTAGGAAAGAACTAGTAGGGAGGTAATCGTTAACTTGTCACGAGAGTGAAGGTTAAGTATAATTGGGATTGGACCCTAACCAAGACAAGAACCAATAGCATGAGTTGATCTTTTCATTTATATGTTTGCTCATTAGTTAACTCTATGCCCTAGTGTCTTAAGATTGCGAGTTTTCTCCAATATTGTTATTCTATGGAGTTGTTAGTTTAGTTGTTTATTTTATACTTTGTTCTTCACATTGTTAATTGGTTGTTTAGATAATAAAGTGAGCAATAAAACCTTAGTACTTCGATAACCTTTTCCCTGTGGGATCGACCCTGTTGCCCTATACTCAATACGATCTGTGCACTTGCAGTATATAGGGTAATTAGGTTTTATAACTTGATTATTTGTGTGTGATATAATTGAATTATTTTTTATATTTTTTAGACCTAATTACACGCCTATCAACAATCATCTATAATTCACATACATAGAGCACCCATACTCATGTATATCACACAAAACGCACAGTAGTACATTGCAGGAATACACATTTCACGCACACAAAACTTACAATCAGACACACGCCAATTACACGGGCACAAATGCCCTATTAAAAACCAGCCCACCCCAATCCCAACTCAAACAGACTCTGTAAGCTGTCACAAATCACCTCCAATCACCGCCAATAAATAGCCAGCGATCACCAACAATCACCACCGGTCCCATCATCTCGTTGCTACCATGGGAAGCCACTCCACCACTATTTGAAATCACTTCATCGCCCCCCAAACTCAGGTAAGGCTCTCAGCCCCTTTCATTGATTTTGTAGACCATTTAATTCATGAAGTTCTCGTCTAAAATTGCTTGAATTTGTTGCTGTCTAATCCATGATTTCGAGGGATTTGTTGTCGAAACTTAAGGAACTCATATTTCATAAAGGGATTAAGGGCTGATTTAGGAAAATTTGGGGAGGAAGAAATAGGAAAAAGAAGAAATCAAAAATGAGAAAGAAAAGAGAAGGCAGGAAGAGAGAAAGAAGCAAGAGAGGAGAGTTTAAAGAAGGAAGAAATGGAGGGGAGAAGAAGAGAAAGAGAAGAAGAAGAGAGAGCAGATAAGAGAGAGAGAGAGAGAGAGAGAGAGAACAAAAGATGGAGCTGTACAAGAAGAAAGGAAATGAAAGAGACAGATTAAAGAAGTGAAGTGTGACAGATCGCGTGAATGCCAAGAACGCCTTGAACCCCAAGTAGATCAACTCGTTAACCTTTGACAAAGATGGAACCCGTCCAAAATCACCAAAAAGTGGAGCTGTTATGCCTCAAGTTCCCTCAATCTCATTGAATCCCTCCCTCTAGAAGCAACCTAGACCCCTACACAACGATGTGGGTAGATTCCTAATTGATGATCTAAGGATTGAAATCAAACCAATCAAGAATAACTCTAAGCGAGAATCGAACAAGTCGCCACAAGGTTGCCCTTGATAAGACTTAAGGGTAGTTCTTAATCCAAAGAACTAAGAAGTAATTCTCTAAAGAGAAAAACACTCGACTTTTATAAAATGATCAATCATCCCCTCAAAACATAAGGGTTTGGCCTTTATATTTGCGTAATACGATGATAAAAGAGACTAAACAATAGTACTAGTTGTAACTGAACACGTTTCAACAATACTATATAAGTTACAACTCGTAAAACTCAATAAAACGCTTAAAGAAAATGAAAACACGCAGTTTTTGATGCAATCCGCACTGAGTATCCACGCGTGGTTACAGGCGCGGATAGCACCAGAAGGCAAACTCCTCAATTTGAACCTTTTGTTCCTATCCATACCGGCTATCCATGTGCGGATAGGCGGTGCGGATAGAACCAAAAGGTTTTTATCTATGCTTGAAACATTCTGATCCTATCCATGCCGGCTATCCATGCACGGATAGGCAACATGATAGAACTAGAAACTTTTTTTCTTCTGGTACTCCATCCGGTTGACTTCCTATCTTGTCATAGGCGTGGGTAAGGTCGTGGGCTGCTCCAAAAACTTCTTTTGTCCATCCTTTTCATCCCCAAGCAAGGCAATCAACTTATGTGAAGATTCTAATACGTTGTTCTTGCTCCAAATTACTCCCGTATTGAGTGTAGGTGCTCTTGGATCTCCATCTCCTTCGTTGCGAAGATTCATCCTCGAATCGCCTACACCATAGAAACAATAATAAGCATCTTTATTAACTCGGACTAAGTCATGACAAATATCTTGCAAACCTAATTTGAAAGTTAAGTGAAGGATATATTCAAGACATTCACATTCACCTACAAAACAATGAAATCCATTGTAGAAGATTATGCAACACTTAATGCACTCACACGCATGCAAAGATGATGCAAAAACTGGATCATGCATTAAAGTCACAAATTCACTCCTATGAGTATAATCTCTAAACACATGAAAGCACAATAACACATAAGTATAATCTTCTCGAGACAAACTATAAAGAGACAACAAACTCTCAAACCCAGAAATTAAAGAAAATGGCTCAACAACATCAATACAAGATTGACTATGCTCCTCATGCAATAGACTCATTAAAACACAAATTTCATGCATGCTTAAGTCCATAAAACAAAATGTACGAACATACACTAGCATCGGAATAAAAGGATAACATAAGAAATAAGGCGCAACATGCACTAAACATGCTAAAATACTTTAAATATGATCTTTAGAAAACTCTAGAATAGAATGTACTTATATGTAAATCAAAGCATACTAAGACCAAATCATGCAAATGCAAAGTAATATGCAAAAGTAAAACTAGAAGGGAAAACATATAAATGAATGCAACATTGTTTCACGCCACCAACAAAACAAATCAAACAAACAAATTTTAATTGTGGTTGCGTTGGAAACTTCGTCAAATCTGTCAATCAGCAACGCCTCCTCTTGGCCAACCTTATCTCCATGAAAATATCTCCTTGTGAATGTTGTTTATTTCAAGAATCCAACCTGCTACATAGAAACAAAATCACTAGGAACAAACTGGTTAAGTGAGTTAGCAAATACACCTCCACCTTGAGTACATTGGTACAAAAGATTATTGTCTCACAAGTAGCACACTCTTGTTTGACTAACTCTCTTGTTTCTCTGAAGATCTTTACTCATGTTAACAACACTCTTTCCCTTGCTACCTCTCTTTTCTTGAGCTCTCATCTTGCACTCACTAGCTATTTGAAGTTGATCTTGATAAGCTTCAGTTGGACTCAGTGATTCTAAGATAATACTTCTCTTTTTCCACATGAAAGAATAAGTGTTTTTGAATCCATCATAAATCACCCTCCTATCAAATTGCCAAAGTCTTCCCAAAATCAGGTGACTTGCTTGCACAGGCACCACATCCCACCAAACTTCATCCTCATACGCACCTATAGCAAAAGACGCCAACACTTTCTTGGTGACTTTGAGATCCCCAATATCAGCAAGCCATTGCACATGATAAGGCTTCGGATGTGGGAAGATTGAGCTTCTCTACAAACAAGGAACTCGCGATGTTAGTACAACAACCATTGTCAATAATCGCATTGCATACCTTATTTTGAACCAAACAGCGAGTATGAAAAATCTGGTCTCGTTGCACTCCATCTTCTTCCTTTTTTGGCTCAATGCTAAGTGCCTTACGAAGTAACTAACAGTTCTCCCGAATTAGCTACACATATGTATGGTCCACTTGGCTTCTCATCATCACTCCCACCTTCCAATGGAGGCATCTCTTCATCACTTGACGTTATGCTCTCAATGTCTCCACTGTCAATCATCACCATTGTCCTCTTATTAGGACACTCAAGCAATATGCCCCCGCCCTTGACACTTGAAGCACTTAATATCTCTTTGATGTTTAGGTGCTTCTTCCTTCACCTTGGGCGTCACTTTGCTAGATGAAGATTTAGCCATAGCTTTTGCAATCCCCTTTGGCCTTTGCTCCTCACGAACCATCTTAGTCTCATTGGTTTGAGACTCTCTCCAAGGGCCACGATGTGAAGAACCTCCATAACCGCGGTTGGAAGAATAACCACTAGCCCTCCTAGCCTTGAGTTGCCTTTCAACAATCTCCGTTTTTTCTACCAAGTCTTTAAGCTCTACATAGTTTTGCAACTCGACTCTTTCAGCAATGTCAGGATTGAGGCCATCTATAAAATGAGCCATGGTCACCTCTTCGTCCTCATGACTGTCACCTTGAATCATGAGCATCTCCATATCCTTACGGTATTCATCCACGAACATCAACCCTTGTGTGAGTTGCTAAAGTCTCCTATGTAAATCCCTCGAGTAGTGACGGGGAATGAATCGCTTCCTGAGGATAGTCTTCATCTCCCTCCATGAGCTAACTGGCAACTCATCATATCTCCTACTATTCTTAACTAGCTGGTCCCACCATATGCTAGCATACTTAGTGAACTCCATAGCAGTTAGTTGAACTTTCTTCTCCTCAGCATAGTTATGCAAGTTGAAGACATGATCCACCTTTCGTTACCACTCTAGGTATGCTTCAGGATCATTCATACCCTTGAATGGTGGAATCTTCATTTTTATGCTTCCTAGGTTGTTGTCACGTGCGTTGGTAATCCTCCTTCCTTTGTGGGAAATTACCTCGTCAGAATCATATTCTTCTTCATACTCATCTTCGTAGGTAGGATTATGAGAAAGCTTGGTCTTTCCCTTTTGAGCTGACTCAATGCCATCCAAACGAGCATTCATCCTGACAAATTGTTCTTGCATAGGTTTCATAAAAAGCTTAAACTCAGGATTATTAGTAGTTTGCCCTTCCTCCATAATATTTAATTTGCAAGAAATCACGTTAGTACTGAGGAAAAATAATAGAAACCCTCACTCACTCCCTAAGTGTTCCACTCTTCACTCACGTGTCTCTCAAATATATATAGGCTTTTACCCGATGATAGTCTCACCAACTGAGCCTCTTACCACACTTGAGATCACTTCTTGTAAGTTCTTGAGTAAAAACCTTGCTCAATCAAGTCTTACCAAAGTCCCTAGACAACCAATTCAATGAAGAGAATAAGAATAATAGAGAGTAGAAAAGCTTAGAGTTAGGTTTGATTCACAAGAGTTCAAAGAATATCAACGAAGACAAGATAATGACTCAAGGAATCACAATTTAGATACCTTAGGGTGTGGTTCTTGGTGTGAATCTTGATTTCCAATAGTTTTCCTTTCAAAATAATGACTGAATATTTCTTGTTGTACCAAGAACCAATCAAGCTCACAAGAAATCAATACTTTCTTTTTTTTTTCCAAAGTGCACGACTTTTGCAATGAGAGTGCACAACTTTTATCTTTTATTTTCTCAACAAACCCTGGATAATGCACAATTCAGTCAACACAAGATTGAAACAAATTAAGAAAAATTCATTGATGAACAATAATGCTATAGTATCACTATAGTTCTGATGAACAGTTCTGCTACAGTAGCACGAACAGTCCCCCCCCCCTTTTTTTGACAATCTTTAACACTAAGAACAACAAGATAACACTTAAACCACACCAAAGACCTAGAATTCTTGGCTTAAAAAACCAAGAACGACTCTAACACACAAACCCTAATTAATATGAAGCAAGAAACAAACAAGGAGGACACGAGAATAAATTTTCTGCAGAAAAATTACAAGGAAATTAGACAAATCAAACAAAAGTTGGAATCTTTGACAAAGAAAAACAAGATCAAACAAAGATATACCCAAGAGGGTTAGACACGAGAAAAATCAAAAGGGATATATCCTAATTTTTCCAAGTGGAAAAATTGGATTGGAAAACCTGAATGATCAAGGATTGGCTCTAATACCAATTGATACATGACGGATCACGTGAATGCCAAGAACGCCTTGAACCCCAAGTAGATCAACTCGTTAACCTTTGACAAAGATGCAACCCATCCAAAATGACCAAAAAGTGGAGTTGTTGTGCCTCAAGTTCCCTCAATCTCGTTGAATCCCTCCCTCTAGAAGCAACCTAGACCCTAACACAAGATGTGGGTAGATTCCTAGTTGGCAATCTACGAACTGAAATCAAACCAATCAAGAATAACTCTAAGTGAGAATCGAACAAGTCGCCACAAGGTTGCCCTTCATAAGACTTAAGGGTAGTTCTTAATCTAAAGAACTAAGAAGTAATTCTCTAAAGAGAAAAACACTCGACTTTTATAAAATGATCAATCGTCCCCTCAAAACATAAGGGTTTGGCCTTTATATAGGCGTAATACAATGATAAAAGAGACTAAACATTAGTACTAGTTGTAACTAAACACGTTTTAACAATACTATATAAGTTACAACTCAAAAAACTCAAAAAAACACTTTCTTTTTTATAAGCTAACCCTGTTCACAGGGGGGGTCACTACTCCCAAAATTTTATTACTAATAAAAGAATTTAGAGTAGAGGGGGGCATAATACCTAACCTCCATTGATTACATCGTCAAACATACTAAAGAGAATTAACTTGGAAAAATAATAAAAAACTAATTAACGAAAACGAAAGTTTGGAAAACCAAGCTTATCTAATCTAAACAGCCCCTCTAGCTTCCTTAGGCAATTCCGAGAAACTGAGAAAAACTTTAGTAGATCTCCTGTTAACGGCTTCCTTTGATAATCTATCTGCTGGTTGGTTCGCTTCTCTGTAACAATGAGATATATTCTTGACATTTTGCTGCAACTGTTTAACCTTTATCATTCATTTTTTGTGGTACCACGGCCATGTTGCCTTCCCTTCCAACATTTGCACTAGAGTTAGAGAATTCGATTCCACATGCACATCCCGAAAACCACATTCGACACTTAAAGAAAATGAAAACACGCAGTTTTTGATGCTATCCGCGCCGAGTATCGCTGTGCGGTTACGGGGATACTCGGCGCGCCCATAGGCAGCACGGATAGGACCAAAAGGTTTTTATCTATGCTCAAAACATTCTGATCCTATCCATGTCGGCAATCCATGCGCGGATAGGCGGCATGGATAGAACCCGAAACTTTTTTTCTTATGGTACTCCATCCGGTTGACTTCTTATCTTGTCCATAGGCATGGGTAAGGTCATGGGCTACTCTGAAAACTTCTTTTGTCCATCCTTTTCATCCCCAAGGAAGGCAATCAACTTAGATGAAGATTCTAATACGTTGTCCTTGCTCCAAATTACTCCCTCATTAAGTGTAGGTGCTCTTGGATCTCTATCAAGAAGGAAGAAACGGAGGTGAGGAGAAGAGAAAGAGAAAGATGAGAGAGAGAGAGAGCAATCGAGAGAGAAATGGGAAAATTGGAAGAAAGGGATTCGGGGTTTTCAAATGTTGAAGAAACTGATGTGTGATTTTTGTTTGTTTAGTTTTTTTGGTTAAAAATGTTATGCAATTGGTTTTAATCGCTTGTTTTAGTTTAATTCTTTTCATTATTTGTTTAATTGTTTTGCGATGTATTTCTAACCTAATTAAATTTAGTTATCAATTAAGATTTTAGTTTAGTTATTTGATTTAGTTTAGTCTAATTCAAGATTTTTTGTTTAGTCATTTTTTATGATAATGTAAGTATTTATGTCTTGGCCCCTAGGACTTTGATTATTGTTATGGTGCCCTTTATTACTTTTTGTTTTTTGCAATTTAGTCCCTACTATTTATAGATTGACTCCCCCCAAATTTAGCTTCTTCCAGTTGAGTCTTAATTAATTGCATTCATGTCTTGCTCCCTTTAGAATTTATTGTTTGCCCCCCCCCCCAAATTTGCTTTAGTTTGCATTTTTGCCCCTAGACTTGTGTAAATTTTCAGTTTTACCCCCTTGATTAGTTGAATTTCCAATTTTTCTCCCAAGCCCCTTAGCTTTATATTGTTTTTTTTTAGACCCCTTAACTTCATAGAATTTACATTTTACCCCAATTTTGTCAATACTCATATATTTTAGGTTTTATTTATTTATACCTAAGATATCTTGACTTGTTTATTCATTTTGGTTAGTATTTGTACCGGGTCTTCAAAAAGGTATTTTCGTTACTTCGTTGATTGCTTCTTTATGTGCTCCAATGTGTTTCCATGTGATTTTTATGCATTTTCTTTCTATATTTCTTATTTTATATTTTTTTGCATATTTATTTACTTTATGCTATTTTTAAAATTTTATTATTTGCTGAATATTTTGTATTTAACTTAGTCAATATAATAGTTAGGTTATATTCCTTATAGTTTTTACGAATATTGGTGTATTTAGATAGCAAGTGTAATAAATAGGTCATTTTTACTTTTTTCCCTCAAATTGTAAATCAAATTCCCCGGTGTAATAGTTAGGGGTTGCGTGCTTATTTTTACTATTTTCATTAGGATTTTTGCATCTAGAATATTATGCTTAAGTGTTATGTGCTCCTATGTGCTCTTATATGCCTTATATGTTATTCGCTTTTAATTCATGTTTACTATTTTAATTCATGTTTTATCAGCTTTTATTATTCCGTCATCACACCAGTCCAATGGTAGTTGTGGTTTTCTCATTTCCCCGCTAGTCCAATGCTAGTGGGGAATTCCTAGAAAGGACTAGTTCCAAGGCTAGACCCTTAGGGCATTTTAGTGCTAGGTGCACTCGTGTGCATTTTACATCATTTTACACACTATTCCCTTTTTAGTTTTTCATCATGTTGCATGAATTTAATATATAATCATCATTATTATCTATTTTTAAGTATTTTGCAATGCATGACATTTAGGTTGCATTTTTACTTAGACTTCTAGGACATTGTGCGATCTGACTAGAAATAGTCACCTACTCACGTGGGAAGCAGTGGCGTACATGTCGTTCCCCCCTCTGTGAGTAAGAATATTCATTCACGAGTTATTAATCTTCCCTACCCTGTCATATTGCATACCCACTTTCTTCGACCACTTATTATCTATATAACTATTTTTCTTTTCTTTTTACATTTCATTTTGCATAGACACTCGTGACTCCCTCGAGGCCTCATTTCGGGTTTCGTAATCAATGCGATAATCTCGATTAAGCCTCGACGGGACATTTTGAGCCTCTTGATTACTTACATTTAGATTTAGGATTTGCATTCATATAGACACATCCGAACGCGATAGAATCTAAGGTTATTTTAGGAAAATTTGATTAAACCTCGCAACTAGCCTTGGCTAGGTAAAAAGGGTGCCTCAGGCTCAAGCCTTTGCCTTCCCTTTCTTCAAATGTGACTTCCGGACCTTTTTCTCTCATTTTTTCGTAGACAGGTGTCAAAAAAGGGTTTTCAAATATTTTTTCTAGAATTTTATTTTGTTTTGCTAAATAATTTTTTGGGTGACTTGGTGCACCCTAACTCGATATCAAGTGGCGACTCCATTTTTAAAATAAAACCCTTTTTCAAAAAAGTTGGCCAAAACTGTTGCACTTTTTTAGTCTCGGTCTTCTTTTATTTTTCAAAAATACCATTTTTCCTAAATAACACTTTTTCACCAAAAGTCAATTTTGTCTCATACATGCTTCATGGTTTTTTTTTTGAAAACCTATCTTTTCAAAAAGGGTCACAAGACCGGACTGCCTTTTTAGGGCATGACAGTCAACGACCCCACCGTGTGTCATTCGGGATGTGACAGAGACAATGTGTAAATTAAGTGTGGGGGGGGAGTCTAATTTTTTCATGGTATGTGTGCTACTTGTTGGTCAATTTGCTAGAAATTGAGTATTTGGTTTGGTTGTTGATTTTCTTATACAAAATTTTTAAAAAAATTTCCAACTTAGGTGACATTAATGTTTTTATTTTGAGTTTTATGAAAGTAATCATCTATTTAACTCGTTAGTTGTCAATTTTCCCTGCACAAGCAGAGTAACTATGTGCATTTTTTGAGGATTGTCTTCTTAATTGACTGTGAGATTTGATTATGTGATTGTGAAGTTTTATTTTCAAGAAAGTATATTAGGTAAAATAGGTTGAATTATGCTGAAATTTTTTGTGAGTTTGGTGAAGTTTTTCTACTTTATTTGTTTTTCTTCGTGAGTTAAGCAGTGAATGTAGTTTATGGATATGGCTTATGCCTGTGATTAGCAATGTGATTAGAAAAAGGGACTAAATAAGCTTCATAAGTAATAAACTTACCAATATTATTATATATATTATTATATCTTTTAGATGATATTTTAAGTATAATTATAGTATTTTTGGCTACAAATGACTCATTTTTTAACAATTCATGAGAATTAGGGTTTTTACCGGAATTAGGGTTTTTTAGGCGAAATTTTTATTTGAGCAAATTAATGCACAATTCTTGTGTATAATTGCAGGTTCAACATACTAAAACTTATTTTGGATCAATTGGAGTTAAGGAAGATCAAATTCAATGGTGATTCAAAGAGTTAAAGTTGATTGAACAAACTTGAAGGAACAATTGTGCAAAATAATGGAAAAATCCAATTCTTCACCAAAATGCTTGGAAATACATGGAAAATGCCTGCACACATCAGGTCCAATTCAGCAAAAATAAAAAAAATCAAGTAGGGGTCACAGGATGTGATCCTCGGATGGGATACGCGGATGATCATCCGCATATTGCCATCCGCGTATCGCAATAACAGTTGGACTGTCTAGGGCATCAACTTGCATTCTCCTCCAGCTAGTTTTTGCAGACATTTTCAGATGAAGATAGGGTTTTGCAAGTGGGAAAATACATTGGAAGCATAAATGAAAACTTTTGTGCCCATTTGGAATCCCCAAGCAAATATTCATCATTTCCATACATTAATGATTCATACAAGTTGGAAAATGACTTGAGGAACATTTGTCTATAAATAGAAGTCATTTTTAGAGCATTTAAGAAGAGTTTTAGTAGTAGATAGTAGTTATAATCTTCAATTTTATACTTAGCTTGGTAGAGAATTAGTAGAATTCTCTCAATCCTTCAATAGAGTGGTGAGGAACTGATGAGATCGAACGTACGGAAGACTACCAAGACCCTTGGATTTTAGGCTTACTACTCGTTGAACTCAAGACCCCTTGAATGGATCTTCCAAGAACCCTTGAAGTGGAGTAGGTTGCTCGAACTTTTCCCCTTGAAGATGCCCTCGATCCTAGAAAAACCAAGATGAACCGAATTGAGCGCGTTCAATCATTCAAACCTAATTCTCTAAAGATCTTGAACAAAACCGAAAGGAAACTCTAAGCAAGATTGGATGGTCGCCACAAGCAAAGCTTGATAAGACCTATGGCGGTTCTCAATCACCAAAGAACCAAGAAAATTCTGGAGAGAATTTCACTCAAAATATCATAAACATTCTATCCAATGTTGTTCACAAGAAACCCTTATATAGGGCGGCACAAAGACATAACCCAAGAAACTACGTTACCCTAGTTGTAACCTAACCTCAACTACTACAGATTACAACTCAAAAAAATTACATAAAACAACTAAAACGGACTTTCTGATGGTACCCGCGGCACCTATCCGCGGCGCGGGTACGGTCAGAATGTTTGGCCTTTCAAGCACTTCACGAACGAGCCTTCTGATGGTACCCGCGGCACCGATATGCGGCGCGGGTTCATGGCGCAGGTTCGATCAGAAGGTTTGGCACTTCATTCCCATGCTTGATTATCACACGTATAAGCTCTTCTTGATCCATATAAATGGCCTCTTCAAGTCCGCCAAGTATAAGTCCAAATCCAATAAGTATGAGTACTCCTTGGATCACATCAAAAAATCTGGTTCAATAGGTTCAAATTGACTAATCACACATTAAACCCTAAAACACTGAAAACATCATCAACTAATTCACTTGAATAATTCAAACACAATAACACAAACACATAAATATTATCACAAACTATAACACTAGAACATTTTGCATATACTAACACATAGTAAAAATGATTTTTAGAAGTCAAATCTCTAAAAGAAACAACTTGAAAATCATTAATATGGCTACCTAAAAATCGGATATAACACAAAATAACAGAGCAAACACAAAAACTACTACCATGCTTTAGACAGAACGTAGGAACAAATATATGAACCCTAGAACAAGTAATATGACACAAAAAAGCACCTAATACAATCTGAAAATCATCCAACGATGGATGAATAAACATAAGAAAACCTCTAGGACAGATTTCATTAAGTGACTCTAAACATGCTAAACACACAACATCATAAGTTAAACTAGCAAAATAGTCATGCAAGAATGAACTAAGATGCAAACTAAAACAACTAAGACAAGAAAACTTAGGCCACAAATCAATATAATCTAGCATAATTGTCAAATCTAATGTGGCATTTGGACAAGACATCAAGTTCTTCAACACGTGTTTATCTTCTCCAATGCTTATGGAAGGACGATCCACAACTAGGCAGCTAGAGTGTTGCATTTTTCCTTGTGAATTAACCTACAAAAACACCACGAAAAGACTAGGGAAAGAGTTATGAAGTGAGTTAGCAAAGAAAACTTCTTTTATAGAGTAGATAGATATAAGAGTTATTGATCGAGCTAACAAAACACTCTTGTTCTTTCTTGTCTTTGCCTTTTCAGAAGTAAAACTCCCTTCACTTTTACTTTGAATGAGTTTTCCCTCACTTTTCCCCTCAAGTTCACTCTTCTCCTGGTCTCTCAATTGAAACTTCCTTTGCAATCCTAACTTGGTCAGCATGAGCTTCATATAGTTGGATGGGGTTAAGAACAACTTTTTGGCCTTCCCACCTAAAAGGGTAGTTGTTCTTATGACCATCATATAAAACCCTCCTATCATGTTGCCAAGGACGCCCTAAGAGAATATGGCATGCTTACATTGGTGCAACATCACACCAAACTTCATCTTTGTACTTACCTATTGAGAAGGGGACAAGCACACGCCTAGTCACTTTGATTTCTTCTTGATCGTCAAGCCAATAAAGTTTGTAGGGCTTGGAATGCTCCATAGTCTCTAAATGCAACTTATCTACAAACAAGGTACTAGCAACATTAGTACATGATCCACTATCAATGATCAAGCTACATACCTTGTTGAGCACAGTACAACGCGTATGAAAAATATGCTCCCTTTGTAGATTCTCCTCATCTTCCTTAGGTTGCACATTCAATGTCCTCCTAGTAACTAAAAGATCACCATGGTCAACTCCAAAGTGGTCTCCTTCTTGAGTGTCAAAACTACCTTCAAGAGGTGGCATTTCCTCTTCACCATCACTAGAAGAAACACTTTCGACATCCCCATTATCCAAGATCATCATAACCCTTTTATTTGGACAATTGGCAGCATAGTGTCCATACCCTTAGCATCTAAAATAACGCACTTCACTTAGTCTTTGGGTAGGCTCAACTTTATTCTTTGCTTGAGTTTTTGATGAAGATGATTCAAGCTTGGTTTTCACATTTTGGACAGCTTGTCCATGGCTTTCTTTCCCCCTTTCAATAGCCCACTCTCCCCATTGAGGCCAAGTTGATGATAAGCCAAAATTGCGTGGCTTAATGACTTTGAGTTGTCTCTCGATCTTGATGGTCGTATCCACCAAATCATTTATGTCGAGATAGTGTTGCAACTCCACTCGTGCCCTAACTTCAGAATTGAGACCACCTGTGTACCTTGCCATTAGAGCTTCACCTTCTTCCTCCAAGTTAGTTCTCATCATTAAAGTCTCCATCTCTTTGTAGTACTTCATCCACGGACATACTACCTTGCCTCAAAGTTTGCAGCTTCCAATGAAGATCACCTGTGTAGTAGCTTGGAATGTACCTTTTCTGCATGAGCTTCTTCATCTCACTCCATGTACGCACGGGTTCCTCTCCAAACCTAGCACGATCCTTATGAAGTTTGTCCCACCAAACACTTGCATAATTCATGAACTCAACCGCAGCAAGTTGGACTTTCTTTCCTTCAGAGTAATTGTGACAATTAAAAACTCCTTCCATCTTGCGTTCCCTACTCAATGTACGCTTTGGGATCAAGTTTCCCTTGGAAGGCTGGGATACTCATTTTGATACTCCTAATGTTGTCATCTTAACGATTTTGCACCCTCCTTCCTCTCCTTGGCACCTCATCCTCAAAATCAGATTCAGCTCCCCATTCGTCATCATAGTTTGGATGTCTAGTAGCCCTAGAATGAGATGCAGCTCTACGCACTCCAGTATTGTCATGCAACTCTTTAGGCCCCCTAGAGGAATTTTCTATACTTTCAACCCTTAGAGACACCTTTTGTAGTTGCTCCATGATGGTCTGAAAATTTTCATTGTTTTGCCTTTGTGTCTCTTGCATAGCCTTCATGAATAGCTTAAGCTCATTGTCTTCCTTAGCTTTTCTGTCACCCATGGTGTTCTCAACAACCTGCAAAAATCGTTAGTAACACAAGAAAATAGTAGAAGAAAAATAGCCTTACCACTTCTTTAGTGTATACACTCAAGCCCTCGTGTATCACTAATAGTATTTGGCTTTTTCCCTCTAATGAGCTCACCCCTAAACCTTTTTCCACTCTTGAGTAGCTTCTTTGTATGCCCTTGATGAAAGAACCAGCTCAACCTTTCTTATCAAGGCTCCAAGAAATCAAAAACACAAGAGTAATTATGATAGATAACAAAAAGAATAGCTTAGAGTGAGTTTTGATCAAGAGAGTTCAAGAAAAAATGGAATAAACAAGATTTAGACTCAAGAAAACACAAATTAGAAACCCTAATGTGTGGTAATCTTGTGTGAAAAATCTTGATTTTTAATGTTCCCTTGAAAGAAAATAAGTTCCTTGTGTAAAAACAAAGATTTCAAGGTTTCCTAATTAGAGTAGGATTTGCAAAACCCTAATCCAACAAGGATTCTTGAACGCTTTCCCTAAAATCCAACACAAAACAGCTCTTAATGCAATTTGGAAAGTAAAGCAACTGTCAAAAGAAAAGGAAACCAGTAGTACATGCACTTAATCTCCTTGGCAAAAGAATTAGGAAACAAGATCTTTGACCAAATCCCTTTGGATTTCCTGTTTCCTTCCTTCCACGGTTTTTCAAATACTTTAGGACTAGGATTCCTCTTCTATTTAAACACATAAATAGACCCTTATTGCCCCTTTTTAAGATCAAAACAAGCTGGAAAATTTCAGAAAATTCGTAGGTAAGAATTATAAAAAATTCTAGCAAGTATATTCAACCAAAATCCAAGAACCAAGTTCAAGAACTTGATCCTACCAATTTGTTTATGAAACCTGGAGCAAAATATCACCAAAACAACTCAAAAGCTTCCAGAATACTCCCTTACACAATCAGAAATAAGCTGGAAAATTTCAAAAAATCGTAGCTGCCAAAAACATAACAATTCCAGCACAATGGGATTCAAGAACTTTAGTTTATCACTCAAGAACTTCAAGAAACGTGTCAAGAACTTCAAGAAAGTCCAAGAATTAATTCAAGAACTTCAAGAAATTTGAATTCTTAACTGGACAGTTTCAAGACTCCAAGAACCCACCAAGTAAGTCTAAGATTCTTCAAGAAACACCTTGTAACACCAAGAAACAACCAAAAACTATCAAGAAACTCTTGTAACAGGAATTTTAATGCACGGCTTTTATGTTTTGTGCATGCCTCTTCTTGCTTTTTCATTTCTTTCTTTTCTTTCTTTGTGCAAGGCTTTTCTTTGAACCTTTTAAGCACGCCTCTTGCCCCTTTTTTTCTCTTTTTCTTTTTAGCACAAAACAAACAGAACTAGACAAAATTCTTCGGATGAACAGTAACGCCTGATGAACAGTAACATTTTTTTTTTTGGACCAAGTAACAACTCAAAAGAACTTCAACCTCCAAGAAACTTTAATTCGTGGCTTGTTAAGTCCAAGAACAATTTTTCTTGAAAAGTTTTTGACACAAGAAATCAAGAAAACAATAAAAACAGTCAAGATTATCAAGAAACCCACACACGACCTAGAATTCTTGATTTAAACAACCAAGAACGACTCTAAAGCACAAACCCTAGATTGAAACGAGACACAAAACAACGTGATAGCGCTACAATATCACACGGACAGATTGAAGAAAGAAAAGAACTGAACAAAAACACACTAGACAAATAACAAGAAAGATGGACAGATTTGAAACAAAAGAAGAACACAGATAGAAGATAATGAAAAACACGAAGAAACAACAAAAACAAAGGGATATATCCAAGATTTTCCAAGGGAAACCTGGATTAGAAACCTGAAAATTTTCAAGAACTCACTTTGATACCAATTGATACGCGCGGATGTACGTGGAATTGCTTGAAAATCCAAGTAATAGCTTCGAACCTCTTTCGGAAGGAACACGACCCAAGAATCAGCACTAGAGGCTTGATCAAACCAAAAGAAACTCTAAGCTATGGGGGTTTTTGATCTTGGACTCACTCAACAAGATCAAGGGGGTAGTTCTTAATCAGCAAAGAACTAAAGAAACTCTCAAATTGAGAACTCTCAATAAAATTAATCATAAACTCATCATATGAAATTCGGATGAATAGTAGACCCTATTTATAAGATGATTCTAGAACTTAGAATTTAACCTAACTACTCAAGACTAAACATAGACTAATTAAAGAAACTAAACGTAAAACAACTTGCAACTATAATGCAAGCCCAAACAATGAATAAAACTAAATTCTAGAATAACAAAATAAAGTCCCAAATTTGGTCTTGGGCTGGACGTCCAAAGCTTCTAAGCCCAAGTAGTCAAATGCCTCCTCATCATAGAAATTGGGCTTCTTCCATTGATCCAACAATGGAGTAGGCTAGATAGCTGAACTTAATGCTCCACTCACCCACTTGAGTGGCCCAAAAACTTGAGTTCCTTCATGGCAACAACATGGCTTGAACGACCTCTTCACGACCAACCAAGACTTGAGCTCATCTTGAGCCAATCAAACTCTTAATCCATGCTCAATGGGTAGAATTCCTAGCTCTCCACAAATATGTTCAAGCCTTAAGATTGAAGGCACCCCTAGGATCACATCATCTGGTCTTTTCATATTTTCATTTAATTCATCACTCGTGTTGGATGGTTTGTTAGTGTATGCCTTAAAACCAAGATGGTTTAAGGCGCTTTGTATTTACAATTATTTTTGTTATATCATTTATGTGGCATTTTTTCTTTATCAGCTATACTTGTATTTCCATATTATTTGTTTGTTTGATAGAGTCCTTAGAATATTGACTGTGTATTAGAGATTATAAAGGTTACAATTATGAGACTCTAATACATAAAGTCATATTCTTAAATATCCCTAGTCATAATAATAATGAGATTGGACATCATTAATGCGGATAGACTAGCACATACTTTACCTCTACTTATGGTAAGTAGTAGTTGATCTCATTGACTATGGTGTGCGTGACACGTAAGCTGGTATGTAGGATGCTTATTTGAGAACAAGTTCATTGGATTTATTTGCTAAGAGTTTCAACTATAATGCCAATAGGTTGAACTCTTAATGGCAATTGTGTAAGTGATCCTTTGACTTGAGATTACCATAGTATTTTGAGTGTAGGATTACTATACTTTGACTCTATTCCTCGGTGCTAGGTGAAAGGGTAGTCCAAAGATTAGAGGTTGGGTATAGTTTAAAGCATGGAAGGATAGTGAGTAATCAATATAGGATTCACCACTCCTTAATAGGAGAGTATATTCTTTTATGGCCACTTGTTAGAAATACTAACTCATAAATCTTCTACAGAAGTGATAGTATAACTTGGAAGTAGTTTCAAGATTATACATCATGGAGAGTTATTGTGGAAAAATATTCAACCTTGTTTATTTCTTCTGATTAGATTACATATATATAGGAATACAAAGGGGTCTATAGTAGGAAAGGATCCTATCAACTCAATTCAAATCAAAATCAAATCTCCTATCTTATCCTAAATCAAATCTATTATCTTATCTACAAATCAAATATCTTATCTTATGTACAAATCAAATCTTTCCATTTATCTACAAATCTGTTTGAAACTAATTTGCTCCTAATTAGGAGCCATTGATCTCTCCTCCTCAACACTCCCCCTCAAGCTAGCTTGTAAATGTCTTCCATAGCTAGCTTGCTCACTAGGAGATCAAATTGCTTTTTCTGTAGTCCCTTGGTGAGTACATCAGCCTACCTGCTCAGTGGTTGGTACGTAAGGAACACAAATTAGGCCATTTTCAATTTTCTCTTTGATAAAATGTCTGTCAACTTCGATGTGCTTGGTTCTGTCATGTTGAATGGGGTTGTGTGCAATCGAAATGCCAGAGTTGTTGTCACAATAGACTTTCATGGGAAGTGACACATGAATCTTCAAATCTTCTAATAACCTCTTGATCCACATTGCTTCACAAATCCCATGTGCGAGGGACCTAAACTCAGCTTCAGCACTACTTCGAGCTACTACATTCTGTTTCTTACTTCGCCAAGGTGACTAGATTTCCTCCAACAAAAGTACAATATCCTGATGTCGATCTCCTATCAGAAATGCTACTTGCCCAATCAGCATCTGTATAGATCTCAACCTGGACATTGTCACATTTCTTAAACATCAAGCCTTTCCCTAGGTGTCCCTTTCAAATACCTTAGTATTCGATAGGCAGCTTCAAAGTGCTCGTGACCTGGCGAGTGCATAAACTGACTTATCATACTTACAGCAAAGGCTATGTCAGGACGAGTGTGTGACAAATATATCAATCTTCCCACCAGTCTTTGGAATTTTTCCCTGTCAATCACATCTTCAACCTTAGCGGGACTGAGTTTTAGGTTAGCTTCAATTGGAGTTTCAGCTACCTTGCATCCAATAGCCCAGTTTCACCAAGTAAATCAAGGATATACTTCCTCTAATTCACAAATATTCCTTCTTTTGATCTTGCAAATTCCATTCCAAGAAAATATTTCAATGCTCCCAGGTCTTTAATTTCAAACTCCTCTGCTAGCTTCCTTTTCAGCCTTGCAAGTTCTTCGTAGTCATCACCTGTTAAGATTATATCATCCACATAAACAATTAAAATTGCAATTCTGCCCATATTAGAATGCTTATAAAATAGCGTATGATCTTGCTTGACTTTGGTGAAAGCCATAGCCTTTTACTGCCTTCCCAAACCTTCCAAACCAAGCCCGCGGAGATTGCTTGAGGCCATATAAAGATTTCTTGAGCTTGCACACTCTATTTGGACCAATAGATTTTTCAAAGCCTGGTGGTGGACACATAAACACTTCTTCTTCCAAATCGCCATTCAAAAATGCATTCTTCACATCCAGCTGATGTAAGGTCCAGTTGAAATTAACTGCAATAGACAATAACACTCGAATAGAGTTAATTTTGGCTACAGGGGCAAAAGTCTCTTGGTAGTCAATACCATAGGTTTGAGTAAACCCCTTAGCAACAAGTCTTGCTTTGTATCTTTCTACACTTCCATCAGCCTTGCATTTCACAGTAAAAACCCATTTACAACCAATTGTTTTTTGGTTTTTTGGTAATTCTACAACTTCCCATGTCCCATTTTTCATTAGAGCACGCATCTCCTCCCTTACTGCTGATTTCCATTCTGGATCATCAAGTGCTTCCTGAATGTTTCTTGGAACAAACATATCAGAGATTTTTGATGTAAATGCTCTATGACCCTGAGATAGTTTATCATATGACAGATAGTTTCCAATAGGATGTTTAGTACAAGAACGGGTGCCTTTCCTATGTGCTATGGGAATGTCAAGATCATAGCTAGTATCAAGAACAGGAACATTTTTTGACAATGGAAGGTTTAGAGTACCTTGCATGTTGACAGGCTCATCATTCGGGATGTCTGATTGGTCTTGTGCCTTGGGAACAGTAGGCTCTCTATCATTTTGATGATTCTTCCTCCTTGTGTAAACTCTAAACTCAGGTTCTTGTCTTTTAGGATCATCTAGTAGTATTTCTCCTTCTGTTGGATTTTTAATATTTTCTGGCTCTATAGTATTAGGATCAACCAATTTTTGATGATTTTCATTGGAATCTATGATTTTAGGCAAGGGAGTGGGATTAAGTTCCCAAATATTTTCTTCACTTTGTTTCTCCCCCTGAAGAAAATTTTCCTGAAAAAAAGGATTGATGTTCAAGAAAAGAGACATCCATAGTGACAAAGATTTTACGGGTTCTAGGATTAAAACATTTGTATCCTTGTTTGTTTGAGGCATAGCCGATAAAAACACATTTTTCTACTCTGGGATCTAGCTTGGACCGTCCCTTAGAAGGTAAATGTACAAAAGCAGTGCACCCAAAAACTTTTAATGGCAAATCTGAATAGATCCGAGCTTCAGGAAAATATTTTTTGAAACACTCAAGGGGTGTACTATAGTTAAGAACCCGAGTAGGCATCCTATTTATCAAATAAGTTGCTGTTAAAACAGCTTCCCCCCAGAGAAATTTGGGAACATTTTTAGAAAACATAATAGCACGAGATACTTCTAACAAATGTTTGTTTTTCCTTTCAACAATCCCATTTTGTTGAGGGGTATCGACACAAGTAGATTGATGTTGAATACCTTTGTGTTTTAAAAAATCACCAAGAATCTCATTAAAATATTCAGTGCCATTATCTGTATGAAGAATGCCAATTTTTTGGTGAAATTGGTTTTCAATCATTGTATAAAAATTTTGAAATAAGCTTTTAACTTCTGATTTTTCACTCATCAAGTAAACCCAACACAGGCGAGTATGATCATCAATAAATGTCACAAACCATTTTTTTCCTGAAACCGTGCTAGTCTGTGAAGGACCCCAAACATCACTATGGATAAGATAAAACGGTTTTGAAGGTTTATAAGGTCGTAAGGGATAAAAAGATTTGTGACTTTTTGACAAAATGCAACTTTCACAATAAAATGTTGAACAATCCAATCCTCGAAATAACACAGGAAATAATCTTTTCAAATACCAAAAACTAGGATGTCCTAACCTATAGTGCCAAAGCATAATTTGATCCGTAATGGAAAGAGAACTGATACTACTCAAGCCCTGAGAGTTTTTATTCTTGGAGTCTTCATCATCAAAATAATAGAGGCCATCTATCATCTTAGCACTGCCAATCATCTTCCCCGAAGTCCGGTCCTGAAACACACAATGAGAATCAAAGAAAATAATACGGCAGTTAGAATCTTTAGACAATTTGCTAACAGATAAGAGACTACATTTAAGTTTGGGTACATGGAGAACAGATTTAAGAGACAAGGTACTAGATAAGGTTACCAAACCTTTACCAGCTACAAGAGAATATGACCCATCTGCTATACGAACTTTTTCATAACCAGAACAAGGGTTATAAGTATGAAACACATTTGAAAGATTAGTCATATGATCTGAAGCTCCCGAATCGACGATCCAAGGAGCAGAAAGAAAATGACATACTAGGGCATTAGATCACTACCTGAATGTGCCACAGAAGCATTAGGTGCACCCAACGATCCAGAATTAGATTTCAACAACTTTAGGATGTGATCCAGTTGCTCTTTGCTGAAAGGGGCAGTTTCAACTTCATGGGCAGTGGCTGGTCGACTCCTATTTTCATTTTTTCCTTTCCAATTTGCTGGTTTTCCATGCAACTTCCAGCAGGTTTCACGTGTGTGCTTTGGTTTGTTGCAATGGTCACACCAAACACGGGGTTTTTCCTCCAATTTTCCCTGAATCATTCGGCCAGCATGAGCTTCTACAGCAAGGGCAGAATTTTCCACTGTTTTGTCGGGTTTTTTCTTCCCTAACATCACAAGTCTGCGGCTTTCTTCCCTTCGAACTTCAGAAAATACTTCTCCAATGGAGGGCAGTGGTTGCCTGCCAATAATCCTGCCCCTAACTTCATCAAACTCAACATTTAGTCCAATAAGGAACTTAAATATACGATTATCCTCCACCTTTTTCTTATAGTGGCGGTAATCTTCCGGTGATTTCCACTCATAATCATCACTAAACTGGTCTAAATCTTGCCACAGGCGTTTCAAAATATTAAAGTATTTTGTAACACTTTCCTCACCTTGGCGGATTTCTCCAAGTTTTAGTGTCAACTCAAACACTTGGGATTGATTACCCAAGTCTGAATACATGAGATTAATATTGTCCCACAGCTCCTTGGCAGTGTGGTAGCACATATAGTTGGAGCTTATTTCCTCCTCCATGGAATTCACCAACCAAGTCATCACCATAGAATTTTCAGCATCCCAAGTGGAGTAATCTGGATCCTCGAGGGCAGGTTCCTTCTTTTCTCCTGTCAAGTAGCCAATTTTCCCTCTCCCACGGATATACATCCGCACTGATTGAGACCAGCGTAGAAAATTTTCTCCATTCAGCCGGATGGTTGTGATTTGGACTGAATGGGAATCTGAAGTGGGTAGATGGGGGGGGGTATTGGTTTTTTTGATGGAGCTATGAAATTCAGATGAGCTTGGCTGAAATTCTGATCCAGAATCAGACATGGTGAAAGAAGATGAAGGGTGTATAGATGGCTAGAGTTAGATCTTTTGTCTAATGCTCTGATACCATGTGGAAAAATATTCGACCTTGTTTATTTCTTCTGATTAGATTACATATATATAGGAATACAAAGGGGTCTATAGTAGGAAAGGATCCTATCAACTCAATTCAAATCAAAAATCAAATCTCCTATCTTATCCTAAATCAAATCTATTATCTTATCTACAAATCAAATATCTTATCTTATCTACAAATCAAATCTTTTCATTTATCTACAAATCTGTTTGAAACTAATTTGCTCCTAATTAGGAGCCATTGATCTCTCCTCCTCAACAGTTATATTTCTGGAACAAGAAAATATAAATTAGTCATTTAAAGTATGCACCATACTTTTAGACTAATTAGGATATAGTGTGGTGAAAGGATATTAATTACATGGTAACATTGTCATTGATGGGTATGGTCTACTATATCACTTACCTATGCACTTGGGTGATCATGATGCATTGCTAGACACCACTCATGATCTATAAGTATAAATTAATTAATTGTGAATTGATGATGAATTAAAGTGTTTAATTTATCTAGCTCAATTAATGAGTTATAATTTATACATATTGCTAACGTGAATGGAACCTAATAGGTCACACACATAAAGAACAAAATCTTTGGGTTAAAATGTAATTAAGATAAGTATGAGACACTTATGGGATTAATTTATAAGATAAATTAACTTCAAGGACTTATTTATAAATATTCTAAGTCTTGAAGGAAATTAGTTTCTTAAAAGGAATAAAGTAACTAATTGGTTTCCTTATGGAATAGAACTCCTAAAGGAAGAGATTTAGCTTAAAGCAAGTTACCTAAACCCTTTTGGTTTCCAATTAGCTTTATTTCCTAAAAGACTAGAATACTACCTCTATAATTATGTCCCTGCTTTGACTCTTGAATTATTATTGCAACACAAAAGAAAACTAGTGAGTGAAAAATCCTAGAAAAACCACCACCCACTTTCTCTCTCAAGTGGCGATTTTTCTTCTCTCTCTCTCTTCCTAAGTGTTAGGTTCTTTCTTCTTCTTGTGTTCTAAATTAATTTAAAGGAACTAGCACTCAAAAGTCAAAGCAAGCAAGTCTTCAAGGTTCCCAAAGAGATTGTTCGTGTAGATATCATTAGAGGCTTGACGCTTGGAGGGTTTTTGTTGGTAGATCTAATCCTCATCTTCGAAGGATCTTTACCTAGTAGCATAGAAATCTTCTGTGCTTGAAATAATCTTCGTGCAAACTCTCTTATAATTATATAGATATACCAAAGAGATTCATGGTTAAGGTAATAAAATTTTAATTTTTTCGCTGTATTACTCGTGTTATTACCTTACATGGTTAAATAATAAAAAAAGAGTTAGTACTCTTATAGTCCCTATGAGATCGACACTCGCTACTCCTATACACTATACTGCTAGAACGATAGGTGCATTTGCCTAAAGTATCCATAATATGGCCAAAGGGATGTTATTAATTGAGGAATATAAACCAAATGAACTCCTAAGAAAATCGAAGTTTGTTTTCCTCCAATACCTTTCTGCTGGCCTCTGTTGCTCTGTTAGCATCTTGGAAGAAGTCAGAAATTTTGACAATTTCTATGCCACCAAATTTTATTAGTTAAAGATTCGGAATATCCTCCTCTTGGGACCCTCCAACATTGAACTCACCAATTATATGGCTTCATTGATCGAAGACGGGCAAGTAAACAATGCTGGCATGATGAAAATCTACAATAAATTAAACTGAATTGGTAAAATATATAACACAAAAGCTGATAGCTATGACCAGAATATCAAAATTAATCAGCGACATCTGCTTTGCTCCCATTAGGAAAGAAATATATTAACTCGGTCAAATGCACATGCTGGCGGAGCCACATTTGGGTATCTCTCATTTTATGAATCTTCAAAAAATATGAATAATACTTATTCTTGTTTCTTGTATTGGAAATATTGCAGCCTTGATTTTTTTAGTTTGCAGCTTGTATAAGATGAAGAATTTGCTTATCTCATTCTTATTACTGAGGCTATTTTTCCTTTTTTATCCAGAAAATCATAATTCTTTGGAATCATTTTTCTTTATAATTCACTTTTGTCTGCATTCATTTGTAAAGAAGAAAGGATATGTGGAAAATATATTCAATATTCAACAGTTTTAGACGTAAATAATAGCCTATTTATAGATGTATACAAATAAAAGATACAATGAACCTAAACAGTTTTAAATTTAAATCAATGTTATCCAAGGTTTGAATTTTAAATACAATATTTACAACTCATCCTAACATTCTTCTTATCAGACAATGTACAGTCATACAATTTTAATGTAACTGAAACCTAATCACAAGCATTGACATTGAGATACATTAATTTTTATACCCTCCTACAAACAACTGCCTTTCCTTGAAATCCCTAGTCTCCAACAATCATCCAACCCCTACCTCAAAACCGCTAACACTTGTTTCTTTACCAAGCGCTAGTCGTTCTAGAAAAACCAGCATTTTCCCCCATATCCCACAGTTAAATAATAGGATTTTTAAACTACTTAGAATGATGTCTAATGCAGTTATTAGCCTCAATGGTTTGCTTTGAAACCAAAATCAGATGCATATAAACTTCCACTAGCTAAACTAAAACAAAACAAAACATTAGGGATTAAATTGAGTCAAAATAATTTTGAGAAGGCAAAATGAAATATAAAAAATGGTCCAATCACAATTCTCTAATTTATCCGATTATAGTTAGAGAAATCTGACAAAAGCAAATCATATTTTTCCAACATATTAGATCTTGTGAAAATATTAAACCTAAGAGATAAGACTAACTTGTTCCTTTATTTTAAATGCACTAAAGTTCATAGAATGGAAATAAGAACCTCTTATGTGTCGATTTTCTTAACAGAACAGAAAAAAGCACATCCCATCCAATAATGTGACAATCAGATGAAAAAAATTATAATGGAGTAACCAATAAAGCAATTCTATTGTTAATATTTACGTAACTTTCAGTCTGTCACTTGAGGAGTTGTAACTTCGAAAGACACTATCGAAAAAGTCGTCTTGTTTTTAACACCCCCAAGTGGCAATGCCTCGTTAGAGCCGGCGATTTATTCCTTCAAGTTCTTCCTCACTTATATTTACGCCAACCATTCTTCGTCCCGTCCCTCCTTTTAACTGTTTTTCTCTTCCTTGTATCTGCTCTCTAGCAAAACCCATGAAGAATTGGGAAGCTATATTTTGGTCAGCAAATGATAGAAAAAGATAGATCTCAAAAATTCATTTGAACAACAAAAGAGAGAAATCACCGCCAATTTTCAAGAAAATATGGATAGGCTCATTTGTTTAGAGCCATCAAATACGGTCACAATCAGAATCGAACCTGGACAGAAATGCTACGGCGTGCTTACTTTGCGCAATGTAATGTACACCATGCCCGTGGCTTTCAGGCTTCAACCGATGAACAAAACTCGATACACCGTTCGCCCACAATCGGGGATTATTTCACCTCTTATGACAATTTCTATAGAGATAACTTATCATATTCCCCCCAATTCAAGTCTTCCTGAATCTTTCCCATACTCAGATGATGCATTTCTCTTGCACAGCGTTGTTGCACCAGGTGCAGCAGTTAAAGATCCCTCTTCAACATTCGATTCGGTCCCAAATGATTGGTTCATAACAAAAAAGAAGCAAATCTTCATTGATAGTGGGATTAAAATCATGTTTGTCGGCTCAAAAGTGCTTGCTCAACTTGTTTCCAAAGGTTCAATGACGAAATCCGGGAAGCGCTCGAAAAGAGCGATCCCATATGGAAGGCAGCTGACTCTGTTGATGCTGATGGTCAGACATTGCTTCATTTGGCAATTGTTCAAAGCCGGCCCGAACTTGTCCAATTAGTTCTTGAGTTTAATCCAGATGTGGAAGCTCGTAACCGATCTGGATCTACGCCGTTGGAAGCAGCTGCGGCATCAGGAGAAGCACTCATAGTTGAGCTCTTATTGGCTCACCGTGCAAGTACGGAGCGTTCTGAGTCCTCTATCTGGGGACCAATTCATCTCGCTGCGGGCAGTGGGCATGTTGAGGTATTGAGGCTTCTTTTGCTTAAGGGCGCAAATATTGATGCGGTTACTAAAGACGGTAATTCAGCTTTACACCTGGCTATTGAAGAACGAAGAAGAGATTGTGCTCGGCTTCTTTTGGCTAGTGGGGCCTGTGCAGATATACGTAACGACAGTGACGGTAATACTCCGTTGCACATTGCTGCCGGTCTAGGGGATGAACAAATGGTGAAGCTACTCCTTCAGAAAGGAGCAAATAAACATATTAGAAACCGTGCTGGGAAGACACCTTTTGATGTTGCTGCTGAGCATGGTCATGCACGACTTTTCGATAAACTTCGCTTAGGGGACAGTTTGTGTGTAGCTGCCCGGAAGGGGGACGTGAGAACAATCCATAAGCTACTCGAAAATGGGGCTGTCATCAATGGCCGTGACCAACATGGCTGGACTGCCTTGCATCGAGCCTCGTTCAAAGGAAAAGTGGATGTTGTCCGAACTCTAATTGAAAATGGCATTGACATCAATGCTAGAGACGAAGATGGCTATTCGGCATTACACTGTGCCGTGGAATCGGGTCATTCTGAGGTCATTGAATTGCTGGTTAAGAAAGGAGCTGATACTGAAGCAAGAACCAACAAGGGCGTTACTACACTGCAAATTGCTGAATCCCTGCACTACTCGGGGATTTCTAGAATAGTGGTGCATGGAGGAGCCACCCGAGAAGGAGGAGCGGCACAGTGTACGACTACTAAAACAAATTCAACATCATTCACAAAAGCTATATCTGCAAGAGAAATGGCAATTGGTATGATTAAAAAAAACTCTAATGGATCCAGAGTGCATCGAAGAAGCTTTGATCGTTCTGTCCCATTGGCCGTGGTGTAATTTTAGAGCAGCAGAGATGTCAAATAATTATTTTCGTAGACAAGGAATTTGTGGAAGAAATTTGTAGACACTTTCATTACTTAGTTATCATCAAATTGGGATCTTAATACACCCGCGAAACGTGTAGTTTAACATTTTAGAATTCGTACATACAATGATGTGAAGATGTAAGCAGCTGAATTGCTCAGAGATCAAAGTTCAGATAACATATGGCTGATTGTGCATCGGTCATTGTATGATAAATAATTATGTATTTTTATCCTTTTTGTATGTTCATATATTAGTCTTTTTATTAAAGAAAATATCTTTTATTTACCTATCTTTCTCTTCACCTCTTCAATAACTAAATGACTTCATTATTTATGTCAACAAATGATATCATCTAACTTTTGATCTTCGCGGTCTTCTTCGAGAGATGTCTGGCTGTTTTAACTTTGTTCTTGGATTTGTGTCGATATGTCTGAAGGATTTGGAGGAGGCAAGACTTTCGCTCTGATTACACTTCAATACTTAAGACATCAATGGGAGGAAAATAGAGATTGATATCTCTAAACTGAAGTTATGGAGATTTTGTGTTGTGTGTGCAATGAAGTTCCTAGAAAATTTGCCTCATTGGTTGACTAGATGCGACGAAATAAAAACACAACACTTATCAAGTAATGAAAGTCTAATTTCTTATTATGTCGCAAGTATACGGGTAAGTTGTAATATTGAGAGTAATAGGTATCGAATTCCACAAGAAATCAAATGTGTTGCAATTGTTAAACCTTTATCACTTAAGTATTATCTAAACAATCATGCATCAAGATGATTTGGTTGTTGCAAGTAAATTGGCAATAGAATAGGCAAAGTATGAACAAACAACTTGTAGGATTCAACGATCAAATGACCTATATGAGATAATAACGTAGATAATGCAGTGAAAAATTAAAAATTTTATTACCTTAGCGCCATGGGTCTCTTTAACATATCTATATGACTACAGAGGGGGTTAATATGAGAACTATCTCAAGCACAGAAGCTATGGTTTAAAGGCTAGATCCCTTGTAGATGAAGTTGGTCTACCACAAAAAGTCCTCTTAGCGTCGAGCCTCTGATAATATCCACACAAACACAATCTAGTAGGAACCTCCAAAGGCTTGCTTGCTTTGACTTTTGAGAACTAACTCCCTTGAATTAATTAAAGAACACAAGAGAAGAAAAAGCCTATCAATTAGAGAAGAGAGAGGTGGCGCACCTAAGGTTGCACACAAAAGAGGGTGGTGGCACCTTGTGATTTTCTCTTTCTAGAATTTAGTCTTGTATTGCAATAATAATTCAAGAGTCAAAGCACAGATATATTTATAGGAGTAGTATTCTAGTCTTTAAGAAAACAAGCGTAATTGGAAACCAAGAAGGTTTAAGAAGCTTACCTTAAACTAATCCTATTCCTTTAGGAAATCCCATTCCATAAGGAAATCAAATAGCTCTTTTATTCCTTTAAAGAAACTAATTTCCAGCAAGACTTAGAATATTTATAAATAAGTCCTTTAAGTTAATTTATCACACAAATTAACCCGTAAGTATCTCATACTTATCTAAATTACAATTTAGCTCAAAGATTATGTTCTTTATGTGTGTAACCCATTAGGTTCCATTCACGTTGGCAGAAGTACAAATTATAGCGTATTAGTCAATCAATTAAGAGTTAGATAAATTAAACACTTTAATTTATCATTAATTCACTAGTTAATTAACTCATACTTATAAATCATGAGTAGCGTCTAGCAATGCATCATGATCACCCAAGTGAATAAGAAAGTCATATGGAAGACTTATACCCATCAGTGACAACAAAACCAATGAGCTCAACATAACTTAGGTGTCACACATAATATACCAATGAGATCAACTATACTTACCATAAGTAGAGGCATGCTAGTTGTTTCTTATTAATGAATATCATTAATACTATGACTAGGGATATATAAGAACATAAATTTATGTATTAAGAATCTCATAATTGTAACATTTACAATCTCTAATGCACAGTCAATATTCTATGGACTTTAACAAATAAACAAGTCACATGGAAATGCAAGTTATAAAAGATAAAGAAAAATGCCACATGTATACATATAACATAAATCAGTGTGAACACAAATGCCTAAACGAAACTTGGTTTTAGGGCATATACTAATAAACTCCCACTTGCACTAAAACCAATCACTTATTTATTTTACACCAAAAGCATTTATATGATTATAATGCTTTTTCTGGCACAAGGCTTTAGCGAGATGATCAACTATATTGTAATTAGTGGAAACTTTTTCTATCTTCACATCATTCCTACCAACTATCTCTTTAATAAGATGGTAGCACCTAAGTATGTGTTTTGATCGCTGATGAGGCATAGGTTCCTTTGCTTTGGTGATGGCACTATTGTTGTCACAACACAAAGGTATAAGATCAAGAATGGAAGGAACCACTCTTAACTTAGTGACAAACTTCTTGATCCAAACAGCCTCTTTTGCAGCTTTAGAAGCAGCAATGTACTCGATTTCGGTTGTAGAATCAGCAATAGTTTCTTGCTTCGATCTCTTCCAGCTCACAGCACCCCCATTTAACGTGAATACAAATATAGATTGCTACTTGCTATCATCTTTGTCCGACTAAAAACTCGTATTAGTGAAACTACACACTTCTAAAGTGCGTTCTCCATAAACCAAGAATAATTCTTTAGTTCTTCTCAAGTACTTAAGAATACTATCGACAGCTACCCAGTGACTCTCACCATGGTTCGCTTGGAATCTGCTCGCAACACTTAGAGCATAGGAGATGTTGGGTCTTGTACATAGCATAGCATACATAATGGATCCTAGTGCAGGAGCATAAAGAACCTTTTGCATGCTGTCAATCTCGACATGTGTCTTAGGATTGTTAGGTAATAGCATAGGTAACGTAGCAGGAAAAATAAAAATTTATTACCTTAACCATGGATCTCTTTGACATATCTATATGATTATCAAGGGGGTTTGCATGAAGATTACCTTAAGCACAGAAGATTTCTACGCTACTTGGCAAAGATCCTTCGAAGAAGATGTTAGATCTACCACGAAAAGCCCTCCAAGCGTAGAGCCTCTAATGATATCCACACGAGCAACTTCTTTGGGAACCTTATAGGCTTGCTTGCTTCGACTTTTGAGTGCTACCTTCCTTGAATTATTTAAGAACACAAGAAGAAGAAAAACCTAACAATTAGAGAGAGAGAGAGAGAGAGACGCCTAGAGAGAGAAAGTGGCATGCCTCTTTCTTCAAATTTTTTTCTTTCACTAGTTTTCTTTTGTGTTGCAATAATAATTCAAGAGTCAAAGCATATACCTATTTATAGAAGAAGTATTCTAGTCTTTTTGGAAATAAAGCTAATTGGAAACCAAGAAGGTTTAAGGTAACTTACTTTAAGCTAAACCTTCTCCTTTAGGAAATTTATTCCCTAAGGAAACCAATTAGTTACTTTATTTCTTTTAGAAAAACAATTTCCTATAAGACTTAGAATATTTATAAATAAGTCGTTTAAGTTAATTTATCTCATAAATTAATCCCATAAGTATCTCATACTTATCTTAATTACATTTTAACCCAAAGATTTTGTTCTTTATGTGTGTGACCCATTAGGTTCCATTCACGTTGGCAATAAGTATAAATTATAACTCATTAGTTGAGCTAGATAAATTAAACACTTTAATTTATCATTAATTCACTAATTAATCAATTCATACTTATAGATCATGAGTGGCGTCTAGCAATGTATCATGACCACCCAAGTGAATAGGAAAGTCATATGGTAGACCATACCCTTCAATGACAATGCTACTGTGTAATTAATATCCTTTCACTACACTATATCCCAATTAGTCTAAAAGTATAGTGCATACTATTAAAAGACTAATTTATATTTTCTTGTTCCAGAAATATAACTCCCCATGATGTATAACCTTAAAACTACTTCCAAGTTATACTATCACTTCTGCAGAAGATTTGTGAGTTAGTATTTCCCACAAGTGGCCATAAAGGGATATACTCTCCTATTAAGGAGTGGTGAATCCTATATTGATTACTCACTATCTTTCCATGCTTCAAACTATACCCAATCTCTAACCTATGAGCTACCCTTTTACGGGCACCGAGGAATAGAGTCAAAGTATAGCAATTCACACTTAAGATACTATGGTAATCTCAAGTCAAAGGATCACTTACACCATTGCCATTAAGAGTTCAACCATTGGCACTATAGTTGAAACTCTTGGCGGATCAATCCAATGAACTTGCTCTGAAACATGCATCCACATACTAGCTTAAGTGTCATGCACACCATAGTCAATGAGATCAACTATTACTTACCAGAAGTAGAGGCAAAGTATGTGCTAGTATATCCGTATTAATGATGTCCAATCTCATTAATATTATGACTAGGGATAGTCAAGAATATGACTTTATGTATTAGAGTCTCATAATTGTAACCCTTACAATCTCTAATACGTAGTCATAATTGCAAGAAAACAACAAGATATATCAAAAATACCACCCAAGACCTAGAATTCTTGATTCAAGAAAATCAAGAACGACCTAAAACCCTAAGGAATTTCAAGAAAACACAAACAAAATTCAGAAACAAAAGAACCAAAATAAAGTAAATATGGATGGAATAAAGAAGAACATGGAACACAAGAACGACAAAGAAACAGACAAGTTGTCGTCTAGGCACGAAGCACTTGACAAACAATGATTAAAACCATAAATAAAAAGGGATATATCCGATCTTTCTAAGGAAAAATATGGATTGAATAAACCTAAAAAAATCAAGAACGAGGCTATGATACCAATTGATCTGCACGGGTTTGTGAATGGCCAAGATCGCTTGATGAGTCCAAGTGAAAAGCCTCGAATATTCTTCAACAAAGAACTGAAGAATCCTAGGGTTCTAATTTAGGTCGAGATAAGCGAGTTCATTCACCTAAACTATGGCTCTATGAATCTTGATCAAACGCAAAAGAATTAATTCTAAGCGGATTATGTAGTTGCCACAAGCAAAAGGCTTGATAAGACAAGATTCGGTTCTAAATCCAAGAACCAAGTGAACACTCAAGTAGAGCACTCAAAACACACGAAAATATGCTGCAAAAATATCAATCTCCCATTGAAAATTCATTTGAGCCCTTTTATAAGGTTTACACGTCAAACCCTAAAGTGCTAATAATGGCAACTAAGTGAACTTCCAAACTAACAAGAGTCCTACTTGGAAGTCTCAACTTAAAGTAACATGTAAATATGGAAACAACTAATAACAAATAAACTAAGTAAACTAAATATCTTGGATAGCTTGGTGGCGTAAAACAAATCTTCAAAACCTCCAAAGTTACACCACAAACCCTCCAAGTAAGCCTCACAGCCTTCTAACGCCCCAGCTCACTTCTTGGCCCAACTCACAAGCTTGCATGGGCTTAACTTCATCTTCAATGACCCAAAGAAGAGTGGTCATCCTTGGTGGCGTCTTTGATGGCATGTGTGGTGTTTGAGCTTGACCAAACTCCTCCAAGATCAACCCTTGCAATGCTTCCTTCATTCTTCTTGTCCTTGAACGGGTCATAGGACCATCAATCCCTTGCAATGGATTCTTGGAGTAGCTCGAGCTTTCCCTAGTGGCATGTCCTTCATCTTGATCTCCATCAGCTATTATATGTTTATATGTGATTATTTCTTTAATTTATGTTTTTATTTATTTATTTACTTGCTTTATTATGATATATGTATATCGTTGCCACACTAGTCCAATGCTAGCTATGGTTAATTCCAGTTTCTTCGCTAGTCCAACGCTAGCGGAGAATTTCTTAAAAATGGGCTAGTCCAAAGCTAGACCCTTAGGTCATTTTAGTATTAAAATCACTTCTTGTGTGCATTTCATATCGTTTCACACACATTTTCTCTTTTTAAGGCCTTTTTCCATTTTTGCATGGTTTTTATGTATTATTATTCTTGTTATCTATTTTTACATATATTCAGTGCTTGGCATTTAGGTTACATTTCACATAGAATCTTAGGTCATTTGTGTGATTTTGACTAGAAGTAGTCATCTACTTACGTGGGAAGCGCTGGATCAACAAGCCGTTCCCCCCCTCCGTGGGTAGGAATAGTTAGTCATGAGTTTATTAGTCCCCCGTACCCGTTATATTGCATCTCCACTTTCCTTGTTCACTTCCTATCTATATTACTATTTTCCTTTCCTTTTGCATTCCATTTTGCATCTACACTCGTGACTCCATCGAGCTCTAGATTCGGGTTTCGCAATTAATGGGATAATCTCGACCAAACCTCGATGGAACATTTTGTCCCTTAACGATATCTATTTTTCAGGTCTAGATTTGCATTCATATAGTTACATCCAAATGTGATAGAATTTTGGGGTTATTTTAGGAAAATTCTGACTAAATCTCGCAACTAGTTTCGACTAGGTTGAAAGGGTGCCTTAGGCGCAAGCCTTTGCCTTCGCTTTCTTCAACTGTGACTCCCGAACCTTTTTCTGTTGTTTTCAAAGACCTGAAAAATGGTTTTCTTGTTTTTCTTACATTTTTCTCTAAATCATTTTCTAAATAAATCATTCCCGATTTTCTTACCTGTTATAAAATATTTTCTAGTGATTTAGTACACCAAAATTCAATACCAAGTGGCGACTCCCTTTTTACTAAAAACCCTTTTAAGACTCTATTTTCAGGCCCAAAACCAGTCGCATTTTTTAAGTCTCATTTTAGGCCCTTTTCTTTTTTTTTCAAAATAAAGCATTTTCTAAAAATCACACTTTTTGTCAAACTACCTTTTCTTTTTCCAAAATAAAGCATTTTCTAAAATATCATTTTTACAAAAACCTACACTCTTTTTCTAACAAACATAACAAACCTTTTTTCCGTCTTTCGAAAAATGGGGCGCGACAGCTGGCGATTCCACTAGAGATCACTAGTGAGTCCGAGCACTAGATTTAGTCATCTTTTTCCTTTTCCAACCCTTTCATTTTATCTCAATTGGATGTTTAGGATTGCACTTTTTCTTCTTTGGGATTTTTCTTTGTATTTTACATGCACTTTCAGTCTCTCGCTTCTATGTGTAATGTGTGGTTTATCTATTTGTGATGTATGTTCGTATTGCGTTTGCATTTGGGGAAGGATTTAGTTACCCTTAGAGCCTTTCACATGTTTAATAGTGTTATTCCCTCCTCTCAAAAGAGCACCATCATACGTGCAGTACGATTATTTTAACCCTTTTTCTCTTTTTGGTGGCTGTCACCCACCTATCCCTTTAGGAATTAGGATCGATCTACTTAGATGTGTGACCGTGGCACAACGTGCATGTAACATTGTCTAGGAGATCACCAAAACTCTTGGCTTAAGTCCATAAGTCTAGAAATTCAGGCTTTAAAAAATCGATTCGCTTGGACACGTGGTCGTGGCTGACGTGCACGTAGCAGTATCCAGGGAATCACTCGAACCACTGACTTGGGGTCTTTGGAATTGACGAACTTGTTACTTTTCAAATCCCTCAGTCTGAAGGTTCGGGAATCGAAACCTTAATCCAATCTAGATGCATTAGTGAGCCCACCCTCATGCATCCATGTAGAATAACCTAGGATAGAGTCAGCCTTTACCTTATCAGGTACACCAGGCACGAGAGGAAGGAATCCACCCCCCTTTATTTTTATGTTGTATTGTTTACTGCTTTTGCTTTATCAATGTGTTATGTGATATTTTTGAATAAACTAACACACTCTCTCTTATTCTTTGATTGCATTCACAACCATAGGAATAGAGGGCCCTAGCATGACGCTCTCATAGGAAACCAACCTTCTATTAGCACGTTTAAATTTCTGTCTTACTATGCATTTCTTCCAGAAAAATGGAAATGAAAAATTTATAAAATTTTAGAAATAGCGTTTTTGTTGTAAATAAGGCACCCCAAGGGTCCAATCATTGTAAAATCCCAAAAATCTAATTTTTTAACTTATACCTTTTTTAATAAGATTTGTAGCTTTAGACTATTTTCAAAGTTTAACTCGCTCTTGTGGTACTTATCAGTTTTATTCCGAACCAATTCTTCTCAGAGTCGATAAATGCACCCAAGTGGTCAAATTTTTGCACAATTGGCATTTATCCTTTTTTCAAAGAATTTATACGTCATTTTTGACGTATCTCCCACCCTCCCATCCCATATTGGACAAAAAGTGATTTTAAAGCATGTTTCATCATACTTCTAGATAAAGCCATGATTTTTTATTTTTCTTTCAATGTTGTGTCTCGTGACCTCATGAAGGCTCGATTTTCAATCAAATAAATTTGAAGTCAATAATTTCTTTTGTACAGTTCATGGTTCATCTTTCTCAAAGAAATTCTACATCATTTTTCAAATTTTGCATTTTTTGCATATTTTAACTTGTTTTAATAAACTGGCATCATGCATAAACCCTAGAGGGAATGCCATTTCAAGAATCCCATGATAGGAAAGTTGTCCTTTTGTCTTGGGTACTTAACCCTAAAAGACATGCATGTTTATATTTTTGGTAAATCCTGGCGGGTGAGACCCTAGGTAAGGTAGTACGAGCAAAATAGAGGCGTTTTCTTCTCAATGAATTTGGTGCATTTTTCATTAGAAAAGGAGGGTCTCACCCTAAAGGATTGCATTTCATGCTAGGCCTACCCTTGGCATAACAAGGGCTCCCTCTAGGACATGCATCCGTTTTTGTTTTCACCTATACTAATTTTGATTTTTCATTTTTACAAGTCCTCTAACGGAGGCAGTAAAATAAGAAAGGCATCTGATACATATTTGGTCCTACGTTTGAGTATTTTTAAATTATGGTCTGATTCCAAATAAATCATCACATGCTCGAGACCCATAAGGCCATAAAAAACATGAATGCTCTGTTGAATTATTCAAAAGATCATGGACGACCGATTTTTTTAGAATTGATAGTACCTAGAACCTAGATAGGTGAGTTTGGTTAGGATAAGCAATGTGATAAATGAAATTGTATTTCATAGTTGGACAATTGTAACAACAATAGAAATAATCTGGATGCTAATAATTGCACTCCTTCTGTAAATTTAAGATTGCCTTGAGTCCAAAATTTTTCTCAAATGAAGTGTTAAATAAGTTGCTTTCTCAAATTTGTTTATGACATTTGATTTTCCCTTCATATCTTACATTCAACTTTTGAAAAAGTTTCTTCAAATTTTTTGAGCAAATGATTCTTTTATGAGACCTCGAAATAAGTCACATTTTTCTCAAAGCCTAATGTTAGATTTGTGTCATTGTAAAGTATCTCTTTTGATGAGCGAGTGTAAGCTCAAATTGAATGAAAAGAAAAACATTTTCTTTGTAATTTTTATGGTGAAAATAAATGTCCATGATCTTCGGATGTCATCTTATTTGAAGCTGATAATTCCCACTTCAGGTATCTTTCTGATTCCAAAATAATGCAAATTGTAAGGGAGAATTAGAATGATGCCGAAAAGGAATTTGGACTCCGTGTTAAGGATTTTGAATGGTACAAATGGAATCCAAGCTTAACCTGAAAGAGAAAAAAAGCTACAATTATTGGCACCAAGAAATGGGTTAAGGAGCTAGGGCAAGAGGACGTTTTTACTCCAAAGACTTTGAAAATGTTTAGCAAACTTCACCAAGAAAGTTTGAATGAATGTTTGGAGAATTCAAGCACAACAAAAGGAATAAACATGTAGAGGATACGACTTTAACCATTTTACAAGGGAAGTTTATTGTTTCATATCCACAGTTTCTTATTCACCTTTGGAACATGCTGTATAAGTTGTTGTAAGATTAAAATAAGGTGATGTCACATGCTTGTGAGTTATTGCTAGCAATTTTTGTCTAATTCCCCCCTATTGGTTGAAATTACTTTATGCACATCGACAAATGCTTTCTTTGAGCAATAAGAAATGATTATTATGTGGTTTGGAGTTTTGTTCTTATAGAAAGTATGTCTTGTAAAGTGGTTGGAATTCTGTCTAAATTTTGTATATTTGATGAAAATTTCTCCTCTTTACTTAATTTTCACACATTAAATGCTGATTATGATCAATTATTGCACTCATGTAATCTGTGATGTAAAGTCTATTGTGAGGGATTTTTATACTACAAAAAAAAAAAAGAAGAAGAAAAGAAAGAAAGAATAATGTAGCTTTTTTCTACTCCAATGGTTCTTATGCTTAGTAACCGGAAGTCTTCATCTACAAATGTCAACTTTCGCGTCAAATGGCATCTGAATTATGAGTAATGCATTGCAAATTTGTGCAAGTAAATTGTTGAGTAACCAAGGATCTTCATCCAACCAATGTCGATTCTTGCGTAAAAAGACAATTTTACTTCTCAAATACAGTTTTTGCTACATGCTTAAGGGTTGAGGTGTTGAGTAACCGGGAACCTTCATAACCAATGTCGATTTTCGCGTCAAAAGAAATTCTCGTATCTTAAGTGATTAGTTTGATACTACAAATATCCCTCAAGTGAAAAATGAAATTGATCATAGACATGTGATGTTCTCCGATTGATCATATGATTCGTTTACTTGTGAAATTTAGTAAGGCGAAGAAATTAAGTTGAAATTGCTTAATTGTGATATAATTCCTTCTCCTTTGCTTGATATTATGAGTATTAAAGACAAGACAATAAATTATTTAATGGTTATTTACTTGGTCTTGAGGAAATACATTTTAGAACGCACATGTGTGATTTCAATGCTTGAATCACCAGTTGAGCTCATATTTTTTGAATGGTTGAGAACAAACAATGATTCAAATGTGGGGAAATTAACAAATGTCAAAATTATGCTTCTGAATTGTGCCTTTTAGTGTGAATTTGACTCATTTTGTATATTTTCTATTCGAATTTAGAATTTTAGGGTAGAAATAATTTGAGTAGATTGACACACGAGTTTTGGGATCTTTGTAGGGAAAGACTCTCAAGTTTAAATACTACCATTCATTTCATTTCCTCTAAAGTTGATAATCCAAAAGAGAACTACAATTGAGTCAAGATGACAGTTGAAGTTTCATAAGTGAGCAAGTCAGTATGCCGACATCGGATTAATTTGGAAGTTGGTGACTATAGTTGCTTAAGGTTCCTCTTTTGTATTGATGATTCTGTGGCAATGTTAGAGTTCAAATGAGAATGACATCTCAAGATCAAAAGGCATCTTTTAAGCCATCATTTCAAAATCAATTTTTCAAAAAATGTTTCATTTACTTGTATTTCATTTAGTCTTTGCATGTCTTGTGTTGTTTACTATATAGAGTTTTTTTTTTTTTACATTATTGCATATAAAGTATTTTCTGACCAATTCTTGTTTTGAAAATTTTGACATTTACTTTGTTTGAATTTGAATAAAAGCAAAGGCAATCCTAAATTTATCAGAAGTCAGAGTCATACATGGATGGAAAGATTATTTGGAAGATTTTATCTAAATTGTGAACTAGAATGCATTAAGTTTGGGACTTTGTAGAAAGTGAAGCAAAGGACTATGTTAGACATTTAAGGTGGCAACACTCATGTTTATATGTGCCAGAGATCGTCATGTGGTGGCATCACTTTTGCAATTGTAGTCGCCTTCTTTTTTGCAGGTGCGATCACATCGTCATCAATTGAGGCCTTCGTCAAGAATAAAAACTGGGGCAAATTTTTTTTAAGATAATGATGATTTGATCAAGTACATGATTCATTTCAAAGATTGATTTCAAAATTGACACTGGGGCAAATTTTTTTTGAGAAATATTTGATTTTAAGATTGATTTTGACATTGATTTATACTGGGGCAAATTTTTTTAAAGGGTTGAATTTAAATGGATTTTGATATCAAATCTCAAAAAGAGTGGTTTCGGATTAGTTTGATGCTATACATTGGGGCAAAAATTTTTGAAAATTTTGATCTTCAGGATGATTTGGATACAATGTTCGATAATTGTTTTAAGTTTTCCTATATCTCAAATTTCTTTATGCATTTTTCTAGCAGTTTGGATCTCATTTTGTTCATTTTAGTCTGGTGCATTTTGTTCATCAATTTAGGATCATGCATTCATGAATTTTATCGAGCAGCCTGTGCTACATCATCTTGTGTTACTTTTTTGAACTGACACTTGTTTATTATTTGTTTAGCATGTTGCATGTTGTTTCGATTTTGTCCAACATTACGCATATTTTACTTTTCTGTCAAGTCTCAACTCGTCCGTTGGGTTTACATTTCTGTTTAAGTCCCAACTCGTAACCCAACTTGTCCATTGGGTTTATTTTTCTATTTAAGTCCCAGCTCGTCCCGTTGGGTTTATATTTCTGTTTAAGTCCCAGCTCGTCCGTTGGGCCCCAGCTCGTCTGTTGGGTTTACATATCTGTTAAGTCCCAACTCGTCCGTTGGGCCCCAGCTCATCCGTTGGGTTTACATTTCTATTTAAGTCCCAGCTCGTCTGTTGGGCCCCAACTCGTCCGTTGGGTTTACATTTCTGTTTAAGTCCTAGCTCCTCCGTTGGGCCCTAACTCGTCCGTTGGGTTTACATTTCTATTAAGTCCCAACTTGTCCGTTGGGTCCCAGCTCATCCGTTGGGTTTACATTTCTGTTTAAGTCCCAAGTCGTCCATTGGGCCCTAACTCATCCGTTGTGTTTACATTTCTGTTAAGTCCCAACTTGTCCGTTGGGCCCCAGCTCCTCCGTTGGGTTTACATTTCTGTTAAGTCCCAACTCGTCCGTTGGGCCCCAACTCGTCCGTTGGGTTTACATTTCTATTTAAGTCCCATCTCGTCCGTTGTGCCCTAGCTCGTCCGTTGGGTTTACATTTCTGTTTAAGTCCTAGCTCGTCCGTTGGGTTTAAATTTTTGTTTAAGTCCCAGCTTGTCTGTTGGGCCCCAACTCGTCTGTTGGGTTTACTTTTCTGTTTAAGTTCCAGCTCGTCCATTAGGCCCTAACTCGTCTGTTGGGTTTACATTTCTATTTAAGTGGGCTCCAGCTCGTCTGATGGGTTTACACTTCTGCAAAAAAAAAAAAAAAAAAGAAACAAAAAAAAAAGAGAAAAAAAGAGAAAAATCAGTTTTTGAATTAAGTTGAATGCTTAGTTCAGCATTTGTTTAAATTTCTCCTGGTCTTACACTTCCGTATGCATTTATTTTGCCCAGCAGCTTGGGCACCGCTTTCTGCATTTTAATTTATGAATTTATTTTGTCCAGCAACTTGGGCGCAGCTTTCTACATTTAGCTTATGAATTTATTATTTCCAGCAACCTGGACCCGCTTTCCGTCTATTTTATCCTGGTAGCCCAGGATTCTTGTATTTATTTTGTCCAGCAGCCTGGACTTGCTTTCTATCTATTTTAGTTTGGTAGCCTAGACTCTACATTTTATTTTATCCTAGCAACCTAGGATCATGACATTTATTTTGTTTTGTAGTTTAGACCTTGTACACATGTTTTGTTTTACAAATGTGCATCAATCTAGTGGTCCAGTGGCTTGCATAGTTTGTTTCAAGTAGTTCTGATTCGTAAATTGGACATTGTGTTTTGTTTCAATTCTTGGTAATCCTATTCGCAATGTTACCAAATATTTTGATAGGTCCCAAGAAGGTCAAGCACGTGACAATGGAGTTGAGCAAGCACCCAAGGTGACTGAGGATGTACTTCAAGGCTTGGATGGTCCTATGACTAGAGCTAGAACAAGAAGAATGAAGGATGCTCTTCATAGACTAATTTTGGATACACTTGAAGAAGAAAATCAAGCAAGTTGGGCTAAGCATTCTCCACGGTTGGTCTACACCATTTAGGCTGAACAAGGCCTAGAAGAAGGTCCAAATAACCAACTAAGTGTGAGGATTAAAAACTTGGAGGGCGCTGATCTATTGGTGGTGTAACAGGGCTAAGAGGCGTCAAGATGGTTCACTTAGGCAGGTTTGGAGCATGCGAATTTTATTAAGCCCAAATCCACTTCACTTGGGCTGGTTTGGGCTGATTATAGTTAGTTTAGTTCATTTATGATGTGTTTAAGCTAGTTCATTTAGTTAAGTAGTTTGTTTTACAACAAAACCCTAGCATGTTATTTGTGTGCCTATTTAAAGGCTTAAAATCGTTACTGTAGCAACAGCTTTTGGATGATATTTTGAGTGAATTCTTTTCAGAATTTTCTTGGTTCTTTGGTGATTAAGAACTACCTCTTTTGTCTTATCAAGCTTTGCTTGTGGCGACCACAATCTTGCTTAGAGTTTTCTTCTAGTTTTTGATCAAGTTCTTGGTAGATTAGATTAAACGATTGAACTTGCTCAACTCGGTTTAACCTAATTTTCTTAGGGATGTGTTCATCTTTAAGAGGAGATTCATGAGCACCCCAACTCCACGTCAAGGGTTCTTGGGTTTACGAATCCAACGGGATCTTGAGTTCAACGAGTTTGTTGATCTAAAATCCATAGGGGTCTTGGCATACGCAACCATGCGCACATAATATTTCAACCCAAATGCATGTTTATTTTCAATTAAGCATTTACGAGCTTCATTTGTCATCCTAAGCCTTAGTTATCTTATCGATCTACTTACTTTTTCTGTTTATTCCTTTGTCTTAAAAAAAAAAAGAAGAAAGAAAAAATGTGCGTCTTTTTTAAAACATTAGTTGTTGCCACGGTTATCTTTACATCGCTGTTCACATAACTTTTATTTTTATATTTGTTATGTTTTTCATTATTCCGAACTACGTTTCGACTTGATTCCCTTCACTGGGATACATATGCAGCTCCTAGAGAGCCCGGTCATTCCTTCTACATTTCATATATTCATCTTTACAGAGGTCATTGTGATTGTGCTTCATGTGTAAGTGAGTTAAAATTTGGTTTCGTCTACGACTTTGTCTAGAACCTCTACAAGCTTCCAACAAAGAGGGGCAAGCGATAGACACCAAATTTTGACGCACCTTTTATAAAAATGTATTTCATTCAGGAGTATTTTTATTTTCTGGGGTTCAATTGCATTTTTTGTATATATTGTGACTAAATAGTCGTATCAAGGGCAAAATAGTAATTTCAGCACGTAAATACATTTTAATTTCTAAATTGGCATTTTTTGTATTATTATCATTTTACTAATTTTAATGATTTTTCAGAATTATTTAATATTTATTTAGATTTTTTGTATATTTTTCAAGTTAACGGTGCATTTTCCAATGCATATATTTTATTTTTATTTTTATTTTTTTAATTAAAATTTTGTGTGAAATTTCTTATATGTGCATTTCATACATTTATAAATTTCCTATAAAACTTTCATGATTTAAAAAAAAAGCCGTTTAGTATTTATTTCAAATTCTTATCTTTTTGTCTATAAATAGCACGCTTTCGAATGGTATATTATTTTTTGAATTTTGCATTAAATTTTCTTTATTCTTGTAATAAAGTTTTGAAAGTCATGTGCAGGTGTTAAAAGAATTTTCAGAAATTGTTGAAAAATTCGGAATAATGCTTTCCGAGAAAAAAATGTTTTTATGTCAAGAAAAAATTTCATTTTTAGGAATGAAAGTAGAAAATGGTTCTTGTACCCCTAAGCAACACATTGGAAATTCTATCAAAGATTTTCCTTCCGAAAATCTATCTATCAAACAAATTCAGCAGTTTCTTGGTATCGTAAATTATGTTAGGGACTTCATCCCTAATGTATCCAGATACACCCATTCTCTTGAAAAATTACTCAGAAAAAAGCCTCCACCTTGGGGTACTTCTCAGACAGAATCTTTGAAAAAACTGAAATTCCTTCTCCAATCTCTGCCAACACTTCATATTCCTACTTCTGAAAATCTCATCCTTCAAACAGATGCCAGTGATAAATATTGGGGTGCTGTTCTTCTTGAACAACTTCCAAATAGTCAGAGAAAATGTTGTAGGTTTTGCTAGTGGTCGGTTCAAAGACTCTGAAATCCATTACCATTCTTCTTTTAAAGAAATCCTTATTGTAAAAAGAGGAATTGAAAATTTTGATTTCTATTTGAGGCCTTGTCATTTCATTGTAGAAATGGATATGAGCAGTTTTCCCAGGATGATTCAATTTAAGCAAAAGAAATTTCCCAATTCCCAGCTTCTTAGATGGTCAAACTGGTTTTCTCAGTTCTCTTATGATGTTAAAAATATCAAGGGAAAACAAATATTATTGTTGATTTTTTCTCCAGAAAACCAATGGCAACAGCAATGATGTTTCATCCAGTTACAGACTACCTACCTAAAATTTGGGAAATCCCTCTTCCTTGGGAAACAGAAAATTTGGAAAGGAACTGAATGAAGCATGAACTTGATACTTTTCGGCATTATGGTGGGTCACTTTTGAACCCTTTTGGAATTAATCCTGAATACCCTTTTTCTTAGATATTTATTGGACAAACCTCTGATTTTCCCGAACCTTTGCTTTGGGTGATGTGGTATCTTTGCAATCAATATCACATTATGTTTGAGTTTTACTGTCCTCTGTTCACAAACTTCACAGGATTAAATGGTCATTTGAAAAGGTTCTTACAATGGTTCAAACCGAGAGATTGGTGGGAGAATATTTTCTCATCATATTCTGGTTATTTGCCTGATCCATCTTTACAGGCCAGTTCATGTACAAAATGGAGTTATTCATGCACTACCTTCTTGCTTGATTTATAATTCTTTTTCTTCAACAATACAGGATGATGAGGACAAATATGCTGAAGCTCAAAAATATTTGTTCCAACTTAATGGTAAAATTCCTGATGAAATTTGGCCCGGACCCTATGGAAAATGGAATTTTATTAATAATCATCCTCATTGGACTGCTATCCAAAATGCACAGAAAGAATATAAAGAATTAATGGAAAGTAGTATGATGATTGACTCACAGGACCCTTGTTCTGAAGAGATAAGCATAGAGATTCCTTCTACCTCAACCTCTCGGATAAGAACCGAAAAAAATAAGGAAAAGAAATAAGGCCAGAAATCGAAGAGATTAATGCAGAGTGGATAATTGATATGAATATCACTGATCCAGGAAGCACGCCCTCGGATACTCCTGATTCTGAATGATGTTGTCTACCAAAAAATGTAAAAGTATCACGGGATTACTTTTACTTTTACTTTAAGTCTGCTTTTGCTTTTCAGAAAGCCGTAATAATGTAATTTGCTTTTTGCTTTTACTCATGTAATTTACTTTTCCATGCCCGGGTGGATAATTATGTCTGGAAAAAGCAGATTCCTCTTCACCTATAAAAGAGGGAGTCTCGCGTGTATTAGGATCATCGAGTCTAAGTGTCGTAAAAATTCTAAGTGTGTAAGTGTGTTCTCAGAGTCGAAGAACGATAGTTTGTAAAAATTCTGAATATTAATAATATTCAGTTTAGTTCTTCAAATCTTTCTTGATCCTTGGTTCCTTACTTTTCAAGTTCTTGAAATTTTATTTAAGACTTAGATTCCTGTTAAAACTATTTTCATAAGCAAAGATTTACTAAGAAACCAACAGTACCGCCATAAGAAGGGAAATAGGGAAAACGGTTTAAAATAGTAATTACCTTTGCTTGGAAGACCTTTGCTTCAGGAATTTTTGTTAAGATTATTTTTTCAAGGGCCCAATTTGGTATATTTTTCAGGAGCCCAAGTGAAATTTATCTTATTTTTATTCTATTTTGTTTAGTTTCTTACAATTTTCTTAAAAAAAAAAAAAGAGGAGCAAGCAAGCTGCACTGCACTGCATTTGCAGCCTGCTACTATAGCATCATGACTATTGCTGCTATCTATGGCTGCTAAGCCATATCCCTACCCCAAACACCATCATTTTCCCCAACCACTCTGCTCCTCATCATCACCACTCAATCACCCCAACTTGGATTGACATATCTAGATTTTGAGGGATTGTCTTGCTGGTTTTTTTTCTTCATCCATCAGATCACATAGTGTGACAACCCCACCTTACCCAGAGGCGTACCAAAGGGCTTAGCAGACTGCCTGCCTAGCTCTCGTCAAGCACTCACTCAGAACATCCACGCATAGTTAACCCAAAATAAAATGCATTCGTATCATTCAACTTAAAGGTACAAGTATCATTAAGAAGTTTACATGCCAAAATATACATATTATTTACAATAATAGCCCAAACAGTTTGGCTATTACAATATATAAAACATCTACTATATCCAAAACCTGTTGTTCCAGCTTTAATATTACAGGAAACCTGGGTAAAGGAAAACAAATAAAAGGGATGAGCTATAATAGCCCATTGAGTGCTCAAATCATGCAACCATATCAGGAATCCATTATTTTATTGAACAAAATAATTGACAAGTTAAATAAACAGGGTATGAACAATTTAATTAACAAGTAGTCAATGGCAGATACAGGGCTCAACTACGGGAGCAAGCTCAACCGCAGGAGGAGCAAGTACCGATCATGTAACCATGACGCTAGGACCGAGATAATAGCTCAGGTCCTCGTCAAGGGTCATACCAATATTAACAAGCAAGTACCCTAACCACCATTCACCTTATAACCTCTGTACAGCTACCACATCCAGGGAGTGATCTCGACCTTGGAGGGCCAACAAGCAAGCAAGAAAGTTCAATCCGGAGTTGGCCTCTTTGAGGATTCTCCACTCAAGGGAAAGAACAACACGCCCTAAAACACCCAGCACCTTATGTCCTCCCAAGCACAACTAGGTTGACTAAACGTGAAGTAACGGTGAAGTTAGTCACGGTAGCCTCAAGCACAGGTAACACATTGGATCACGAAAGCATGTAACACATTGCGGAATAGATGCGATAAAGTACACATCTTTCCTCAAGTAACACATTTCATCACATATAACATTTACAAGTATGACATGGCATTTCATGCATCATGCACACATAGAGACACTTGTCGCGTCCTAAAAATTGTGAAGTAAAAAGGGGTAAAGGGGTGCTAGTGGAGTCGTTGACTGTCGCGTCCCGAAAAGACGGTCCGGTCTCGGTGACTCTTTTGAAAATAAAGGTTTTTTGGAAAAAACCTTGCGTGTGTGAGAAAAATCAAATTTTAGTAGAAAAAGTGTATTTTAAGACAAATGACATTTTAAAAGAAAACAAGGCCGGGACTAAAAGTGTGACAAATTTGGCCAAATAATTTTTGAAAAAGGGTTTTATTTTAAAAAATGGAGTCGCCACTTGGTACTGAGTTAGGGTGTACTAAGTCACCCGAAAAATTGTTTAACAAAAATTTTAGTAAAATATTTTAAAACCCTTTTTCGACTCCGGTCTACAAAAATGAGAGAAAAAGGTCCAGGAGTCACATTTGAAGAAAGGGAAGGCAAAGGCTTGCACCTAAGGCACCCTTTCTACCTAGCCGAGACTAGTTGCGAGGTTTAATTAAATTTTCCTAAATTAACCCTAAATTCTATTGCGTTTTGGATGTGTCTAAATGAATGCAAATCCTAAATCTAAATGTGAATATCGGGAGGGTCGGAATGTTCCGTCGAGACTTGATCGGAATTATCGCATTAATTGAGAAACCCGAGTCGAGGTCTCGAGGGTGCCACAAGCAGCTATGCAAAATGAAATGCAAAAAAGAAAAGAAAATAATAATAGGTAATAAGTGATTGAAGAAAGTGGGGATGCAACATGACGGGTACGGGGAACTAATAACTCGTGACTGAATATTTCTACTCACGGAGAGGGGAACGGCTTATACGCCACCGCTTCCCACGTGAGTAGACGACTATTTCTAGTCGAATCACACAAATGTCCTAATTTCTAAGTGAGATGCAACCTAAATATCATTCATTTGAAGATGCGTTAAAATAAGTAAATAAATAATAGTAATAATAATAAAAATCATGCAGAATGGAAAGAAAACTAAAGTGTGTGAAATGTAAAATGCACACGAATGTACCTAACACTAAAATGCACTAAGAGTCTAGCATTGGACTAGCCCGTTCTAAAAATCCCACTAGCGTTGGACTAGTGGGAAAAGAAAGAAGCCACAACTAGCGTTGGACTAGTGTAGTGACGGAATACCATAAATTATGAATCAATTATTAAAGCATGAATTAAAAGCAAATTAAACATATAATGACATATAAAGCCAAGTAGGAGCACATAACACATAGACATAATATCTAGATGCAAAATCCTAGAAAAAAGCGGTAAAAAGAAATAAACACATAAGCACACAAAAGCAAATAACTCCTAACTATTACATCAGAGGGCTTGATTTACAATGTAAAGGGGAGAAATTAAAAATGCCCTATCTATTACATTTTTCTATCTAATTACACAATTTTTGATAAAATATGAGAAAAATAATCTAACTATTACATTGACTAGCTAAATACAAAAATATTACATTTTTCGTCAAAAATAATAAAATTTAAAATTAAATAACACAAATTAATTAAATACGCAAAAAGTGCATAAAATAAGAAACGCATAAAAATTTGCATAAAATATCACATTAGAGCATGTTGGAGCACATAAAGGAAAAATAATGAGAGAACAGATACCTCTTGAAGACCTGGTACCAATGCTAATCAAAATTAACAAACAAGTCAAGGAACCTTGATATAAACAAACAAAGGCCAGAATATGAAACCCTAACAAAATCAGCATAAAATATAGATTCTAGCAATTAAGGGGACTAAAATAAAATTTTCCAAACTTGGGAGGCAAAATTAAAAATTCTCATAAGTCTAAGGGGGCAATTGCAAAATTAAAGTAAATTGGGGAAGTAAATATTGTAAATTCAGCAAAATAAAGGCATAACTACAACTAATTAAGATCTGATTGAAAGACTAAACTTAAAGGGGGGTCAATTCGCAAACACAAAGGACTTAAATGCAGAAATTGAAAAAAATGCTCCATAGCATAGTAATAATAAGAAAATCTAAGGGGCCAAAACATAAATAGTTATTCTATTAGGAAATAAACATAAGACTAAATGAGCTAAACTAAAGTAAAAATAAAATCAATTAACTTAAATTTATTTGGCAAACTAAATTGATCAAATAAATCAAAACTAAATCCTAAATTGGCAAACCTAATTAATTAAAAAAAAACTAAGACTCAATTTCCTCAATTCTCTTTAATTGACTAAATTAAATATTCAATTAAAACTAAACAGATCAAAATTAAACGAAAACAAAACAAAACAATTAGATAAATAAATAACTAAATCCAGCTTAAAATTGAAACCTTAATTACTAATCTGTAATTCTTTTAGTTAATTAATCAAATTAACAACTAAGCAGTACCATAGACAAATGCTAAAATCTATCAAAGCCTACACAAAAATTAAAACAAAAGCTAAAATCTAATAATCAAATAATAAAATCCTCTAATTCCATTTGGTTATTCTAACAGTAGAAAAAAAAAAACGAATCAAATTTTCCAACTCAATTTCTCCTTCTTTCCTCCTTATCTCTGTTTCCCTCACCTTCTCACGTTCTATTTCTTTTTTTTTTTTTGGTTCCTTTCTCTGCTCCAGCGATTCCAGCTTTCTTCCCCTCTGATTTTTCTTCTTAGTTCACTCTCCTTCCCTCTCTCTTCTTCTTTTCTTTCTCTCCAGTTTCTCTTTTCTCTAATCTTCTCCGGTTTCTTTGTTTCTTCTTCAATCAAGTTCTCTAGAAATCAATTAACCTCCCTTCGAGCCTCTGATCTCTCTCTGATTTTCCAATTTCTCTTCGCTCTCTCACTGCCCTCTTTTTCCTCTTTAAATCAGAGCTCAAATTTTCCCTTTCTTCGTCCGATTCCAATCCAAACCAGAGACTATACATATAGAACTCACCTATTAAATAATACACCTAGAGATTGGAATAGGCGATGCAAACTCACCTGCATTTGAGTGGTTGCGATAATGCTAGCCACGGTGGTTTGGAGTTGGTCGTCGGTAGTGGCGGCGGTCAGGCTGTGCTGGTTTGTTGCTTGGTTGCTCTTGGCCGTGACCTTGATTGTTGGCGATGGTTTTGGGTTGAGTAAGGGGAGGAGCTGAGTTACTGGTGCCTGTGAGTTGTTGTTGTAGTAACGGCGATTGGGTCGTGACCGAGAAGAGTGATGATGATGTAGCCACGGTGGTTTGATTGACTTGGAGTGTAGAGATGAGGCAGGGGAAAGGCTTTAATGGCTTGGGTTCCTGATTTTGGGGGCCTTCGATAGAGGCCTTGGAAAGGTTGTTTAGTGGGAGCTGGAGACTCGTTCAATTGTGGGTTGGTCTGATTGGAGGCTGGTGATTGCCTTTGTTTTTTCAGGTTGTAGTGGGCAGTCAAGGGTTCGGGATTTGATTGTGTAATTGGACTGGTTTGTGTGATTTTTCCTAGTTTGAATTTGCTAGTTGAAGCTAACATTACTCCGGTGGTGGTAGGAGAAAGCAGGAGAGGCTGTTTTTGTTTGACGCAATTGGGAATTGATAGCTTTGAAGGGGATAGTTGCTGGCAGACGGTTTTGGTGATGACAGGGTTGTTTGGGACTGTTTTGGAGGATGTGGGTGGTGTTGATTTATTGGGTTGAATTTTGAGGTAACGGTTGCAAAATGGTGGGGATTGTTGGTCACAGAGGTGGAGCTATTGGGTTAGGATTGGGCAGGTTCTGTGTTAATGGCGTCAAGGGAGCTGGTCTTGGAAATTAAGGGTGTAGTGGGTTTTTGATGAATTTGGAGACTGAAGATTGAAGGCATGGCTTTGGTGTGAATCCTGTGTTTGAGAGCTCCACGTGTGCTTGGTGCGTGTAACAATGTGTGAAGTTGTGTGTGCTGGAATGTGGAATTTGCCTGTGCTTCTGAGTGTGTATTTTGGTGTATGTGAGTATGTGTGACTATGTGAACTGACTGTGTGTATTGTGTCTGAATTTGTGTGAATTTGTATGTGAAATTGTGTATTTGAGTGATTCAGTGTGTGAAAGTGTGTGAAATATGTGTGCAGATATGTATGTATGTGCGTGGGTAACTGTATGTGAGTGTATGCTTTGTGTGTAAGTGTGTGTATTTGAAGTTTTGTTTGTGTTAGTGTGTGTCAAAATGTGTGTAAAGAACCGTGGGAACCTAATGTGTGTGAAATTGTGTAGTGTATGAAACTGTGTGTGTGCAGATTGTGAATTTGTGTTTGATTGGTTGTGTGTCTGTGAGTGTGTTAGTGTGTGTGAGAGAAGGTGCAAGTGTGTGTGCAAATGTGAGAGAGAAAATGCAAGAAAATTATGGGAGTGTGTGTAGTGCGTGAGAGAGAAATGTGAACGTGTGAGTGTGTAAAATATTGAAAATAGTGTGTGTAGTATGTGAGAGAGAATGTGAGTGTGTGTTCTTGGTGTAGTGTGTGAAAACTTGAGATGTGTGGTGTGTTCTTGGTGTTCTTGTGTGAAATTTTGAAGATGTATGTAGAAAAAAATATGTGTTCTTGGTGTGGTGTGTGAAAACTTGAAGATGTGTGTAAAAAGGAAGTGTTTGTTCTTGGTGTTCTTGGTGAAATGGAAAAACTAAAAATTAAAAAAAAAACTAAAAACTTTCCCTAGACTTTTTATTTTCTCCTCTTCTTCTCTAAAATCCCCAAGTGGGGTATTTATAGTGCACAAGTCTTAACCTCCAAGAAATGGTTAAAAGACCAAAACGCCATTGACTACAAAAATTACAACCTTGCCCTTAAAAAATATCAAAATTTATATTCTTTCACAAAAAATAGAAAAAATTAAGAAAAATGTAAATAATAAATTTGTTAATAGAAATTAACCCTAAAAAAATTAGAAAAAACTTTAAAACATGCTTAAAAACTTATAAATGAATTTGAGACCCAAAAATTAGTAAAAAATGAATTTAGAATGTGAAATGACGATTCTACCCTTGAATAAAGAAAATATACCAAAAATAGCTATTGATTTCAAAAAATTACCAAAAATTAAAAATAAGCTTAAAACACTAGAAAAATGCATTTACAACTCAAAATTTGACAGAAATGAATTTAGACTGTAAAATGACGATTTTGCCCTTGGGCCAAAAAATATAAAAAATACCAATTCAACTTAGAAAAATCACATAAAATTAAAAATATGTATGAAAGTAAAATGTGAATTTAAAAACCCTCAAAACTAATGGAAAAATATTTATAGATAAAAATTACTATTTTGCCCCCCGAGATTATTGAAAATTTAAAATTTGACCCCAAAAATAAAAACACCTCTCCAATGTTTGAAAAGTAAATGGTGTGTCAAAATTTGGTGTCTACAACACTCACCTGGAATGCCTAGGAAAATATTTCGTAAAATGGTCGAGACTCGCTTTCAGGTCCTAAAATTCAAAAGAAATAATCTAATGAAAACCTGATTAAAACCCTAAGTAAATTGGTAAGAAAGTTTAAGAAATAACCCATTTATTTCTAGAGTTTAGGTTTAAGGTTTAGGATTTTGAACCTAGGGTTTAGGGTTTTAGATTTAGGGTTTTGGTTTTAGGGTTGTTCTTGGTCTAAGAAAATTTAATTCATTAATAGATCATTTTCTAAAAATTTCTGCACACCAAATTTTCTAAATTTAGATATTCTAGGTTTAAAATCTCACTTGTCATTTTTTTTCTTCTTTAATTCTACTGAAATTTTGGCAGCATCTCCCCTTAAAATCGGACTAATCCAAAATTTTACCTAGAAGAAATCAATCAACAAATCCAATTTCTAACAAGTTCTACAACTTCCATGTCTCAATCAAATCCAATTTCACTCAAAATTCCACTCAAAAATCAAGATTTCAACTCCAAGTTTCTTCAACCAAGCAACATATAATACATGAAATTTCAAGGTTTAAATGCTATCTACTAGTCTATCTAACCAAGAGAACACTTTAATTAACAAGTAAAATTTCATTTCAAACTTAAATCTTCAAGTTCTAATGACAAGTATCTAGTATTAAACTTGTACAAAAGGCTAATTAAAACCTGAAATTAATAGCAAAAGCTCATAGTAGGTACCTCAAACAAGCTTAGATCTTTGCTTAGGAAGAAGAAAAACTCACTTTCTATGGTAGAGTTGTCTAAAATTTGGAGAGAAAGCTTCAAGAAAATGAGAGTAAAAGAGAGGAAAAGAGAGAATAGGGAGGGCCGGCCAAGAGAAGAAAGAAAAGAGAAAGAAATAGGCCAAGAAAATAGAAAAGAAATAAAGAGAAAAGTGGGAAAAAGAGTGACCAATTATAGCAAGACAAGAGTCATCCTAGGGTTTATGCTTTTAAGGTAATAGTACTAACTTGGTTAAATTTGATTAGTGAAAATTTTTAATCACTTATCACCTAGTAATTAGCAAACTTTATGGCACAAATTTTAAAGCAAAAGAGAGAAGAAAAAGGGGAAGAAAAATTTCGGCCAAGAGGAGAGAAAAGGAAGAAGAAAAATTGGCCAAGAAGAAAGAAGAAAAATTTCGGCCAAGAGAAAGAAAAGAAAGCAAGAGAATAAGTGAAATTTTTAGGTCAATTTTTGAACTAAAGCTCAATTGGTCAAAAGACTAGAAAATGGTAGAATTAGTTAGTCAAAATTAAACACTATTATAAAATAATGGTCCAATGAAATTAATCCAAATTTGGTACTTAGGTGTCCCACTTAATAATGAAAGAATCTTATTTACTTAACCTAATTAACTTAAGAAATCTTCCAACTAATAAATCAAAGATTAACACTAAACTCCAAGTAAAGAAGTTTCCCTTTTTAAAGCGCAATTTTTGGTTTTCTCTCTTTTTTTTTCTTTTTTTTTATACTAATGGATATAACATGAATTAAATGGTTTTTGGATGAATTTTTAGGGTGTTACACATAGTGCAGACAGGACTCTTCACAACACTCAATCTCACACATTCACTCTCATAGACACACTCCCTCTCAATTCTCACGTCTCACACTCATTTGCACACTTTCACTCCCTACACAAACACAATCTCACTAACACTCACTCACAAAACACACTTGCACTTTCCTCTCTCGGTCCTCACCATTGACACACCATCACCATCTTTCTTCTACACCACTTCACACTCACCATCTTCATAGACTAGCTTACCATCTTGCACAACATCACAAAACACACAGCTCTTGCACTCTCACTCTCTCGGCTAAGCTTCACATCACCACCACCAATTCATACACAAAGCACACAACAGACACACACACTTGCATTCTCTCCATCTCTACCCACATTCACACACCCTCATTTCACTAACACCTCACACACACCAGCAATTCCATTTCACCTGCACAAACATACCTTGCACACACACAGACACTAAAAAAATCACCATTCACAAACACACACACACCTTGCACTCGGCTCTCTCTCACAATCGCACACAAAACCAGTCAAAAATCATAGACACTCATTTGCACACACACACCTGCAAAAACACAAGCACCTATCATACTCAATTCACACAACTTCACTTTATCAACACAAACCAACAATCACAGCACACATCTCACTTTCACAACACACCAGTTCACTGCAAACACACACTTCACATGCATCAAATTCATAACACACAGCACCAACACACATTGCACAGACCTGGACAAACACACATTGCACAGACCTGCATATTCACGCACTCAATTCAAGCACAAACCTGCACATTTACAAACACACAGCCACATTCACACACTAATCTCACAACAGCATTTAGATACACACGCACACATGTTAGTGTATGCCTTGAAACCAAGTTGGTTTTTGAGATTTTTATTACGCTTTTTTGGTGTTATACTTATATATGTGGCATTTTCTTTGTCTTTTAATACTTGTTATTAATATTACTTGTTTATTTGATAGAGTCCATAGAATATTAACTGTGTATAAGAGATTGTAAGAGTTACAATGATGAGACTCTTATTATACATAAAGTTGTATTCTTAAATATCCCTAGTCATAGTATTAATGAGATTGAACATGATTAATACGGGAAGACTAGCACATACTTTGCCACTACTTATGGTAAGTAGTAGTTGATCTCGTTAACTATGGTGTGTGACACCTAAGCTGATATGTGGATGCTTGTTAGAGAATAAGTTCATTGGATTGATCTGCCAAGAGTTACTATTCATAGTGCTAATGAATTATACTCTTAATGGCAATGGTGTAAGTGATCCTTAGACTTGAGATTACCATGGTATCTTGAGTGTGGATTGCTATGCTTTGACTCTATTGCTCGGTGCTCGTAAAAGAGTAGCCGATACGGTAGAGATTGGGTATAGTATGAAGCATGGAAGGATCGTGAGTAATTGATATAGGATTCACCACTCCTTATTATAGGAGAGTATATCCTGGATTGGCCACTTGTTGAAATATGACTTAAAGAATCTTTTGCGCAGAAGTGAAAGTATGACTTGAAAGAGTTTCAAGGTTATACTTTTATGGAAAGTTGTATTTCAGGAACAAGAAATCGTTAATTAGTCATTTAAAGAGTGCGCAATACACTCTTGGACTAATTGGGATATAGTGTGGTGAAAGGATATTAATTATACGGTAACATTGTCATTGATAGTTGTAGTCTACCATATGACTTTCCTATTCACTTGGGTGGTCATGATGCATTGCTAGACACCACTCATGATCTATAAGTGCAAATTAATTAATTAGTGAATTAATGATAAATTAAAGTGTTAATTTATCTAGCTCTTAATTAAATAATTAATGAGTTATAATTTGTACTTATTGCCAATGTGAATGGAACCTAATGGGTCACATACAATAAGAACATGGTCTTTGGGTTAAATTGTTATTAAGATAAGTATAAGATACTTATGGGGTTAATTTATATGATAAACTAACTTAAAGAACTTAATTATAAATATTCTAAGTCTTGATGGAAATTAGTTTCCTAAAAGGAATTAAGAAGCTATTTGGTTCCTTTTGGAATAGGTTTCCTAAAGGAATAGGATTAGCTTAAGGTAAGCTTCCTAAACCTTCTTGGTTTCCAATTGTTCTTGTTTCCTTAAAGACTGGGATACTACATCTATAAATAAGTCTATGCCTTGACTCTTGAGAGATGGATGAAACACATAATTTTAGAGAGAGAAAAATTGAGAGAAGGTGGCGTCTTTCTCTACAAGAAAAACGCCACAACCCTCTTCCCTAATAGTTAGGGTTTTCATCTTCTTCCTCTTTCTTCATCTTGTGTTCTTCATAATCATTCAAGGGAGCTAGCACTCAAAAGGCAAGGCAAGCAAGCCCAAAGGTTCCTAAAGATCATGTTCGTATGGATACCATTGGAGGCTCGACACTTGGAGGGCTTTTCATGGTAGATCAACACCTTCATCGAATAGGATCTTACCCTTTGAAGCATAGAAACCTTCTATGCTGGAGGTATTTGTGCTAAACACCCTTTAATTGTATAGATTACATCAAAGAGATCCATGGCTAAGGTAATAAATTTTTAAATTTTCCGCTGCGTTACTCCTCTTATTACCTAACAACACAAGCACGCATCAGGTCCGCCAACAATCATCAGTCCGCCTCTCTCCTCCACCAAATCAATAACAAAATCAGTAAAAATCATCAGCGGCACCAGGTTTCACCAATTTCTCTGCAAAAACAGGTAATAATGCACAGCCCTTCCTTCCTTGTTCCTTTAATTGGCATTAGTTTCGTCGATTTCATTTACGGAATTTGAGTTAGAAATTTGGGAATTCACCAGAAATCTATGAAATCTTAGGAACCCATTTAATTAACTGATTTGGTGGGAATATAAAAAAAAATTGATTGTGGGAAGGGGGAGGGCTACTTCGGTTGAAGAAAAATGATCTTGGATAGAGAAGTGAAAAATCGAGAGAGGAAAGTGAAATTGCAGGTTGGAAATGAAAAAAAAAAAGAACAGGAGAGAGAGGAGGAGAGACAAGAGAACGGTGAGTGAAATAGAGAGAAAGAGCAGCGATAAACAAAAAAAAAAAAAAAGAGAGAGAGAGAAAGAAGAAAGAAAAGAAGGCTGGCAAAGAAAAGGGAACAACGAGAGAGAGAGACAGAATAAGAGAGATGAGAGAAGAGAGGAACGAGAGATAGGGAGAAAGAAAGAAAGCTAAAGAAGCAAGGAAGGAAAGAAGAAAGAAAAAAGAAAAGAGAGAAAGAAAAGAAAAAAAGAAAGAAAGAAAGAAAAGAAAATCGGTTAAAAAAAAATCTTTCACAAAACTACGTTGTTTTGACATAAAACGACGTAGTTTAGGTTAGTTTCTTTTGCTTATTTATTTTATTATTATTTTTATCAGATTAGATATTTATATTTTGCCCCCTTAGGTTCTTAGGTGTTCTCATTATGCCCTTCAAATACTTTTAGTTTCTTTCGTTTAAGTCCTTGTTTATTTAAGTTGACCCCTAAAATTTATGCTTCTTTTCAATTATGTCCAGAATAATTGCAATTTGGTTTTAAAGTTGCTGGAAGTTATATTTTTGCCCCTTTAGCTTGCCTAAAAATGCAATTTAGCCCCCTAAGCTTGGTGAAATTACATTTTGACCCCTTCCTAGTTGCTGGATTTGTAATTTGATCCCTCATATTTGCTGGAATTTCACTTTTGGTCCTCAAATGTTGTTGAAAATTGTAAATTCAGTCCCTTATGTTGCTGGAAATTGCATTCTTGCCCCCCATCCTTGCTGAAATTTTATTTTTTCACCCTTAAGTTTGTTGAAATTATATTTTTACCATTGAATGTTGCTGGAAATTGCATTTTCACCCTTACGAATTGCTAGAATTACATTTTTACCCTCCAATCTTGCTGGAAATTTTATTTTTGCCCAAAACTTGCTGTAATTTTTATTTTGACTCCATATATTTACTGAAATTTATTTTTCATCCTTTAAGCTTGCTGAAATTGCAATTTTGACCTTTGAATGTTTGCTGGAATTATAATTTTATCCTTAAATGTTGCTGAAAACTTGATTTTGACCCTCCCTAGTTGCTGGAGTTTTTACTTAGTCCCTTTAAGCTTGCTGGAAATTATGATTTTGTCATTGTGTTTGCTGGAAATTATGTGTTGGCCCTAGAATATTGCTAAAAATTGCATTTTTACCCCCCACACTTAACTAAAATTTTTCAATTGAGCCCAAATACTTGCTGTATTTTTTTTAAGCCCTAAACCTTGCTGGATTTGTGCTCTTGCCCTCTAGTTTGTTATAAACTGCATTTTTTTTCCTTTTTAAGTATTGCTGGAAATTATCTTTGCCCTCATACTTGCTGAAATTTACATTTTACTCCCTAGGCTTGTTGGATTTTTTGTTTTGTCCCTTAGTTTGCTGGAATTTACATTCTCTCCCTAGGATATTGCCCTATTTAAATTTTATCTCACAATTATTGGGATTTACTTTTATTGCATTATTTATTTAAATAGTGGTGTTTTTGACATGTTTGTTCATTTTATTAGCAATTTATACCGAATCTTCGAATGGGAGGTACTCCTATTATCCTTTCAATGTCTCTTTATATGCTCCTACGTGCTCCTATGTGTTTCCTATGTGCTTTCTTTTTTATGTATCTCTTTGTGTCTATTATTTTTATTCATGTGTGAGCATTTATTTATTTATGTCATGTTATTTATTTGAATTTAATTTTAATTATTCAAAGAAATGTAATAGATAGGTGATATTCTATTTAGCAAAATTTTGTATTTAGATAGTTAATGTAATAGATAGTTTATATTTTCATCTATTTAGCAAAAGCTTATGTATTTTAGATAGAAAATGTAATAGATAGGTTAGATAGGTCATCTCTTATCTTTTTTCATTTTTAGATTGTAATTAGGCTTCCCCGGTGTAATAGTTAGGGCTTTTGTGTGCTATGTGTGCTATGTGCTTTATGTGTTTTATTCGCTTTCCCTAGGACTTTGCATCTAGAATATCATGCTTACGTGCTATGTGCTCCTACGTGCTATTATATGTTTATATGTGATTATTGCTTTAATTTATGTTTTTATTTATTTATTTACTTGCTTTATTATGATGTATGTATTTCGTTGCCATACTAGTCCAACGCTAGCTATGGTTAATTCCGGTTTCTTTGCTAGCCCAACGCTAGCGGAGAATTTCTAGAAAATGGGCTAGTCCAAAGCTAGACCCTTAGGTCATTTTAGTATTAAAATCACTTCTCGTGTGCATTTCATATCATTTCACACACATTTTCTCTTTTTAAGGCCTTTTTCCCATTTTTGCATGGTTTTTATGTATTATTATTCTTGTTATCTATTTTTACATATATTCAGTGCTTAACATTTAGGTTACATTTCACATAGAATCTTAAGTCATTTGTGTGATTTTGACTAGAAGTAGTCATCTACTTACGTGGGAAGCGCTGGATCAACAAGCCGTTCCCCCCCTTCGTGAGTAGGAATAGTTAGTCATGAGTTTATTAGTCCCCCGTACCCGTTATATTGCATCTCCACTTTCCTTGTTCACTTACTATCTATATTACTATTTTCCTTTCCTTTTGCATTCCATTTTGCATCTACACTCGTGACTCCATCGAGATCTAGATTCGGGTTTCGCAATTAATGTGATAATCCCGACCAAACCTCAATGGAACATTTTGTCCCTTAACGATATCTATTTTTTAGGTCTAGATTTGCATTCATATAGTTACATCCAAATGTGATAGAATTTTAAGGTTATTTTAGGAAAATTTTGACTAAATCTCGCAACTAGTTTCTATTAGTTTGAAAAGGTGCCTTAGGCGCGAGACTTTGCCTTCCTTTTCTTCAACTGTGACTCCCGAACCTTTTTTCTCTTATTTTCAAAGACCTGGAGTTGTCTTAAAAAGGGTTTTCTTGTTTTTCTTGCTTTTTTCTCTAAATCATTTTCTAAATAAATCATTCCGGATTTTCTTACCTTTTACAAAATATTTTCTAGTGACTTGGTACACCAAAATTCAATACCAAGTGGCAACTCCCTTTTTACTAAAAACCCTTTAAGACTTTATTTTCGAGCCCAAAACCGTCGCATTTTTAAAGTCCCATTTTAGGCGCTTTTCTTTTGTTTTCAAAATAAAACAATTTCTAAAAATAACATTTTTTTGTCAAACTACCTTTTCTTTTTCCAAAATAAAGCATTTTCTAAAAAATCATTTTTACAAAAACCTACACTCTTTTTCTAACAAACATAACAAACCTTTTTTCCGTCTTTCGAAAAATGGGGCGCGACAATCGATTGACTTAAACCAAGTAATCTCTTGGATCTATCTTTACATATCCTAATTTGAAGAACGTAGGTTGCCTCTACTAAATCCTTGTAGACATCAAATTTTGACACATCATTTATTTTCAAACATTGGGGGGCATATTTGCATTTTTGGGCCAAATTTTAATTTTTCAATAATTTGGGGGGGCAAAATAGTAATTTTATCTGTAAATATTTTTTATCAGCTTTTGGGGGTTTTTAAATTCATATTTTTACTTTCATGTGAACTTGTTAATTTTTTATGATTTTCCTGGATTTAATTGGAATTCTTTTATATTTTTACCAGCACAAGGGCAAAATGGTAATTTCACCTCGCAAACACCATTTTAGCTCATTTTAGGTTCCAAATTCATTTTTCTAATTCTTTAAGCATGTTTCTAAATTTTCTTGATTTTTCAAAAACAATAGCTATTTTTCAGTAAATTTTCATTGCCTAAGGGCAAAATCGTCATTTTACAGTTTAAATTAATTTTTTATCAACTTTTCATCCGCGGCGCGGCCGAGGCCATGGATGAAAAGTTGTCAGGGTCTGGGCGCGGGTAACACCGCGGATGCCGACAGAAAGTTCATTGCGCACCGGCCAAGTTACTGTCCTCACCCATGCCCTCATCCGCGGCGCGGTTGAAGGCGTGGATGGGAACAGAATCTTTGATTCCCTTCAGCCATTGTTTTGTACTTATAATCTCGCTTCCCTAATTCGTGTACACTCAACCATCCTTTGGTATTCGGCAGGAGAAGGTGGAAAAACCTATAAAAACATGGAAAACAAGCCAAATGAGTAGCTCTCTTGTCAAATTCACTCAAGAATCCAAAAGAAAGAAAAACCACAATTATTAAGCAAAACTTGTAACAAAAAACACGTAAACCCTAGCTTAAACACACCTAAAAATCTAGTCACTTCGGCCAATATCATCCACCAAGTCTTGGAGCTCAACATAATTATGTAGCTCCACAATGTCAAAAATGTCCGAATTAATGCCCGCAATGAACCTTGCCATGGTGGCTTCTTTATCCTCCTGAACATCAGCCCGAATCATTAGAATTTCCAACTCTTTGGCATATTTATCTACGAATGATGACCCTTGCTTCAAAGTTTGAACTCTTCTGTGTAGATCTCGAGAGTAGTGACTTGGATGAACTTTTTCCTCATAACTAACTTCATTGCTACCCAAGTACAAATGGGATTATCTCCACACCTCCTTCGGGTCTTCACTAATTGGTCCCACTAGATGCTGGCTACTTCGCAAACTCCACAGCTGCTATTTACACCTTCTTTTCTTCAGAGTAGTTATGGACCTCAAAGACTTTATCCACTTTCCTCTCCCATTCCAAATATGCCTTGGGGTTGTTCAAGCCCTTGAATGGAGGAATGGTCATCTTAATACTCCCTAAATTATTGTCACATGGTCAGTTGTTGTTGCACCCTTCTTCCTCGATGAGAAGAGAAATAATTTCTTTAGAGTCATACCAATCTTTTTCTTCTTCCTCAGGTGCACCTTGTGACACCTTAGGCTTCCCTTTGACAATCAAGGCAATATCATCCATACAGGAGTACATTCGTCTAAACTCATCCTGCATGACCTTTATAGCAAATTCCATGCGGACAAGTTTTTGTTCATTGTGATCAGACATGATGAATACCTGCAAAACATTATTAGGAACAATAAACAAATAGCAAATAAAATGATCTCTCACACTTCCTTAGTGATTTCCTTCAACACTCATGTATCACACAAATTTCTATGCTTTTACTTGATGCTAAGCTCACCACTTAGCCTTTTACCACTCGTGGAGGGTACTCTTGTACATCTTTAACAAGAACCTGCTCAACTAATGTCAACAACCCCAAATTAAGTAATCAAGAGAAGCAATAGTGGAATAAAGGAAGCTTAGAATATAGGATTGAATCTCAAGAATCCAAAGAAGATAAACCAAGAATTTGACTAAAGAGACACTGTTAGACTTGCCTGAGTGTGGTTCTCTTGGATAGAGACCTTAATTTTCCAATGCCTTTTCCGATTCCTTTCTCTCTTTGCTGTATCCCAAATCGTATCAATTGGTATTAGAGCTTTTGAGATCTTGAAAGAAATCAGGGTTTTGTGTCAACCCGTTTGGATATATTCTTTGTTTTTGTTGTTAATCCACTTGGATATATGTTTTTAATTTTTTTTTGTTGTTTTTGGTTCAAGATTTGACTATTAATGAATCAAAGTTGTGATCTTTTGTTGTTGATTTGAAAAAAAAAAAAAGGGCGTCACTGTTCATATTTAGTAGCGTACTGTTCACTACGAGACTGTTCACGAGGGCACAAAAATGCTGTTCACAGCAGCACTGTTCACAACGACTATTCATTGACGGAATTACTGTTCACGGGGGGACTGTTCATGATGGAGTTACTATTTACGTGGAGCATTGTTCACGCCAGAGTAACTATTCATCGCCTATTACTGTTCATTGATGCTCGCATGGTTGCGTATGCCAAGACCCCTTGGATTTTAGGTCAGCAACTCGTTGAACTCAAGAACCCATTGGATTCATAAACCCAAGAACCCTTGACGTGGAGTTGGTGTGCTCACGAATCTCCCCTTGAAGATGAACATGTCCCTAAGAAAACTAGGTTAAACCGAGTTGAGCGAGTTCAATCGTTTAATCTAATCTACTAAGAACTTGATCAAAAACTAGAAGAAAACTCTAAGTAAAATTGTTGGTCGCCACAAGCAAAGCATGATAAGACCTAAGAGGGTAGTTCTTAATCACCAAAGAACCAAGAAAATTCTAAAGAGAATTCACTCAAAATATCGTCAATAGGTTGCTCCTACAGTAACGAATTTAAGCCTTTAAATAAGCACACAAGTAAACATGCTAGGGTTTTGTAGTAAAACCAACTACTTAACTAAATTAACTAACTTAAACAAATCATAAACGAACTAAATTAACTATATTCAGTTGGTAACGAGCTCTTGAACTGGATTTGGACTTAATAAAATCAGCATGCTCCAAACTAGCGCAAGTGAACGATCTTGACGCCTCTTAGTTCATTACACCACCAATGGATCAGCCGCCCTCCAAGTCTTCAACCCTCACACTTAGCTGGTTATTTGGACCTTCTTCTAGGCCTTGTTCAGCCCAAAGGTGTAGACCAACCGTGGAGAATGCTCAGCCCAATGCGCTTGGTTTTCTTCTTCAAGTGTATCCAAAATTAGTCCATGAAGAGCATCCTCATTCTCCTTGTTCTAGCTCTAGTCATTGGTCAATCCAAACCTCTAAGCACATCATTAGCATCCTTGGAAGTATGCTGATGTGCGTACGGTTGCGTTGCCAAGAAAGTCTTGGATTTCAGGTATGCAACTCGTTGAACTCAAGACCTCATTTGATTCGTGAACCAAGGAACCCTTGACGTGGAGTTGTTTTGCCTTGAATTTTCCTTGAAGATGAGCACACCTAAGAACAACTAGAATTAGACCAAGTTGAACGAGTTAAATCATCTAACCTAATTAACTCTAAGACTTGATAAAAAACACAAGAAAAACTCTAAGCGAAGTTGGTGGTCGCCACAAGCAAGCTTGATAAGACCAAGAGTAGTTCTAAATCAACATAGTACCCAGAAGAATCTCAATTAAGAGAAAACACTCAAATTTTATTCACAAATTGATGCTAAAATCGTATGAACAGTAACATGCTTATTTATAGGCTTACAAAGAAAAGTCTAGAAGCTTAAAATAAAGTAAACTACTAAAACTAGTTGTAACCTATCACAATAGGGTAACTAACTAAAAGTTACAACTTGTAAAGACTTAGGAAACTAATAAAAAACATAAAAATTCGTCCAAGATCACATCATGGGCTGGACATCCCTCCATAAGATCCATTGGGCCTCCATTTAGAAACTTTAAAGGCCCTCCAAACAAGTCCAAGTAACCAGCCCTTTGTAAGATTGTTTTGGACAACTTAGAAACTCCGTTTGGGCCTTCTTTGTAGATGAACTTAATCCACAACCAATGCTCCATTCCTTAGCCCAATGTGCTAGTATAAACAAAGTGAATTTTAAGCTTGCCATTAAACCCAAATTTGTGCATAGGCTTCAGCCAGCAATCATGTGGATCATCTTCCACCAAGAACACGCCTCTCCTAAGCTCACCATGTTCAAGTCCAAGTCTAACAAGTGTGAGTGCTCCTTGGATCACATCAATCCCTCCTTCCTCGAAAAGATTCGTCCTCGAATCTGCGAGTTCATATAAACTAACATAAGAAACTAAAGGATTGATAGATGAGCAAGTATAACCACCAAGAATATTAAGCACATACAAATCGGATAGCATATTGCAAGAATAATCACAAGTAGTTAAAGACTTATTACTCTTGCAAGATGAAACAAAATAAAACTCAAAAACACACATAGATGATGTAAAGACAGTTTGAAGTTTAAAGACAACAAACATGTTAAGATGAGTAATATCTTTAAAAACATGCAAAAGAATTAACATATACAAATGATCAACAAGAAAAACATGAGGTTTAGCACTTGTATATCTAATAATGGACTCAAAATAACACTCACTAACAAGATAGAAATCATGATCAAATGAAGACATATGGCCAAAATCTAAGTAGATACTACTAACTATAAGTAAGTGTGGAAAACATGAATCATGTAGATAACATGCAATAATTATGAATGAACTATGGAAAACAAACTCTAGAACATGGAAAATATCATCATTTAACTCACTAGAATAATTCAAACGATATAACAAAAACACATGAATATTGTCATAAACTATAATGCTAGAATACTTTGAATGAACTAACTTATTACAAAAACGAATTTTAGAGGTAAAACACTTAAGATAAACACATTGAAAATCATTTATATAACTCCCTATAATTCGTGTATAAGGACAACACAAAACATAAACATTACCACTAACTAGATGATACGCACGGAATCGTGGAACGTTGCCAAGACCGCTTGATGAATTCCAAGCCAAACGCCTCGAGCCCTTCTTCAATGAAGATCACGAACTCCTAAGGACCTAAGCTAGACCAATTTGAGCTAGTTCAATATGCTAGTTTAAGACTTTAAGAATTTGATCAAACACGAAAGAAAATCACTCTAAGCAAGTATTTAAGTCGCCACAAGCTTAGGCTTGATAAGACTAAGAGTAGTTCTAATCCAAGAACCAAGAAAACACTTTTAAAAAGAGCACACACTATTCATACGAATTTTTGAGGAATAATCTAATGTTTTTATTGAATAATGAAGGCCTTTAAATAGGCTTACAAGAGAATTCTAGAACTTTGAAATTTAGACAACTTCCAAAACAAAACACAACAACTAATTAGAAGTCTTAACAAAATTGAATTGGAAACTAAACCAACTACCAAAAACTAAAGAAACTAAGTCTAAAATACTTAATTAAATCAGCAAAATTCGAGTTGGGCTTATGAGCCCAATGTGGCTTCATCCTTTGATCCAATTAAGCTTCAAACACGGCTGGACCCTCTTGAGTTGATCCATGGACTTGATCAAGCTCCTCAACATGATTTTTGGCCCAAATCAATGTGATAAGTCTTGGTGATTGAGAAGAAGTTGCCCAAGTAGCTTCCTTACCAAGCACATCCAATATCAATCCATGCAAAGCATCCTTCATCTTCTTTGCTCTTGACCTTGTCATTGGACCATCCAATTCTTGCAAAGGATCCTTATAGCTTGAACCATCATTGGATTCTTCTTGATTCCTATCACTAGAACAACAAAATGATTTACATGATGCAATATAGACTCAAGAATCTGAAAATTATCTAAAACTAAATCACCAAAACGTATAGGGCAGCATGTATAAACAAATACAAGATCCCTAATACAAGTATTATGGCATGAAAAATCACATAAAACATGTTGAAATTCGTCCAAACATTGATGCAAAAACATAGGAGAACTTCTAAGACAGATTGCACTAGATGAAGTAAAACAACTTAGATGCAAAACACAACTAGCTACCCTAATAGAATAAACACATAAGATAGAATTAAGATGCAATTTAAAGCTATTAAAATATAAAAACTTATGCCACAAATCATTGGATTCATCAAACTATTTGAACTTGTGCTTGAACAATGTTGTTATTCCTTCTCCACGATTTGATGCTTTTTGCTCATTGAAGGAATCTGAACATTAAGACAACAAGTATGTGGCATTTTTCCTTGAGCATTAGCCTGCAATAACACCACATAAACACTAGGAAAAGAATGGTTAAGAGAGTTAGCAAAATACACTTCTTCTTTGGAGTACATGGACATAAGAGTTAGAAGCATAACACTCTTGCTCTTTTCTCTCTTCTCACTATCTTGGATGGCTATTGCTTTCTCCTTAGTTATGCCACTTTGCACCCCTTCAAGGTTAGTTTGTGATTTTGCTTCTTCATTGGTGCATACGCCACTTGCTAGTTGGCTTTGTTCCTCCCTTGCTTTGAAGTCTTTTGCAATCCTCGCTTGGTCAGCATGTGCTTCAGATGGTGCAATAGAACCCAAAGTCACCTTTCGTCCATTACACATGAAAGAGTACCTATTTTTAAAGCCATCATAGGTCACCCTCCTATCGAATTGCCATGGACGCCCAAGAAGAATATGGCATGCTTGCATAGGAACCATATCACACCATACTTCATCCTTGTACTCGTGTGCATCTGTTTGCTTTGCTTCAAAAGGTAATGTTTTAGCTTTTTCTAGCAATTCATGATCAACATCTCATAGTAATGTTGTAGCCTCACATGGCTTCTCCCATGATAGTTCATCACCCTCTTCCTTAGACTCCTTCAAAGATAGTAAATCTTCCCTTGAAACCCACATTGGTTGTGCAACACTATCTCCACTTGATTCTTCCAATGGTAGTGTAAGCTCTTTAGGCTCCTCAATTGAAGAAATCTTTTCTTCATCAGTCATAGGAGTCGAATTGATGGACTTCTTTTTTTCATCATGTCCCAAAAATCTATTGACCAAGTCATCAAGTTGAGGAAAAGAATTATCTTCCTTTGATCTTGTAGTAATGTTGTCACTTCTATCATGAAAATTAGCTTTAGAACTCAATGATTGCAATTGCTTCTTCTTCTTCTTTGAAGTATAATTATGCTCTTCAATGGGATTTCTAGAAGCTATTTGAAAAGTGCTAGCTCACCTCTCAATTTCATCAACAATTTCTTCTTTCATCAGGCATAGCTTTCGGTCAAAAACTTCAGCAAAAGCTTCCCTAAATAGTTAAATTCATTTGAAAGCTCTTGAGGTGCGTCCTCTTCGTGAGCCATTTGAGTGATAAACCTACAAAATAAAGGATTAGAACAATATAAACAAGTATTTGTGTATCACTCCCTTAGTGTTTGCACTCGCTTCCCTCAAATTTGTTGGCTTTTACCCTTCCTGTGCTCACCACTAAGCCTTTTTCCACTCGATGAATTTGCTTGTTGGCCCTTTAGAGAAGAACTAGCTCACTCAATCTTACCAAGGCTTATAGCAGCACCAATCTGTGAGAGTAAATGTAGAGGCTAAAAATAAATAAGCTAAGAGTGTTTTGTTCAAGAGAGTAACAAAAAAAGACTCAGAATCAAGAATAATCACAAGATAGAAACCCTAATGTGTGGTATGAATGTTTAAAGATTCTTGATTTTAAAGCTTTCTTGACTGAAAATTAAAGTCTTGTGTAAAACCTTAAGTCCGATTAGGCTTTTCCCAGCAAAAAGGAATGGATAATGCACCAAAATAGCAAAGCAAATCAATTAGGATACAAAAACACACACCCCCAGCAATTTAGGAAACCAAAATAATGGTCAAACAACTATAAACCAATGACTCCTTCAACTCACTCCAAACAGTTTTGCAATTTGGAAAGTTGCCCACAGTCACAAGCAAAAATGGAAAGTACTCCACACGGCTTTCCTTTTTTCTTTGTGAGCTGTTATCCTAGTCCTTAAGGACAAGGATTTCTTCCTTACTTAAGCACAACAACCCCCAGAAAACTCCTTTTTATAACCAAAAACAAGCTGGAACAAATCAAAAAATTCGTAGCTGATCAAACACCAAAATTCCAGCAAGCAAGTTCAACCAAGTTTCAAGAGTCTATGACAAGTGTTCCAATAACTTTAACCTTGAAACCCGTCTCTGATGTGAACGCGAGATCTAGACAAATACCCAAGCTTGGAGAATTGAGGAACCCAACGAGAAGGCAAAGGTGGAAGGCGCCACAACCAAGGTGGATACTCGATTGATAAGCCGAAGTAGGAGGCGCCACAATTAAGGTGATTACTTAATTGATAAGCCAAGAACACTTAGAGCAAACCCTAAGGTATTCAAAGAGAGCTTACAAGAAGCCAAAGGGAGAAAACCCTCAAAAGATGAAATTTCATTCAAAATAATATCAAAACTAAATGAGTCTTACAAGAGAGTAGGTTATTTATAGCTAGAAAACAAGGCTGAAACATCTAAAAGGCCCTTACTTAAAGTTTTAAGCTATTACAACTTAAAACCACGGAAATACAAAAAAATAGTAAAAATCTTGCCAATGTTCTGGAGGCAAACCGCGTGACAAACCGCGGGACGGATCATTCGCTGTTCATGCTGCGGTTTCTCGCATTCCTTCAACACTTGTATTTGGACAACCTTTTTCCACTTGAATGAGCATGCAATCTTTTGCTCCGTCTTTAGCCGCTTCTTCAATGGTCTTTGTTGCACCCACTTGTTCTTTGATCGCACGAATGAATACTTGAAGTGCAATTTGGAATTACTTAGCCCAAGCTCTAGTTATTGGTCTACTAGGCACTCTAGCTTCGTGGCTTTGATTGTCATGAGTGATCACCATTTCCTCATCACTCGGATTCGCATCATTCCCCTCCTCTTGAAGGGATTTGTCCTCAAATCTAGCACATTGCTCCCCTCCTCTTGAAAAGGATTTGCCTTTAAATTCCCTACACCAAAAAAGAGTAAATTAGTGACAATTAAAGTAAACTCCAAGAAGCCATACTTACCTAGCGATTTTGACTTGTTGGCATCAACCATGTGCATTCCATCCCATTCAAAATTTCTTTGAGAGGGGATCCTTCCTTCGGGTACACAAATCCAGCCCTTAAGATATTTGGGACTGTACAAGTCATCATCAATTAATTCAAACCCAAGTATATGATAGTATTTAAGAATAATGTCATTATAGCAAATGGGATAGGGTAAAAGTGCATTAACCCATTTGACATTCAATGCATAGAAGATTTTTACATGAACATGATCCTTAAAGACTTTAGCCAAGTATAAGCAACAACTTGTCAAAATACTATCCATCAGAGAATTTAGACATTAGGATCTCATGAGAACTCATAATATCACACAATCTACTTATTCCATTAGCATGATACTCATAATGAGACTCTTTAGTGGAATGGAGAGTAAGACAATTGGACATGCAATCTAAAGAACTAGATGCAAACACTTTTTCAAAACAAGAAAAGATAAAGTAGCTGTCACTACCATATGAAAAATCATCACAAAAGACATAGCTTAAAACTATTGGACTCTTGAACACTCATGCTAACTTTGAGAAATTCAAACAACTTAATGCCACTATCAAACTTATTCAAACTACTCCTAATGACAAAACACCTAGAAATATGCAAACCATGACTAAGCCAATAAACTAATATGGAATTGATATTAGAAAAACAAAGTAAGCCATACCTCCAACCAAGTATACCATCAAGTTTAGGGATAGAATGGCCATACTCTATAAGGGTTCTATGCATAGCATGCTTATCCACCTATGTTTGCCAAATCTTCCAAAATAACTCAAAGAAACAAAGTTGAGAATTCTCCTTGACGGCTCCACTTTTCACCAATTCATGTCCTTGGGACTCTTTAGGCCTCTTATGTTACCTTTGAGAAGAAATGGTTTATGAGGTAAGCCTTGGTGAATGAAACCTTCAATTCCCTGCATAAAAGAGATAACAACACTAGGAAAGCCAAGGTTAAGAGAGTTGTTAGAACACAAGGCCTCTTTGTACGTAGGCACAAATAGGGGTTGGTAAGTATAAAGTCCTCTATCCAAATCTTTGGCTTTTGCACACACTAGTTTTCTCTCTTGTTCTACCTCTAAGGCTGAATTATCTATTGCCTTTTTCCTCTCATTTTCCTCGGCCTTTGTGTCCCTCACCTCTTGCTCTCTTCTTTTTCTCCCATTCTCTTGTTCTTCCTCTTTCTTCTCTTGCACACTCTCATTCTTTTGTCCACTCTTTTCTTTTACTTGTGAGCTCATTATCCTCACTTGATCTTCATATGCCTCACGAGGTGTTAATGGTGCTAACACAATCTTGTGATTTCTCCACATGAAGAAGTATCTATCCTTGTGCTCATCATATGTGGCCTTCCTTTTACACCGCCATGGATGGCCCAAAACTAGATGACAAGTTTCCATTGGCACCACATCACAAAGAACCTTGTCATGATATTTGTGTGACAGCCCCACCTTACCTAGAGGCACACCAAAGGGCTTAGCGAACTGCCTGCCTAGCTCTCGCCATGACTCAAACACGCACTCGTGCAATACGTACAAACATACTTAATACAAAATAAAACACATTTATATAATTTACTTGAAAGTACAAATATCAATAATATATTTTACACACTAAAATTCACATAGTATTTACAAGAATAGCCTAAACAAGTGGGCTATCAAAATACACAAAACAAAACATGTACACGTCCAAAATTCAGCTTTTCTAGCTTTAATATTTTGGAAAACCTGGTTAAAGAAAACAAATAAACGGGATGAGCTATAATAGCCCAGTGAGTGTTCAAGTCATGCAACCATACCAGTAAAATATGATTTTATTCAAGAAAATATTTGACAAGTTAAATAAACAATATATGAACAATTTAATTAACAAGTAGTCAATGGCGGATACAGGGCTCAACTACAAGAGCAAGCTCAACCACAGGAGAAGCAAGTACTGATCATGTAACCATGACGTTAGGACCGAGATAATAGCTCAAGTTCTTGCCAAAGGTCATGCCAGTATTAACAAGAAAGTACCCTAACCACCGTTCACCTTATAACCTCCGTACAAGCTACCACATCCAGGGAGTAATCTCGACCTTGGAGGGCAAACACCCGAGCAAGAAAGTTCAATCCGGAGTTGGCCTCTTTGAGGATTCACAACTCAAGGGAAAGAACAACACGCCCTAAAACACCTAGCACCTTATATCCTCCCACGCACGACTGGGTTGACTATCCGTGAAGTAACGGTGAAGTTAGTCACGGAAGTCTCACACACAAGTAACACATTGGATAACGAAAGCATGTAACCCATTGCGGAATAGAAAAGTACACATCTTTCCTCAAGTAACACATTTCACGAAATAATAATTACAAGCATAACATAACATTTCATACATCATGCACACATAGAGACACTCACCTGAAATGCCTATGAAAATATTTCGTAAAATGGTCGAGACTCGCTTTCAGGTCCTGGAATTCAAAAGAAATAATCTAATGAAAACCCAATTAAAACCCTGAGTAAATTAGCAAGAAAATTCAAGAAATAACCCAATTATTTCTAGGGTTTCATTTCTAGGGTTTTTAGAGTTTAGGGTTTTACCCTAGGGTTTAGGGTTTTAGATTTAGGGTTTTGGTTTTAGGGTTTTCTTATCCTAGGAAAATTTAATTCATTAATAGATCATTTTCTAAAAATTTCTGCACACCAAATTCTCTAAATTTAGCATATTCTGAGTTAGAAATTTCATCTATCATTTTTCCTTCTTTATTTCTACCAAAATTTCGGCAACACCTCCTCTTAAAATCGGACTAACCCAAAATTTTACCTGCAAGAAATCAACCAACCAATCCAATTTCCAACAAGTTCTATAGCTTCCATGTTTAAATCAAACTCAATTTCATTCAAAATTCCACTCAAATTCAAGATTTCAAGCCCAAGTTTCTTCAACCATATCATACTTAAATCATGCCATTTCAAGATTTAATCACTATCTACAAGTCATACAAGCCCATAAACCTCATATTCATGGAATAAAATTTCATTTTCATGGCTCAAATAAATCATGCTTAACTTTAAAGACATGGGTAAAAAGCTATAAAAACTACAACTTATACTTGAAATAATAAGAAAAGTTCTTGGTGAATACCTTTAATAAGGCAAGATCTTTGCTTAGGAGGAAGATTATTAACTCACTTTCAATGGATGAAAATTGTCTAAAAATGGAGAGAAAGCTTCAAGAAAATGAAAACAAGAGAGGGTAGAAGGAGAGCAAGAGAAAGTCGGCCAAGGGTGAGAAAAGAAGAAGAGAAATAGGTCAAGAAAGTAGAAAAGAAATAAAGAGATAAATGGGAAAAGAAGTGACCAATCAAAGCATAACAAGAGTCAAGCTAGGGTTTATGCTTTTAAGGTAGTAGTTGTTAACTTGGATAAATTTGATTAGTGGGAAATTTTTAATCTCTTATCACCTAGTAATTAGTAACTTTATGGCACAAATTTTAAGGCAAAAGAGGGAAGAAAAGGGAGGAAAAATTTCAGGCCAATAAGAGAAGAAAGGGAGAAGAAAATTCGGCCAAGAAGAAAAAGAAAAAGAAAGAAGAAAATTCAGCCAAGAAAAAGAAAAGAAAGCAAGAGAATAAGTGAAATTTTTGAGTAAAATTGAGCTAAAATTCAATTGGTCAAAAGACTAGAAAATAGTAGAATAAGTTAGTCAAAATTAAACACTATTATAAACTAATGGTCCAATGAAATTAATCCAAATATGGTACTTAGGTGTCCTACTTAATAATGAAAGAATCTTATTTACTTAACCTAATTAACTTAAGAAATCTTCCAACTAATAAATCAAAGATTAACACTAAACCCTAAATAAAAGAAATCCCCTTATAAAATGCATTTCGGTTTTTTCCTTTTCTTTTTCTTTTGTCTTCTTTTCTACTAATGGACATAACATGAATTAAATAGTTCTTGTATGAATTTCTAGGGTGTTACAATTTGCCTATGGAAAACTCCACTTCCACTTGATTGGTAACCCTCCAATCCTTATTATCAAAGAATAATGGCAATTTGTAGGGCCGTGGATGCCTCAAGGTGGGCAATCCTAACTTCTCAACAAGTAAAGTACTAGCCATATTAATGTAACTTCTTTTGTCAATGATATATCACATACCTTGCTATTAACATGACATCTAGTTTGGAAGATGTTTTTCCATTGCACTCCATCTCCTTCCTCCTTAGGATGCATGCCAAGAGCTCGCTTAAGAACCTTCAACTCATTATGTGTGGGTTGTTCTACCACATCTTCTTCACTAACTTGTGAGGATTGAATCTCTATATCACTTGATGAAATACTCTTCACTTCCTCATTGTCCATCTCAACTTCACTACTACTCTCCAATGGTTCCCCTTCACTTGATGAGATGCTCTCCACGTCACCATTGTCTTTCATGACCATTGCCTTTTTGTTTGGACATTGAGAGGTAATATGTCCAAATCCCAAGCACTTGAAACACTTGAGGTGGCAACTCATTGATGGGGTCGCATGTTGATCCTTCTTTTGAGACTCCAGTACGGCCACTTTACCCTTAGCCTTTGAAGACTTTTTAGGCCTTTGATTAGCACTGCTCTTTCTTCCAATCAAAAGCTTGATTGTTCCTCCATTTGATAGGACTTGAAGAGTTTGAATTTTCTCATTTGCCTCTCCAAATTTGAACTCGATCATTCCTCAAATTGGTTGAACTTGATGAAGTTGCACTAGCTCGATCATCTCTCCATTCATGAACTCGTTCTTTTCTCCAATTTGTGGAACTTGAGGGATTAGGACTAGCCTTTGGATTCCTCCAATCATAGACTTGATTACTCCTCCACTTGATTGGACTTGAGGAATTTGAACTATCACTAGATGTCCCCTCCTTGGGTCGCCTCTCTATCAAATCTCCACTTTCCATCTCCTTGAGGTAGTGGATTGGCACATGACGCTTCCTCATAGTAGACTTTAATGCTTTCCAAGTGCAAATAGGTGGCTCCCCATATACTCTCACATCTCTAGTCAATTGAGCCCACCAATACTTGGCATAGTTAATAAATCCACTAACGGCTAGTTTTACCTTTTGCTCCTTGGAGTATGAATGACAATCAAAGATCTTCTCAATTTTCTTCTCCCATCCAAGGTATGCCTCGAGATCTGCCTTGCCTTGGAAGGTAGGAATTCTCATCATGGCCTCTTTGATGGCATCATCTCTTCGCCCCTTGTCAAGCTTCCCTCGCCTTGATCTCCTTTCAAATGGTGATGGCTCCTTCGTCTCCTTCTTCCTATACATGTTTTTCATAAGAAATGTACCTGCAAGAAAATGTTAGTATTAAATTTTTTTTTCCTCACCCACTCTCCCTTACCATGATGAACTCTCACTCTCGTGTATTACTCAATTCACTCTAATGCACTCACCACTCCTCAATGACCTTTGATTGCTTCCCTAGAAGAAATTAGGAATTTTCTCCAAAAGGATTCAATAACTTACCAATTGAGAATCACCCAAGTGTGGCAAGAGGTTGGAATAGGATACAAAGAAGTTAGACTCAATTTGGAAGTTCAAATAGAAGCAAAAGAATAGAAAAAGTACAAGCCGGAATTTTATCAAACATAAAGAGGGCATTAAGAAAACACAAGAATTTAACTCAAGAAAAGATTAAACAAGACCCTAACCCCCAATATGATGATATTTGAATGAATTTTGCTGGGACAAAGGATTATAATCCACTTTCTTCCTCCTCAAGAATCAACAACCAATGATTTTCCTTTTACTTTTCCACTTCAATGTTTCTTCTTCTTCTTCTTCTTCTTCTTCTTTTTTTTTTGTTTCACAATAGAAATCAACACAAAGACCAACCAAACACAAACAAAACTAGACCAAATTCACTTAGATGAATAGTAACCCGAACGAACAGTACTTCGGCATGAACAGTGCCAATGAACAGTAGCTACAGTAATGGTGAACAGTGACGATCTTTTTTTTTAACCTTCACTTTTAACTTTCTTTTCTGCATTTTTTTTTTTACTTTTCTTCAACCATTTCTTTCATACCAAACAACCAACAATAAAAAATCCACAAGAAGATAGGACCTTTTAAATCCAAATAGTAAGATATTGCAAGATTGATGAGACTAATTAAAAGACACTTACTTTAGGTCCTTTTGATATCCAAGAACCTAAAATATATCACAAAGGTTAGAACTTTAGGTCAAACAGTTGAAGCTTTAAGATGAAAACCTAAACTAGTAAAAAATTAGAGTTTTGAAGACCCACGAAGAAAACTCAATAAAACCCACAAAAGATGGACTAAGGCTGCAACTTTTTGATGTTTTGGACTTGAAGAAACAAAACCCAACACAAAAGAAAGGCTAAGACTCGAATCTTTTTGGATTTTTGGACCTAAAGAGAACAAAAGACAACAAGAATAAGATGAAAAAACCTAGCAGGAATTTTCTAAGGTTCAAAGAAATCTGAAAACAACAAGAAATAAAAGGATATAACCTAGGCAAAGGCACTAAGCTCTGATACCAATTGATATCGAACGCGAGATCTAGCCAAATAACCAAGCTTGGAGAATTGAGGAACCCAACGAGATGGCAAAGGTGGAAGGCACCACAACCAAGGTGGATACTCGATTGATAAGCCAAAGTAGGAGGTGCCACAATTAAGGTGATTACTTAATTGATAAGCCAAGAACACTTAGAGCAAACCCTAAGCTATTCAAAGAGAGCTTACAAGAAGCCAAAGGGAGAAAACCCTCAAAAGATGAAATTTCATTTAAAATAATATCAAAACTAAATGAGTCTTACAAGAGAGTAGGTTATTTATAGCTAGAAAACAAGGCTTAAACGTCTAAAAGGCCCTTACTTAAAGTTTTAAGCTATTACAACTTAAAATCATGAAAATACAAAAAAAATAGTAAAAATCCCGCCAATATTCTGGAGGCAAACCGTGGGACGGATCATCCGTAGTTCATGCTGCGGTTTCTCTCATTCCTTCAACACTTGTATTTTGACAACCTTGTTCCACTTGAATGAGCATGCAATCTTTTGCTCTGTCTTTAGCCACTTCTTCAATGGTCTTTGAGGCACCCACTTGTTCTTTAATCGCACGAATGAATACTTGAAGTGCAATTTGGAATTCGTTAGCCCAAGCTCTAGTTATTGGTCTACTAGGCACTCTAGCTTCGTGGCTTTGATTGTCATGAGTGATCACCATGTCCTCATCACTCAGATTTGCATCAGTCTCTCTTCTACTCAATTTCAGTCACAAACAACTCTTTATGAGCCTTATTTAATACCAATTAAAGATGGAATAATTTTAGAAAATTCGTAACTAAGAAACATAAAAATTCCAGCAACTAGATTTCACCAAAAACCAAGAACCAAGTTCAAGAACTTGATCCAAACAACCCAACGATGAAACCTGGAGCAAATTATCACGAAATCAACTCAAAAAAATTCCAGAAAATTGGTCCAAATCTGATTTTAAACCAAAAAAAACAGTAGGTACAAGAATCTAATGCACTTGACTCAAGAAGCTTAAGTTTCAATTTTCCAGCACCCAAGAAGTTGTGAGAACCCTAATTTAACACCCAAGAACTTCAAGAAACACTTCAAGATTCTCAAGAAACGTACCAAGAACCTCAAATCAATCCAAGAATATTTTCAAAAACTTCAAGAAATCACCACCCAAATCTGGACAGATTCGAAATTAACCAAGAATTGACAAACAAGTTCAAGAAACTGTTGGCCCCAAATAATTATGCAACCAATATAATAATAAAAATGAACTTGTAATAATAATGATAAAGTTATAGCAAAACAAGTTCACCAATAGACAATAAATAAAGTAAAAGAGAGAAAGAGACAAAACCAATTTATAGTGGTTCGGTGCCAAACTTGACACCTACGTCCACTCCCAAGTTCCTCAACTTGGAGTTTGAATCCACTATTGTACTTCTTCACAAGTTGGAGAAGCAAACCAACATGTTCAATGTAGGGATCACTCTTTGCTCACCCTAGCACCTCTAGTTGAGCCAAAGAGTTTTACAATTCACTCAATTAACCCTCACAAAGCTACACTTGAATGCTACCACCCTCACTTTGAAGAACACAATTTATCCCCAACCAACTACCTCACAAACTATTACAATAACACAAAGGGAGAGAGTATTTTACACTAAAATCACTCTTGAAAGCTTGTAATAAATGTAGGTAAAGGTTCTTTTATAATTCTATACATAATGGTATTTATGGGGGTGAGAAAAAGGGTTGAAAATGGCTCTAACGGTCAAATTGATAAATCTGCAGAAACTAACCGTTAGACAGTAAATTTGAGGTCCGGACGTCCGCTACTATTCATCCGGACGTCCGGATGGTCATCCGCATACATTCTATCCAAAGTTACTGTTCATCCAGACGCAACTGTTCACGGCACTGTTCATCCGGGGGTTACTGTTCACGGTACTGTTCATCCGGATGCGGTTACTATTCATCCGGACGTCCGCATGATCATCCTGAGTACTTTTTTGCAGTTTTCATCTTCTTTTGAATCCTAATAGATTTTACTGCAAAGATAACTTGCTAAAACATTAGTAAACATTATCATTAATTTGTTAATCATCAAAACTAAGATGATTTAGGACCATAAGGTCTTCAATCTCCCCCTTTTTGATGATGACAAACTAATGATGAAAATGAGCAAAAAAATAATATGTGCAAGTTAAAAAAATTTGCTCATTTTCAAACTAGATCATCATTCTAAAAATTCTCCCCCTTTTGACATCATCAAAACTAAAATTGAGAGGTGTGTTTAAAGATTTATGAACAAAGCTCCCCCTTAACAATTGCATATATTATTTTGTATATATGAAAATCATTTGCTCCCCCTAAATGCAAGCATCTCATAAACACATATATTGGTTTTAAAACAAACACAAGACTCCTTTTTTTTTTTTTAAATTGAGAGCCAATTAAGTGAGATTTTTCAAAAGTGGGAGTATTGCTCCCCTCAAAATGAAATTAAATACACAAGAACATAATAACATTTAACAAGCATAATATATATATTTTAAATAAATCAATAATTATGCACAAACAAAATATTTGTTTATAAAAACATTTCATAAAACACATACAATCTTCAATCACCACATATTCAATCACATAAACCACATAGACTATTATGAAAATAACCAATACATTTACCCTTTAATCATTAATGTCCATGCACTACCTTGTCTTGTGGTGATCTTCAAACCTACAAAAAATCAATTAATAGATTTTGGTACCCATGTTTTCTTGGGTCCTAAATTGTTAGCAATATCTTTCTCTACCCACATGGCTTTCATGCCTAATTTGGTATTTTTCTTAACATAGCATTCATTTTGCATATGGCCATGTTGACAACAAAAATGACAAATTGCATTTGAATCTCTAATAAATGTAGATTTGATAAAGCAAATGCTATTTTTATGAAAAGTGGTGTGATGTTTGCTCAAAATAATTTTTCTAACCTTTTTCTTTGGAAATCCTTTTTGGATTTTACTAGAAAGAACTTTTGAAAGCTCATCAATTCTAATCCTCAACAACTCTTGTTCTTTCTTAATTCTTTCATAAAAAACAATTTTCTCATCAAATTTCCTTTTCAAAACCTCATTTTTGCTATCAAGGAAAACTTTATTTTTCTTAAACTCATCATTTTCAATTTTCAAATTTTGATTTTCTTTTTGTAAAGCATTTATTTTATTTTTCAAATCCTTGTTTCTAGCATAAGACATTTTTAAACTATAATGCAATTTAGAAACAAATGCCTCTAAATCATCATCATCATCATTAGAGGAACTAGAAGATACCTTTTCATCTCCAATGGCCATAAAAGCCACATGAGATGTCTCATTTTCTTCTTCGAATTCTCCATCGTAATCATCCCATGACATTTTGAAGTTGTTGAATGTTTTTTCTTTTCCTTTGGCTTTCTTCATTTCGTTGTTGCTTGTACTACTTTTTCTATCCTTCCTTTTGTTGATGAAGAATTTCTTTATGCTCTTAGTGATGAGTGTTAGATCATCATCATCATATTCTTCATCAAATGAAGAAAGATATTCTTCCTTTTGAGAGGCCTTGAGTGCAATACTTCTTGTGATTCTTGCCTCTTCATCGCTTTGAATTTTGCATTTAAGCTTCAATTCATAGAAGTTAGGAACATATAGAGAATCAATAGGTAAAGAATTTAAATCTTTAGATTCCTCTATAGCATTGACCTTTGATTCCCATTCATTAGGCAAGGCATTCAAAATTTTTCTATTCTTCTCACCAAGAGAATATATCTTGCCAAGGGCTTCCAAATCCTTGATAATATCATTGAACCTACAATACATCTTATCAATATTTTCATGAGGTTCAATTCTAAAAGATTCATATTTAGTGACAAGTAAGGCCTTCTTTTGCTCTTGAATATCATCATTTCCTACATAAATCTCTCTCAACTTGTCCCGTATTTCTTTGGCCGATTTACAACCTTTTATTCTAATAGACTCATTTGCATCTAAGGCATTGTACAATATATTCATAGCCTTAGCATTTAATGTAAGGTTGATTCTATCCAAGGGACTAAGTTCACTTCTTGTTTTTGGCCTATCCTTGCCTATTCTCTCATCAAAGATTGTGGCTTTATAAGGTCCTTCAATAACTATGTACCACAATTCCATATCTATAGATTGCAAAAATATTTCCATTCTATTCCTCCAACTATCATAATTAACACCGCTAAACATGGGAGGTCTAGTAATGGATTGCCCTTCTATAAATAAAACATTATTGGTTTCCATGGATCACTCCTAGCTAGTTAGGCTACTACTAATGGAGTCCAAGCTCTGATACCAATTGTTGGCCCCAAATAATTATGCAACCAATATAATAATAAAAATGAACTTGTAATAATAATGATAAAGTTATAGCAAAACAAGTTCACAAATAGACAATAAATAAAGTAAAAGAGAGAAAGAGACAAAACCGATTTATAGTGGTTCGGTGCCAAGCTTGACACCTATGTCCACTCCCAAGTTCCTCAACTTGGAGTTTGAATCCACTATTGTGCTTCTTCACAAGTTGGAGAAGCAAACCAACATGTACAATGTAGGGATCACTCTTTGCTCACCCTAGCACCTCTAGTTGAGCCAAAGAGTTTTACAATTCACTCAATTAACCCTCACAAAGCTACACTTGAATGCTACCACCCTCACTTTGAAGAACACAATTTATCTCCAACCAACTACCTCACAAACTATTACAATAACACAAAGGGAGAGAGTATTTTACACTAAAATCACTCTTGAAAGCTTGTAATAAATGTAGGTAAAGGTTCTTCTATAATTTTATACATAATGGTATTTATGGGGATGAGAAAAAGGGTTGAAAATGGCTCTAATGGTCAAATTGATAAATCTACAGAAACTAGCCGTTAGACAGTAAATTTGAGGTCCGGACGTCCTGCTACTATTCATCCGGACGTCCGGATGGTCGTCTGCATACATTCTGTCCAAAGTTATTGTTCATCCAGACGAGGATCCGGACGTGGGTCCGGATGCGGTACTGTTCATCCAGACGCAACTGTTCACGGCACTGTTCATCTGGGTTAGTGTTTACGGTACTGTTCATCTGGACGCGGTTACTGTTCATCCGGACGTCTGCATGATTGTCCGGATGAGTACTTTTTTGCAGTTTTCATCTTCTTTTGAATCTTAATAGATTTTACTACAAAGATAACTTGCTAAAACATTAGTAAACATTATCATTAGTTTGTTAATCATCAAAACTAAGATGATTTAGGACCATAAGGTCTTCAGAAACTAATTTCCAAATTTGAATAACTTCAGGAACTTGAGTTTATGGTTCAAGAACTTCAAGAATATAATCAAGATCACCAAGGAAGTTATCAAGAACCCCAAGATTGTTCAAGAAAGTGTCCAAAATTTGTGAAAAATTGTGTAAAATTCACTGGACAGATTCAAGAATTCAAGAAACACTAAAGCAGCCCACTATCTTTCAAGAAACATCTTATATCATCAAGAATAATTCAAGAACACTTTAGTTAAGTATGTACACAGCTTAACTTTTACACCTTGTGTATGCCTTTTAACTCCAGATTTTCATTTCGTCTTGATATTTTCTTTGTGTTTTGGCTTTTCTTGAATCATTTTAACACGCCTTTTTTTTTTTTGAAAAAATTTCTTTTCAAGCACAACACCAACAAAAACCCTAGAATACATACAAACCCTAATCTAAACACCAAACAAACGATTTTTCCTCCAAGAATCTTCAACCCTAGGACATTAAATCCAAGAAACTGATTCTTCTTGAAAGGTTTTCACACAAGATAATCAAGGAAACAATAAAACAATCAAGAATCACAAAAATAACCACACAACCTAGAATTCTAGATTGAGAAGCATCCAAGAACGACTCTAAACAAACCCTAAAGCACAAATTTAATAAGGAAACAACGAAAACTAAAGGCTGAAATTTTAAAAGGGTTAACGGCCAGAAACAAGACTCCAACGAAACAAACACAATTTGAAATGAAAAAGGCAGCACGAAACAAACAAAATATCAAGGCTAGGCACGAAGCTCTTGCCTTAATATCACAAAACAAAGAACAAAGGGATATATTCGCAATTCCAAAGGAACAAACCAATTGATAGAACCTGGAAATCCAAGAAGTTGGCTCTGATACCACATGATGCGTGCACGGTTGCGTATGCTAAGACCCCTTGGATTTTAGGTCAACAACTCGTTGAAGTCAAGACCCTATTGGATTCGTAAACCCAAGAACCCTTGACGTGGAGTTGGTGTGCTCACGAATCTCCCCTTGAAGATGAACATGTCCCTAAGAAAACTAGCTTAAACTGAGTTGAGCGAGTTCAATCGTTTAATCTAATCTACTAAGAACTTGATCGAAAACTAGAAGAAAACTCTAAGCAAGATTGTTGGTCGCCACAAGCAAAGCTTGATAAGACCTAAAAGGGTAGTTCTTAATCACCAAAGGACCAAGAAAATTTTGAAGAGAATTCACTCAAAATATTGTCAATATGCTGCTCCTACAGTAACGAATTTAAGCCTTTAAATAGGCACACAAGTAAACATGCTAGGGTTTTGTAATAAAACCAACTACTTAACTAAATTAACTAACTTAAACAAATCATAAACGAACTAAATTAACTATATTCACCTGGTAACGAGCTCTTGAACTAGATTTGGACTTAATAAAATCCACATGCTCCAAACCAGCGCAAGTGAACCATCTTGACGCCTTTGTTCGTTATACCACCAATGGATCAACCACCCTCCAAGTCTTCAACCCTCACACTTAGCTAGTTATTTGGACCTTCTTCTAGGCCTTGTTCAGCCCAAATGGTGTAGACCAACCGTGGAGAATGCTCAGCCCAACGCGCTTGGTTTTCTTCTTCAAGTGTATCCAAAATCAGTCCATGAAGAGCATCCTTCATTCTCCTTGTTCTAGCTCTAGTCATTGGTCCATCCAAACCTCTAAGCACATCATTAGCATCCTTGGAAGTGTGCTCAGCTCGTCCATCACCATTGGAACGTGCTTGTTCATCCTTCAACCCTTGGGACATATCATTCATCCTAAATTTTTTTTCAGTTTTATTATTGTTTTATTTTTAGTTGAATTTTGTGTTTTTGCAAGTTGTTTATATTGTTGAAAAAAAAAGGAAAAAAGGAGGGTGATAAGGTTAAAAAAATTATTATTGAGTGAAAAAAGACAAATTTGTGAAATTCTATAAGCAAAGCCAAAATTGTGTGAAAAAACAAAAGATTCTTGTCAATCTTATGAATTTTGCAGATTTGAGCTTTGAGTTGTGCCATATTCTTTGCATACCTTGGGCGACGATTCGAGGACAAATTGTTTCGAAGAGAGAGAGTTTTATACGTGTGTGGTAGTGCCTATTTTAAACTTGGAAGCTTCAGTAATGATATTCATTAATTTGTGTGATTTGATTGATTCTACAAGGAGTTTTGTGTTTTCAACCATTCTTGAGTTTAGAGAATCCGTGGACCAATCGAGGAAATTGGAATTGAAGCGTTTTAGTTTTGGATAAAAACATGTATTCAAAAAAAGGCCCAAGAAGTAGCATATGGTCAAAGATGATGCACACAAGTTGGCTAGGTGTGATGGATGCCTTAAAATTGCAAAATTGAAGGCCAATGGAGTCCAAGGAGGGATGGCCAGCCCATTTGTTTATTTTAGGCAAATTTTTTAATTTTTTAAAGAATATTCTGGACTAGCTTTATTTGCAAGACTTCTAGATTGTTTCCATTTTTTTTTTTATGTTTAGTGTTAGTATTTGTAAGAATTAGTTTTTAGTAGTTAGTTCTAGAATTCTCTATTCCATATTCTATGACTTTGGAGCCTATAAATAGGCCACCATGTGTAATACTTTTCATAAACAAGATGAATTAATAAAATTGTGTGTTTTTCTCTCTACGAGAGTTTTTGTTAATTCTTGGATTAGAACTAAATCTGGTCTTATTGGAGTGATTCCATGGCGACCAAAATCTCCGCTTTGGGTTTCTTCTTCCATTTGGCTTGATTCATCTGCAGACACATTTTTCTTCACGGGTTTTTAGCAGAATAATGAGTTGTATCCCTAATTATAGGGTAGTGTCTGTCATAGGATACAACTAGTGCTAGTTATTTTTGGTAATTATTCTTGGAAACCTTTTATAAGGTATTTTGTGTAAACAAATGCATGATCTTATTATTTATTGAATCAAATCAAATGTGAGTTTTTTCTCAAATTGGGTTTACCTTAGTTCTTTGGTAAAACAAGGACTACTCTTGTTCTTGACAATCAACCTTGTTAAGATCAAGTCTTTTGCTTAGGTTTGTTCATCCAATTGGTTTGTTGTTTGTCTAATAAGATTGTCAACTAGGGGTCTATTCCCCGGGTTGGGTAGGAGTCTAAGTTGCATCTTAGAGGGAGAATACCAACGATCTAGGTGATATTCCAAGCAATTCAAGTTGTTTTTGGATTTTTCGACAAGTTATGAAGGGGTCAAGAAGGTTGGGTTGATTTCAATGGGTTTTCAAGGAGTCTTGGGCATCTTGCAACCGTTGTTCACATCAATTGATATCAAAGCCAAAGGTTTTCCTTGAAATTCTAGGTTATTCAAGCCATTTTTTTCTTTGGAAATTTTGGCTATATTCTTTTTTCTTTGTTTTTTCTTGTTATTTGATCTTTGTAATTGTCTTTGGTTTGTGTCCTTGTGATTTCTTCTTTCCGTATCCTTTTTGATTATACTTTTGATTTACATCCAATTAGGGTTTTGTGTTAGGGTCGTTCTTGGTTGTCTAAACCAAGAATTCTAGGGTTTCTTATGTGGTTCAATGGTTTGCCTTGATAATTTTTCAATTGCTTCCTATTCCATCTTGTGTCGGGATTGTTATAAAAAAAAAAATCACTGTTCCGGTACTGTAGCAAGTACTGTTCGCCGCCACTGTTCATCGTGGTCACTGTTCATCCGGTGAATTTTTACTTAATTTGTCTAGTTTTGTGGTGTTTGGTTGTACGTTTTCCGGGATTTGTTAAAAAAAAAAGGCGTGCTTAAAGGGAGTAAAAGCCGAGCACACGAACTAAACCAATTAAACTAAAGTATATTTGGCTGGAATACTGTCCTTGTGCATTCGAATAGACCTGGTGAAACATCCAGATCGTTGGACAGATCACAACGCCACGTACGAACGTTTAATTGAACCGGATTCTACTCTTCTTGTTTCTTGGAGTTTTGTTGGGTTTTCTTGTTAATTTGGTGTTGAAAGGAAAAGTCGTGCACTTTCATTGCAAAAGTCGTGCATTTAAAAAAAAAAAAAAAAAAGGAGGAAGAAAGTGGATTATAATCCTTTGACCCAGCAAAATTTCATTCAAGTATCATCATATTAGGGGTTAGGGTCTTAATTAATCCTTTCTTGAATCAAATTCTTGTGTTTTCTTATTGTCCTCTTTGTGTTTGGTAAAATTCCAGTTTATCCATCATTATTCTTTTGCTTCTATTTGAACTTCCAGATTGAGTCTAGCTTCTTTGTATTCTATTCCAACCTCTTGCCACACTTGGGTGATTCTAAATTGGTGAGTGTTTGAGTACCTTTGGAGGAATCCTAACTCTTCAAAGGGAGGCATACGGAGGCCAATTGAGGAGCGGTGAGTGCATTAAAGTGATTGAGTGATACACGAGAGTGAGGGAACATCTAGTGAGAACGAGTGGGTGAGGTCTTCTTTTACTACTAACATTTTTCTTGCAGGTTGTTTAAAAAAAAAAAAAGAAAAAAAAATGTCTAGGGAAGGTGGAACTCCTCAACCAATTGATGTTCGACTCTTGACTGAGGCGATGAGAGCCGAGTTCCAAGGCATGTTGGATCGCGCCTTAGAACTCCTTCATGAACGCCTTGACCACTTGGATACTTCCCAAAGCCAACCCCGAAATAGGCGAAGTGGGACTCCAAGGTATGAGTCGGATGAATATCACTATGAGGAAGAGGAACTCGTGAGGAGGCCTAGACGTGGGAGGCGTGACAATGATCAAGGAGGAGACGCCATTAGGGGGATCAAAATGAAGATTCCCACCTTTCAAGGCAAGTCCGATCCCGAAGCATACCTCGAGTGGGAGAAGAAAATAGAGATGATCTTTGATTGCAATTCCTATTCCGAAGGAGCAAAAGGTAAAACTGGCCGTCATTGATTTTACCGATTATGCAATTGTGTGGTGGGATCAATTGGCTACGGGTAGGAGGAGGCACAGAGAGCCACCAATCCGCACTTGGGAAGAATTAAAAACGGCTATGAGGAAACGTTTTGTTCCTACCTACTACCACCGAGACTTGTGTCAAAGGTTACAAACCTTAACTCAAGGTAATCGAAGCGTTGAAGATTATTACAAGGAAATGGAGATGTTAATGCTCCGTGCCGATATAGCAGAGGATCTTGAGGCTACTATGGCTAGGTTCTTGAATGGATTGAGGGCCGAGATAGCCGAATTATTGGAGCTACAACACTACATGGATATGGAAGAGATGGTAGACAAAGCCGGAAAGATTGAGAAAAGAATCAAGAAGAGGGGCCAAGGAAGATCTAATTCCAATTTCCAATCTACCTATGTTAGGCCAACTCAACCAAAGAGAGAGGAACGGGCCACTTCTTCTACTCCCTCTCCAAAGCCCGTGAACAACCAAGCAAGGGTAGAGGGTAAAGGGCAAGCCTCTCATGACCCAAATAAAACCCGCAATCGGGACATCAAGTGTTTCAAATGCCTTGGAGTTGGGCACATTGCTTCCCAATGCCCAAACAAGCGGACTATGATCACATTGACTAGTGGTGAGGTCATCACTGATGATGAAAAGGAGTATGAAGGGATGCCACCTTTGATGGAGGAAAGTGGTGAAGAATCCGGAGAAGAAGTCCCCACTAATGATCACGTGGGATTGGTAGCCAGAAGAGCCTTGACCACCCAATTTAAGGAGGATGAGCTTCAACGTGAGAATATCTTTTACACCCGTTGTCACATCCGAGACAAGGTGTGTAGTCTCATTGTTGATACGGGCAGTTGTGCTAATGTTGCTAGTGCTTTGATGGTAGAGAAGTTAGCTTTGCCCACCAAGGAGCATCCTAGGCCTTACAAGCTTCAATGGCTCAACAATAGTGGTGAAGTGAGGATCTCTAGGCAAGTCCTTGTACGATTCAGGGTTGGGAGGTATGAAGATGAGGTACTTTGTGATGTTGTACCTATGCAAGCTACCCATCTGTTACTTGGGAGACCATGGCAATTTGATAAGAAGGTTAATTATGATGGGTACTCCAACAAATACTCCTTCCTTCATAACAATAGGAAGATTACACTTGCTCCACTCACTCCTAAGCAAGTGTATGAGGATCAAGTGGCTTTGCAAAAGGAAAGTGAGCGAGAAAATGAAAAGAAAAAGAAAGAGCAAGCTGTGAAAAATCCAAAGGCCGAGAAAAATGAGAAAAAAAAAGCAAATATTGAATCGGCCGTAGAGGAAAAACCAGAGAGAAAACAAAACCTTTTTCTAAAAGCCAGTGAAATGAGGAAAGCTTGTCTCTCTCACCAGCCTATATTCCTGCTCTTGTGTAAAGAGGCATTAATTGCTACTGATGAGCTTGACCCGTCTTTGCCTAGTGTTACTGTTTCTCTCTTGCAGGACTACGAAGATGTCTTCCCCAAGGAAGTGCCATGTGGACTACCACCCGTTCGGGGGATTGAACATCAAATAGATTTTGTCCCCGGGGCGTCCTTGCCCAATAGACCCGCTTATCGAAGCAACCCGGAAGAAACCAAGGAGCTTCAAAGACAAGTGGAAGAGCTACTAGAAAAAGGTTGGGCTCGGGAGAGCTTGAGCCCATGCGCTGTTCCGGTCATCCTTGTGCCCAAGAAAGATGGAACGTGGAGGATGTGCACCGATTGTAGAGCCGTTAACTCCATTACGGTAAAGTATCGCCATCCCATTCCTCGATTAGATGACATGCTTGATGAATTGTGTGGTGCCGAAATCTTTTCAAAGATTGATCTTAAGAGTGGGTATCACCAAATTAGAATTAAAGGGGGGGATGAATGGAAAACTGCATTCAAAACTAAACACGGGTTGTATGAATGGTTGGTCATGCCATTTGGGTTAACTAATGCCCCTAGTACTTTCATGAGGTTGATGAACCATATATTGCGCCCATTTTTAGGAAGATTTGTGGTTGTGTACTTTGATGACATCTTGATTTATAGTAGGAATCTCTTAGACCATTTGGATCATTTGAGAAAGGTTCTTGAAGTACTTCGAAGAGAGAAGCTCTATGCTAATCTCAAGAAGTGCACTTTTTGCACTAACCAACTTGTGTTTTTAGGATTTGTTGTGAGTTCACAGGGTATACATGTGGATGAAAGTAAAGTGAAGGCAATTCAAGAATGGCCAACTCCAAAATCCATTGGAGAAGTGAGGAGCTTTCATGGTCTTGCCAGTTTCTACCGGCGATTTGTTAAAGATTTTAGCACGATAGCCGCCCCGTTGACCACTGTTATCAAGAAGAATGAGAAATTCCATTGGGGAGAAGCTCAAGAAAAAGCTTTTAATTTACTCAAAGACAAGCTCACACATGCACCGTTATTAACCTTACCTAACTTTGAGAAGACTTTTGAAATTGAGTGTGATGCTTCAGGTATAGGGATTGGTGCCGTGTTGATGCAGGAGGGCAAGCCAATTGCGTACTTTAGTGAGAAACTCAATGGTGCCGCATTGAACTACCCCACCTATGACAAAGAATTGTATGCCCTTGTTCGTGCTATGGAGACGTGGCAACACTATTTGAGGCCCAAGGAGTTCGTTATCCACACCGACCATGAATCTTTGAAGCACCTCAAGGGACAAAACAAGTTGAGTAAACGACATGCCCGATGGGTGGCTTTTGTGGAGTCCTTTCCTTATGTTATTAAATACAAATCCGGTAAGAGTAATGTGGTAGCTGACGCACTATCTCGAAGGTACGCTTTGATCACTACACTTGATGCTAAGCTACTTGGTTTTGAAATGATTAAAGATTTGTATATTAATGACCATGAATTTGCTGCCATTTATGAAAAATGCAAGAAGATGGCTAACGGAAGATACTGCATCTCTAATGGTTATCTATGGTATTTAGACAAATTGTGTATTCCTAATTGTTCCTTGAGAGAATTGCTTGTTAGGGAATCACATGGAGGAGGATTGATGGGACATTTCGGTGTTGCAAAGACTCTTGGGATCTTACAAGAGCACTTCCATTGGGCACGAATGAGGAGGGATGTTGAGAAAATGGTGGCAAAATGTGTGACGTGCCGACAAGCTAAGTCCAAGGTCCAACCCCACGGTTTGTATACTCCATTACCTATCCCTAAGGAACCATGGGTAGATCTTTCTATGGATTTTATACTTGGATTACCTAGGACAAAAAGGGGTAATGATTCCATCTTTGTTGTCGTTGATAGGTTTTCTAAGATGGCACATTTCATTGCTTGTCACAAAACCGATGATGCTTCTATTGTAGCTAATTTGTTCTTTAAGGAAGTTGTTAGGTTGCATGGCATGCCTAGGACTATTGTATCCGATAGGGATGTGAAATTCCTTAGCTACTTTTGGAAGACTTTATGGGCTAAGTTAGGCACTAAGTTGTTGTTTTCTACTTCTAGTCACCCTCAAACTGATGGTCAGACAGAAGTCGTTAACAGAACTTTAGCTACATTATTGCGTGCGATCATTAAAAAGAATATTAAATCTTGGGAAGAATGTCTACCTCATGTAGAGTTTGCATATAATAGAACCATTCACTCTACCACTCAATGTTCACCATTTGAAATTGTATATGGGTTTAACCCACTAACCCCTTTGGATTTGTCTCCTTTACCTGTTTCTGAGCATGTGAATTTAGATGGTGAAAAAAAAGCTGAGTTTGTGAGACAATTGCACAAGAAAGTACGTATGAACATTGAGAAGCGTACAGAACAATACATGAAACAAGCCAACAAGGGTCGCCACAAAGTAGTTTTTGCACCGGGCGATTGGGTGTGGTTGCACATGAGAAAAGAGAGGTTTCCTCTTCAACGGCGCAACAAGTTGCTTCCACGTGGAGATGGACCGTTTCAAGTTGTGGAGCGTATCAACGACAATGCATACAAACTTGAACTGCCCGGTGAGTATGGAGTTAGTGCCACATTTAATGTGTCTGATCTAAGTCCTTTCCCTGTAGGTGATGAATTTGATTTGAGGACAAATCCTTCTCAAGAAGAGGGGAATGATGAGGACATGTTGATCACTCATGACGATCAAAAGGGCGGAATTAGGGTGCCTAGTGGACCAGTGACAAGAGCACGGGCTAAGGAATTCCAGAACGCGCTACAAGTATTCATTCGTGCAATCCAAGAACAAGTGGGTGCCTCAAAGACCATTGACGAAGTGTCCAAGGAAGGAACAAAGGGATGCACATTCATTCAAGTGGAACGAGGCAACCAAAATACAAGTGTAGGTGACAGGAGAGAAACCGCGGATCCAACCGCGGATGACCTTCCCGCGGGTCCACACGCGGTTCACGTCCAGAAGCGTTGATCAATTCACGAGAGAAACCGCGTCATAAACCGCGGATACTCCATCGCGCGGTTTCTCCCGCGGTTCGTGTCCAGAAACTCTCTTCAACACAACCGCGGAAGAAACCCGCGGATCATTCTCCCGCGGTTTGTCGCGCGGTTCACTTCCGGAATAATACGGGCTTTTACGAGGTTTTATGTTTTTTTCCTATTTTTCAAGTTGTAATAGCCTAGGACCTAATGTAAGGGCTTTAAGGCAATTAAGCCTTGTTTCTTTTAAGCTATTAATAGACACTCAATTGTAAGAGAGGGATCAGAGACATCACGTTAAGAAAATTAAGGGTTTTTCCCTCTTGGCTTCTTGAAAGCTTCTCTTTGAATACCTTAGGAATTCTCTGGGTGTTCTAGGCTTATCAATCCAAGTAATCACCTTGGCTTGTGGCGCCATCTACCTTCAAACTTGGTTCGCTAACTCGTTGGATCGTGGGTCGAGATCGTATCAAGGTTCGCCATCCCGAGGGTTAGAGGGGTCGAGTCTTTCATTATCCAAACTTGGGTATTGGCTAGATCGCCGTCTCGTATCATGAAGCCTTGACAAGGGTCGATTGGGCTGGTTCTTTCCAGCAAGGGACTTACAAGAAAGCTACTCAAGAATGGTAAAAGGCTAAGGTGTGAGCTCATCATTGGGTAAAAGCCAAGTCTAATTGGTGTGATACACAAGTGAAGAGTGAAACACGTAAGGGAGTGAGTGAGGATAATTTTCTTTGTTTTCTTGTGCTACTAACCATATTGTGCAGGTTTACACATGCCACGGAAGAAAAGATAGCTCAAGAAGAAAGTGAGCTTAAATTGTTCGTAGGGGCCATGCAAGAGACACAAAGGCAAAACAATGAGAATTTCAACACCATCATGCAGCAACTTCAAAGGGCGTCTCTAAGGGTTGACAATATGAAAAATACTTCAAAGGGCCGTGAGGAGTTAAATGAGAACTTGGGAATCCGTGGAGCTTCCTCTCACACTAGGGTGACTAGAAACCCTACTTATGAGGATGAGTTGGGGGCTGAATCTAACTTTGAAGAAGTAGGTCCGAGGAGAGGAAGGAGGGTGGCACACCGTCAAGATGACAATCTTGGAAGTATTAAGATGAAGATTCCATCATTCCAAGGGAAGCTTGATCCCGAGGCTTACATTGAGTGGGAACGCAAGGTGGAAGGAATCTTCAATTGCCACAACTATTCTGAGGCTAAGAAAGTCCAGCTTGTTGCGGTCGAATTCATAGATTATGCAAGTGTTTGGTGGGACAAACTTCACAAGGAGCGTGCTAGATTTGGTGAGGAGCCCATGCGCACATGGGGTGAAATGAAGAGGCTCATGCAAAGAGGTACATCCCGAACTACTGCACACGTGATCTCCACTGGAAGCTACAAACCTTGAGGCAAGGCACCATGTTCGTGGATGACTATTATAAAGAGATGGAAATCTTGATGATGAGTGCCAACTTGGAAGAAGAGGGTGAGGTACTAATGGCAAGATTTATAGGTGGACTCAACACTGATATTAGGCAATATGTGGAATTGCAACATTACCTTGACATAGGTGACTTGGTGGATGTGGCAATCAAGGTGGAGAGATAGCTTAAGGCGTTGAAGCCAAGGGTAATGGCTACACCATCTTCTCGCCCAGCATGGAGGGATATGAATGATAGAGTGGCTGCTCAAGCACCACCCAAGGCTAAGGAGAATTGGCGCAAGGGAGAAGCAGGTTCAACTAATGACAAGCCAAAGGGTGAGAGTTCTTCATCAAAGCTACCATTTAAGGAGCAAGGGGAGAGTTCTCAACACACAAGGGACATAAGGTGTTTTAGATGCCAAGGATTTGGACATGTTGCAACCCAATGTCCAAATAAGAGAGCCATGATTATCATGGATAGTGGAGATGTCGAAAGCATGACTTCTAGGGATGATGAAGGGATGCCACCACTTGAAGGTGATTCTGAGGAAGAAGCTATCTATGGTGCTAATCATGGTGAGACCTTAATCACACGTAAAGCTTTGCATGTTCAACCTACAGTGGCTGAAGAGAACGTGCAACGCGAGAACATCTTTCACACTAGATGCACTATCAACAATAAGGTATGTAGTTTGATTGTAGATGGTGGAAGTTGTACTAACGTAGCTAGTACTTTGCTTGTAGATAAGCTAAATTTGGAGTCCACAAGGCATCCTAAGCCTTACAAGTTGCAATGGCTTGGAGATTGCAGCAACTTAAAGATGACAAGGAAGGTGTTAGTGTCGTTTGTTATTGGAGGGTACAAAGACAAAGTTTGGTGTGACATTGTTCCCATACAAGCTTGTCACTTACTATTGGGTAGGCCATGGCAATTCGATAGAAGGGTGCTATATGATGGATTCAACGACAAGTAGTCTTTCACTTGGGCAAATAAAAAGGTGACTGATGAGTCCCAAGTTGGAGACCTTCAAGGGGGACGTTCCAAGGATGATGGATCGAGTTTGAGGAGCTCCAATGATATTCTTAAAGGTTTGGATGGTCCATTGACTAGAGCAAGAACTAGAAGAATGAAGGATGCTTTGCATGGACTCATATTGGACTCATATGAGGAGGCATTGCAATTGGGCTCAAAGGATCAAACAAAACAATTAATTAATGTGATTTGGGCTGAACAAACTTTGGATGAGGACTTCATGGGTCACACGAATGGGGAGCTTGAAGAATTGAAGTCCAATTGATGGTTTTGTGGGCTTAATGAACCGCCAGCCCATTAGGGTTTATTTGTGGCGATTTTTATAGTTTTTAGAGTTGTAATAGACTTAGTTATTTTAGTTAACTCATGCTTTGTTTTGGTAGTTTCATTAGTTTAGGCTTTGTCTTAGAAGTTAAGTCTATTTTCACAACTCTAGAACGTTCTTTGTAAGCCTATTTATAGGCCATATTTTTAGTTACGATTTTTAACAGAATTATTCAAAAAAATCGTGTGTTTTCTCTATTGTGAGAATTTTCTTGGTTCTTTGTTGATTAAGAACTACTCTTGTTGTTATCAAACTGATGAGCGCACGGTTACATATGCCAAGACCCCTTGGATTTTAGGTCAATAACTCGTTGAACTCAAGACCCCGTTGGATTCGTAAACCCAAGAACCCTTGACGTGGAGTTAGTGTGCTCACGAATCTCCCCTTGAAGATGAACACGTCCCTAAGAAAACTAGGTTAAACCGAGTTGAGCGAGTTCAATCGTTTAATCTAATCTATTAAGAACTTGATCAAAAACTAGAAGAAACTCTAAGCAAGATTGTGGTTGCCACAAGCAAAGCTTGATAAGACCAAAGGAGTAGTTCTTAATCACCAAAGAACCAAGAAAATTCTAAAAAGAATTCACTCAAAATATCATCATATGGCTGCCTGCTACAGTAACGATTTTAGGCCTTTAAATAGGCACACAAATAACATGCTAAGGTTTTGTAGTAAAACAAACTACTTAACTAAATAGACTAGCTTAAACATATTATAAACGAACTAAACTAACTATAATCAGCCCAAACCAGCCCAAGTGAAGTGGATTTGGGCTTAATAAAATGCGCATGCTCCAAACCAGCCCAAGTGAACCATCTTGACACCTCTTAGCCCGTTACACTACAAATGGATCAGCGGCCTCCAAGTCTTCAATCCTCACACTTAGCTGGTTATTTGGACCTTCTTCTAGGCCTTGTTCAGCCCAAATGGTGTAGACCAACCGTGGAGAATGCTTAGCCCAACTTGCTTGGTTTTCTTCTTCAAGTGTATCCAAAATTAGTCCATGAAGAGCATCCTTCATTCTTCTTGTTCTAGCTCTAGTCATTGGTCCATCCAAACCTCCAAGTATATCATTAGCATCCTTGGAAGTTTGCTCAGCTCGTCCATCACCATTGGAACGTCCTTGTTCATCCTTCAACCCTTGGGACATATCATTCCCTCCTTCCTCGAAAGGATTCGTCCTCGAATCACCTACACCATACAAAGATAAATCAGACACATTAAAAGTAGCACT
>CM045553.1:22714838-22873619 GCA_024721245.1 Mitragyna speciosa
AAACTGAGTTGAGCGAGTTCAATCGTTTAATCTAATCTACTAAGAACTTGATTGAAAACTAGAAGAAAACTCTAAGCAAGATTGTTGGTCGCCACAAGCAAAGCTTGATAAGACCTAAAAGGGTAGTTCTTAATCACCAAAGAACCAAGAAAATTTTGAAGAGAATTCACTCAAAATATTGTCAATATGCTGCTCCTACAGTAACGAATTTAAGCCTTTAAATAGGCACACAAGTAAACATGCTAGGGTTTTGTAATAAAACCAACTACTTAACTAAATTAACTAACTTAAACAAATCATAAACAAACTAAATTAACTATATTCAGCTGGTAACGAGCTCTTGAATTGGATTTGGACTTAATAAAATCCACATGCTCCAAACCAGCGCAAGTGAACCATCTTGACGCCTTTGTTCGTTATACCACCAATGGATCAACCACCCTCCAAGTCTTCAACCCTCACACTTAGCTAGTTATTTGGACCTTCTTCTAGGCCTTGTTCAGCCCAAATGGTGTAGACCAACCGTGGAGAATGCTCAGCCCAACGCGCTTGGTTTTCTTCTTCAAGTATATCCAAAATCAGTCCATGAAGAGCATCCTTCATTCTCCTTGTTCTAGCTCTAGTCATTGGTCCATCCAAACCTCTAAGCACATCATTAGCATCCTTGGAAGTGTGCTCAGCTCGTCCATCACCATTGGAACGTGCTTGTTCATCCTTCAACCCTTGGGACATATCATTCATCCTAAATTTTTTTTCAGTTTTATTATTGTTTTATTTTTAGTTGAATTTTGTGTTTTTGCAAGTTGTTTATATTGTTGAAAAAAAAAGGAAAAAAGGAGGGTGATAAGGTTAAAAAAATTATTATTGAGTGAAAAAAGGCAAATTTGTGAAATTCTATAAGCAAAGCCAAAATTGTGTGAAAAAACAAAAGATTCTTGTCAATCTTATGAATTTTACAGATTTGAGCTTTGAGTTGTGCCATATTCTTTGCATACCTTGGGCGACGATTCGAGGACAAATTGTTTCGAAGAGAGAGAGTTTTATACGTGTGTGGTAGTGCCTATTTTAAACTTGGAAGCTTCAGTAATGATATTCATTAATTTGTGTGATTTGATTGATTCTACAAGGAGTTTTGTGTTTTCAACCATTCTTGAGTTTAGAGAATCCGTGGACCAATCGAGGAAATTGGAATTGAAGCGTTTTAGTTTTGGATAAAAACATGTATTCAAAAAAAGGCCCAAGAAGTAGCATATGGTCAAAGATGATGCACACAAGTTGGCTAGGTGTGATGGATGCCTTAAAATTGCAAAATTGAAGGCCAATGGAGTCCAAGGAGGGATGGCCAGCCCATTTGTTTATTTTAGGCAAATTTTTTAATTTTTTCAAAAAGAATATTCTGGACTAGCTTTATTTGCAAGACTTCTAGATTGTTTCCATTTTTTTTTTTATGTTTAGTGTTAGTATTTGTAAGAATTAGTTTTTAGTAGTTAGTTCTAGAATTCTCTATTCCATATTCTATGACTTTGGAGCCTATAAATAGGCCACCATGTGTAATACTTTTCATAAACAAGATGAATTAATAAAATTGTGTGTTTTTCTCTCTATGAGAGTTTCTGTTAATTCTTGGATTAGAACTAAATCTGGTCTTATTGGAGTGATTCCATGGTGACCAAAATCTCCGCTTTGGGTTTCTTCTTCCATTTGGCTTGATTCATCTGCAGACACATTTTTCTTCACGGGTTTTTAGCAGAATAATGAGTTGTATCCCTAATTATAGGGTAGTGTCTGTCATAAGATACAACTAGTGCTAGTTATTTTTGGTAATTATTCTTGGAAACCTTTTATAAGGTATTTTGTGTAAACAAATGCATGATCTTATTATTTATTGAATCAAATCAAATGTGAGTTTTTTCTCAAATTGGGTTTACCTTAGTTCTTTGGTAAAACAAGGACTACTCTTGTTCTTGACAATCAACCTTGTTAAGATCAAGTCTTTTGCTTAGGTTTGTTCATCCAATTGGTTTGTTGTTTGTCTAATAAGATTGTCAACTAGGGGTCTATTCCCTGGGTTGGGTAGGAGTCTAAGTTGCATCTTAGAGGGAGAATACCAACGATCTAGGTGATATTCCAAGCAATTCAAGTTGTTTTTGGATTTTTCGACAAGTTATGAAGGGGTCAAGAAGGTTGGGTTGATTTCAATGGGTTTTCAAGGAGTCTTGGGCATCTTGCAACCGTTGTTCACATCAATTGATATCAAAGCCAAAGGTTTTCCTTGAAATTCTAGGTTATTCAAGCCATTTTTTTCTTTGGAAATTTTGGCTATATTCTTTTTTCTTTGTTTTTTCTTGTTATTTGATCTTTGTAATTGTCTTTGGTTTGTGTCCTTGTGATTTCTTCTTTCCGTATCCTTTTTTATTATCCTTTTGATTTACATCCAATTAGGGTTTTGTGTTAGGGTCGTTCTTGGTTGTCTAAACCAAGAATTCTAGGGTTTCTTATGTGGTTCAATGGTTTGCCTTGATAATTTTTCAATTGCTTCCTATTCCATCTTGTGTTGGGATTGTTAAAAAAAAAAAAAAAAAGAGTACTGTTCACGTAACAGTAGCACACTACTGTTGATCGACAATGTAGCAATTCTGTAGCGACACTATTCATTCAGAGATTCATTGTACAATTGGTGAATTTTGGTTGATTTGTTTCACTCTTGTTTTGGTTGAGTGTGGGTTATCTAGGATTTGTTTAAAAAAAAAAGGTGTAAAAGTTGTGCACTCTTATTGCAAAGGTCGTGCACTTGAAAAAAAAATGTATTTTTTACTTCTTGTGAGTTTGATTGGGTTGTGCACTTTATTTATTTTGGGGGCTGAGGTTCTTTCTAGAAATCTTAATAAGATGCTATCTTATAAGAATTTTGCACCATTTTTTGTGATGAATGAATGTATGCAGGTTACACATCTTAGCTATGTAGATGATGTGATCATTTTCACAAATGGTGGCAAGAAGTCTTTGAGATGTGTGATCGACATTTTGCAAAAGTATCAGAAGTGTTCGGGACAATTGGTGAACTCATCTAAAAGTTGTTTTTTAACGGGCAAGTATGCTTCTCAATGCCGATGGTCAACCATTTGTCAAGTTACTGGTTTTACAGCTAAACATTTTCCAGTTACATATTTCGAATGCCCTTTGTACTTGGGAAGAAAGGTAAAAGCTATTTTTTCTGGTTTGGTTGATAAAGTCCTTTGGAGAATTAATAGTTGGAAAGGAAAGTGGTTATCCACCGGTGCTAGGGTGATTCTTATTAAACATGTGCTGACCTCTATTCCAATTCATCTTTTGGCTGTATTGGAACCACCTAAGGGTATATTGCTAGACTTGGAGAAAATTTTTGCATGTTTTTTGTGGGGAGAATCTGATATGGGATTTAAAAGGCATTGGGCTGCTTGGCATAAAATGTGTATTCCATTTGAAGAAGAAGGAGTTGGTTTTAGAAGTTTAAAAGATATAATTAAGGCCTTCTCTTGTAAGCTTTGGTGGCAATTTAGAAAGGGTAATTCATTGTGGATAGAAATTTGTGAAGCATTGGTATGTTGGTAATATCCATCCTAATCAAATTCAAGTTATTTCTACTTCTTCAGCCATTGTTAAAAGAATGTTTTTGGTTAGAAATTTTATGGAACATCACATCAAATGGGATGTATGTGCTGGTGATTGCTCTTTTCGGTGGGATAATGAGAGTGGTTATGGTCCTCTAGCATGGAAATTCCCTTTGCTAGCCTCAGTTGTAAAGGTTGGGGATTTTTTAATTGATGGTAGGTGGAATATGGTCCAATTATCAGCAATTTCGCCTTCTCAGATCTTGGAAGTGATTCAAAATGATGTATTCTCTTTTGGTGAAAATTTAGATCAAATGATTTAGGATGCCTCATATTCTGGTGATTTTAGTTTAAAGTCAGCCTTTCATATAGTTAGACCTTCACCCACTAAATCTTGGATATTTTCTACTATTTGGCATTCATCTATTCCTATTAAAATTTCTTTTTTTGTGTGGAGGCTATTTAGGATGAATTTGCTAACTGATAATATCCTGATGAGATTGAAAATTTATGGTCCATCCAAATGTTCATATTGTGGGAATAATGCTGAAACCGAATCAATAGACCATGTCTTCTCAACTGGTCAATTAGAAAATGATGTTTGGAGTTACTTTGAGAAAGAGCTATGTATTTTTCCTTCCAAGATGCAAGTAATTGCACATTGTAAAAGATGGTGGCTGCTTGACGTCAAGGGTGCTGCATTGAAATGGGTTAATCAAATAGCTTCATGTCTAATTTTGTGGTACTTATGGAAAGGCCAGAATATTGCTCGATTTGAAGGGAAGCTTTTGAAAGCTAGTCATATTTGTTATATGATTCTTCAGGAGCTTAAGTTAATATGTAGGGTGAAATATCCAGGAATACAAGAGTTGGGTAATACGTGGCATTCTATGCTTGATATTCTTGGAGCTAGGAGGATAAAAGTTTTTACAAAACCTATTTTTTGGGAGTTTCCTACAGCTAGTTTTGTTAAGTTGAATACGGACGGTTCTTCCTTTAGTACTTTCAGTATTGGTGGTGCTGGAGGTGTGGGGAGAGATGATTGTGGGAATTTCTTATTTGGTTTCTCTCTTGGGTTAGTAAAGGTCAATTCCCTACAAGTAGAGGCAAGGGCTGTTCTCAATGGATTGATGATATGTAGAAGGCTTGGTGTGACTGATGTTATTATTGAGGTTGATTCGGCTATTTTTTATGGAGTTTTAAAAGATGTTTTCATAATAACAGCTTGTATTCGGTCCATTGTAAGAGAAATTAAGTTGTTCCTACAAGAAAATGTTGTCTTTCAACATTGTTTTCGTGAAGCAAACTTTGTTGTTGAATCCCTAGCTGCAATTGGCATTAAGGAAAGGAATTTTCAGATTTATTACCGCCTAGTGGATCTCCCAAGATGCGTTATAGGCTTATTGAGATTGGACTCATTTGGCATTTACAATTTCAAATTTTCAAAATCTAATAGGGAAAGAGCTGCAATTGTAAAGAGTTTGTCTCTTTAGTTTTGTTTATTTTTTTCATAAGCTTTTTGTAAAGGGAGTAGTAGTCCTTATTTAAGTATTGAAGAATTTTTGTTTTCTTTTATACTTGACGTAATTTCATGTAATTCTAGAGGTCAGGTTTATGCCCCCCTCATTTTCATTATATTAATAAAACTTTAGAGTGGCGCCCTTCCCCGTGTATAGGGTTAGCCAATTAAAAAAAAAAAGATTAGGTTGTGGTATAAGGAATTGTTGGTCGATATTTTGAAAAGGAAAAATATTGAAAAATCAAGAATTTCACTAAGAGAACCACACACTAGGGGAGTCTTCTGGTGATCTTTGCATTTAATTTTGTGTCGTTCGATTTCTTTAAAGTTCTTGAAAACTATTCTACCCTAAGCAATTTCCTTGTTAAAATTCTCCTTGATTGTGTAACTTGGTTCTTTGTTAAGTCCAATTGATATGATCCTAGGGGTGCCTTCAATCTTGATGCTTGAGCATACTTGTGGTGAGCCAGGATTTCTACCCATTGAGCATGGGTTAAGAGCTCGATTGGCTCAAGATGAGCTCAAGTCTTGGTTGGTCATGAAGGGGATGTTCAAACCATGTTGCTGCCATCAAAGAATGCATGTTTTTGGGCTACTCAAGTGGATATATGGAGCATAAAGTTCAGCCGTCCAGTCTACACCTTGTTGGATCAATGGGAGAAGCCCAATTTATTTGATAAGGAGGCATTTGACTACTTGGGCCTAGAAGCTTTGGACGACCAGCCCAAGATCAAATTTGGGACCTTATTTTGTTATTTTAGAACGTAGTTTTATTCATTGTTTGGGCTTGTATTATAGTTACAAGTGCTTTTAATTGAGTGTTTTAATTAGCTAATGTTTAGCTTTAGTAGTTACTTACTATTCTAAGTCCTAGGGTTACCTTTGTAAGTTCTATAAAAGGCTATGGTACTGTTCATCCGAATTTAGATGTTGATTATTTTTTATATTGAGTGTTCTCTTTATTGAGAGTTTTCTTAGTTCTTTGTTGATTAAGAACTACCTTTTATCTTGTTGAGTGACTCCAAGATCAAATCCTTAGCTTAGAATTATTTCATTCTTGTTGATTAAGTGCTATAGGTTTGCTTACTCCCCTATAGGACTGATTTCATTGAAGACAGATATAATTCAAGGCAAGCAATTCTACGTCTTGATCATTTTGGTCCAAGGATCAAATTTTGTCAAGAGTTCAACGAGTTGAACACTTGGTTTTCAAGAGTCTTGGTGCCATTCACAACCCCACGTGCATCAATTGGTATCAAAGCATTGGTTCATCTTGAAATCTAGGTTTTCTAAGCCAAATTTTCCTTTGGAAGGTTTCGGCTATATCCCTTTTGTGCTTCTTGAATTTTTCGTGTCTTGTTTCTTGTTCTTTTGGAATCTTCTTGCATTTTTCGTTTCTGTCCAATCTGTCCAGCTTTGTTTCTCCGTGCTTTTGGTTCACTTAATTCATGTTTTATGTCTTTTGTTTGTGCTTTAGGGTAGTCCTAGTCTATAGAGTCGTTCTTGATATTTGCAATATCAAGAATTCTAGGGTTTGTGTGGCTTAAACTTATTTTTTGACTATTTTTAATTGCTCTTTGGTGTTCTAATTGTTCTTGTGTTAAAACTTTTGAGAAAATTTGAATCTTGGCCTAAATAAGAACCTTGAAACAATTTTCCTGAAGGTTACTCTTGATTTCTAGTAAAAAAAAAATACTGTTTCACTCACTGTAGCAGATCTACTGTTCATTAGAAAATCACTGTTCATCTGGTGAATTTTGCTTGTCTGTTTGAGTTTTGTCGGTGTTTTAAATTGTAGGTTATCTGGGTTTTGATTAAAAAAAAAAGAGGAAGAAGAAAAGAAAAAGTCTTGCACAAAGGAAAAAGTCATGCAAAAGAAGAGCAAAAGAAAAGAGGTGTGCTAAGGAGGTAAAAAGCCAAGGCACTAATCTGCCCAGACTTGTTTCTTGGTGTTTGGTGGAGTTTTCTTGTAGTTCTTGAGGTTTAAAGTGAGTTTTTAGGACTTACTTCTATTAATTCTTGAAGTATACAATCTGTCTTGAATTGTTTCTTGAGTTCTTGGTTGAGTTCTTGAGTTTCTTGAAGTCACTCTTGAATATCTTGACGCCTTCAGTTTGTTAAAATATCATTTCTTGAGATCCTTAGAGTGTTTCTTGAAGTTCATGCATCAATCTTTGTGGTTCTTGAGCAAGTTCTTGGTCTAAAATTTCAGTTCTTGCACTTCTTGAAAGCTGGAAATTGGTTTCTTGAACTTTTGTGAGGGTTTTGCAATTTTTCTTGAATCTGTCTTGGGAAAACTTGACTGTCCAGCATGATATTCTTGCTTCTTGAAGTCTTAAACACAAAATCTTAGAGTTCTTGACTCAGTTCTTGAGCTTCTTGAGGGGCTTCTTGAAGATCTTTTCCATTGGGTTTAGGGTTTTGGCAAGACTAGGGTTTTTCCTTTAATCTTGCAATCTAGTAGTTGCTGGAAATTCTTTTCTTTGCAGCTGTTGGTTGAGCTACGAATTTTACCATCTTAAAACTGGTTGAAATAAGGTGTTTTAGGTCTGATCTTGTGCTTATATAAGGGAGGAAACAACCAAATCCTAGGGAGGAAAAGGTTTCCTAACGGATAGAAAGGAAATAAGGAAACTAGTGTGCTTGTGTGCATGTGCAGCCTTCTAACGGCTTTCTTTTGCATGTGCAACATCTGATTTTGTTTCCTTTTTGATAGATTCTGGTTGTTTTAGTTGCCTAAAATTGTTTTCAAGTGTTCACATTACAATTTGGCAAGATTCTTGAATCCTTTTGGACTAGGGTTTTTACTACACCTTAACACCAATAAGGAAACTTCCATTTTTCTGTTTGAACAAAGTGCATTAAAGCTATTAAGGGGCATTTGAAAATCAAAATTTTCATAAGGAAAGCCACACACTAGGGGTGTCAAACGTGCTTCTTAAATCTGAAATTTGTGTGTCTTTATTTCTTGAATTCTAGTAGTTCAAACCTTACTATAAGCTTTCTCTTTTGACTACTCTTATTATTACTCTAGGATTTTGGTTATTTGAAGCCTTGACAAGGGTCGATTGGGCTGGTTCTTTCCAGCAAGGGACTTACAAGAAAGCTACTCAAGAATGGTAAAAGGCTAAGGTGTGAGCTCATCATTGGGTAAAAGCCAAGTCTAATTGGTGTGATACACAAGTGAAGAGTGAAACACGTAAGGGAGTGAGTGAGGATAATTTTCTTTGTTTTCTTGTGCTACTAACCATATTGTGCAGGTTTACACATGCCACGGAAGAAAAGATAGCTCAAGAAGAAAGTGAGCTTAAATTGTTCATAGGGGCCATGCAAGAGACACAAAGGCAAAACAATGAGAATTTCAACACCATCATGCAGCAACTTCAAAGGGCGTCTCTAAGGGTTGAACAATATGAAAAATACTTCAAAGGGCCGTGAGGAGTTAAATGAGAACTTGGGAATCCGTGGAGCTTCCTCTCACACTAGGGTGGACTAGAAACCCTACTTATGAGGATGAGTTGGGGGCTGAATCTAACTTTGAAGAAGTAGGTCCGAGGAGAGGAAGGAGGGTGGCACACCGTCAAGATGACAATCTTGGAAGTATTAAGATGAAGATTCCATCATTCCAAGGGAAGCTTGATCCCGAGGCTTACATTGAGTGGGAACGCAAGGTGGAAGGAGTCTTCAATTGCCACAACTATTCTGAGGCTAAGAAAGTCCAGCTTGTTGCGGTCGAATTCATAGATTATGCAAGTGTTTGGTGGGACAAACTTCACAAGGAGCGTGCTAGATTTGGTGAGGAGCCCATGCGCACATGGGGTGAAATGAAGAGGCTCATGCAAAGAGGTACATCCCGAACTACTGCACACGTGATCTCCACTGGAAGCTACAAACCTTGAGGCAAGGCACCATGTTCGTGGATGACTATTATAAAGAGATGGAAATCTTGATGATGAGTGCCAACTTGGAAGAAGAGGGTGAGGTACTAATGGCAAGATTTATAGGTGGACTCAACACTGATATTAGGCAATATGTGGAATTGCAACATTACCTTGACATAGGTGACTTGGTGGATGTGGCAATCAAGGTGGAGAGACTAGCTTAAGGCGTTGAAGCCAAGGGTAATGGCTACACCATCTTCTCGCCCAGCATGGAGGGATATGAATGATAGAGTGGCTGCTCAAGCACCACCCAAGGCTAAGGAGAATTGGCGCAAGGGAGAAGCAGGTTCAACTAATGACAAGCCAAAGGGTGAGAGTTCTTCATCAAAGCTACCATTTAAGGAGCAAGGGGAGAGTTCTCAACACACAAGGGACATAAGGTGTTTTAGATGCCAAGGATTTGGACATGTTGCTAACCCAATGTCCAAATAAGAGAGCCATGATTATCATGGATAGTGGAGATGTCGAAAGCATGACTTCTAGGGATGATGAAGGGATGCCACCACTTGAAGGTGATTCTGAGGAAGAAGCTATCTATGGTGCTAATCATGGTGAGACCTTAATCACACGTAAAGCTTTGCATGTTCAACCTACAGTGGCTGAAGAGAACGTGCAACGCGAGAACATCTTTCACACTAGATGCACTATCAACAATAAGGTATGTAGTTTGATTGTAGATGGTGGAAGTTGTACTAACGTAGCTAGTACTTTGCTTGTAGATAAGCTAAATTTGGAGTCCACAAGGCATCCTAAGCCTTACAAGTTGCAATGGCTTGGAGATTGCAGCAACTTAAAGATGACAAGGAAGGTGTTAGTGTCGTTTGTTATTGGAGGGTAAATCTTCTTGACCCCTTCGTAACTTGTCGAAGACCCCAAGAACAACTCGAATGGATTGCTTCGAATATTCAACCAAGATCATTGAAATCCTCCTTTTGTGCTGCAAGTTAGACCCCTAGCCAACCCGTGGAATAGACACCTAACCAACCTGTGGAATAAACCCCTAACCAACTCGTGGAATAGACCCCTAATTGACAAACCCAAAAGAATGAATCAAATCAAGTGGAAGAAACTCTAGGCGTAGGTTTTGGTCGCCATGGAATCACTCCAATAAGACCAGAAATTAGTTCTATTCCTAAGAACTAAGAAAGCTCTCGTAGAGAGAAAACTCACAATTTTTATTGATTCATCATAACATTATTCTTAAAATAATACAAGGAATGTCCTTTTTATAGGCTCATGAAGAATATTCTAGAAAACCTTACTAAAAATCTATCACTAGTTGTAACCTATCACAATTAGATAACTAACATAAAGATTACAACTTGTAGAAATAAATAACACCAAAAAACTATGATCTTTCTTTCGTATCTTCCCATTTGAGTGGATGCTAGATAGGCCATCTTCCATGCTCCATTGCCATGCCTTGTGCCCATGCACGTATCAGATTTGATCCAAAGCCAATACATTAAACCTTGGCCTAATCTACTAGCTTGATCATTACATAACTCAAGCCCAACATTCGTGCTCAACTCGTATGAAACACTTGGAAAACATTCATGCATGCCTATATCATTGATGAATGACTTTCCTTTTTGCTTGAAACATGCTAGGCAATGCTTCACATGTGTAAGTGATCCTTGGATCCTATCATTCCCTCCTCCCTCGAAAGGATTCGTCCTCGAATCACCTACAAGATATAGAACAACACAAGTGATACTCGGATTGATAGGTAAGTACGTATAGCCCTCAAAAACACTTAGCACAGGAAACATGTCATGCAAATTGAATGGCTCAATGCATACATGAACACAAGTAACCAAAAACTCATTGTTCTCTAAAGATGAAACATTGTAGAACACAAAAATGGGGAGCTTGAAGAATTGAAGTCCAATTGATGGTTTTGTGGGCTTATAGAACCGCCAGCCCATTAGGGTTTATTTGTGGCGATTTTATAGTTTTTAGAGTTGTAATAGACTTAGTTATTTTAGTTAACTCATGCTTTGTTTTGGTAGTTTCATTAGTTTAGGCTTTGTCTTAGAAGTTAAGTCTATTTTCACAACTCTAGAACGTTCTTTGTTGATTAAGAACTACTCTTGTTCTTATCAAACTGATGAGCGCACGGTTACATATGCCAAGACCCCTTGGATTTTAGGTCAACAACTCGTTGAACTCAAGACCCCGTTGGATTCGTAAACCCAAGAACCCTTGACGTGGAGTTAGTGTGCTCACGAATCTCCCCTTGAAGATGAACACGTCCCTAAGAAAACTAGGTAAACCGAGTTGAGCGAGTTCACATCGTTTAATCTAATCTATTAAGAACTTGATAAAAAACTAGAAGAAACTCTAAGCAAGATTGTGGTTGCCACAAGCAAAGCTTGATAAGACCAAAGGAGTAGTTCTTAATCACCAAAGAACCAAGAAAATTCTAAAAAGAATTCACTCAAAATATCATCATATGGCTGCCTGCTACAGTAACGATTTTAAGCCTTTAAATAGGCACACAAATAACATGCTAGGGTTTTGTAGTAAAACAAACTACTTAACTAAATGGACTAGCTTAAACATATTATAAACGAACTAAACTAACTATAATCAGCCCAAACCAGCCCAAGTGAAGTGGATTTGGGCTTAATAAAATGCGCATGCTCCAAACCAGCCCAAGTGAACCATCTTGACACCTCTTAGCCCGTTACACTACAAATGGATCAGCGGCCTCCAAGTCTTCAATCCTCACACTTAGCTGGTTATTTGGACCTTCTTCTAGGCCTTGTTCAGCCCAAATGGTGTAGACCAACCGTGGAGAATGCTTAGCCCAACTTGCTTGGTTTTCTTCTTCAAGTGTATCCAAAATTAGTCCATGAAGAGCATCCTTCATTCTTCTTGTTCTAGCTCTAGTCATTGGTCCATCCAAACCTCCAAGTACATCATTAGCATCCTTGGAAGTTTGCTCAGCTCGTCCATCACCATTGGAACGTCCTTGTTCATCCTTCAACCCTTGGGACATATCATTCCCTCCTTCCTCGAAAGGATTCGTCCTCGAATCACCTACACCATACAAAGATAAATCAGACACATTAAAAGTAGCACTAACATTTCCATACTTACTAGGTAAGTCCACTTTGTATGCATTATCTCCGATCCTCTCAAGAATTTGAAAAGGTCCGTCCCCCCTTGGATGAAGCTTAGATTTCCTTTGTTGTGGAAATCTCTCCTTTCTCAAATGTACCCACACCCAATCACCAGGTTCGAATACCATCTTTACTCGGCCCTTGTTTGCAATTTTGGCAAAGTGTTCATTCTTTTTCTCAATGTTTTCTCGCACCTTGGCATGGAGATCCCTAACAAATTTAGCTTTCTTTTTACCTTCAAGATCAGAAACTTCATTAGTGGGCAAAGGTAAAATATCCAAAGGAGTTAAGGGATTAAAACCATAAACAATTTCAAAAGGTGAATAAGACGTAGTAGAATGAACAGTTCTATTATATGCGAACTCAATGTGGGGCAAGCATCTTTCCCAATTCTTTAAATTCCTTTGAATGATTGCACGCAAAAGTGTAGAAAGTGTCCTATTAACGACCTCAGTTTGACCATCAGTTTGTGGATGTGCAACAGTAGAAAACAACAACTTAGTACCAAGTTTACTCCACAAAGTGCGCCAAAAATGACTTAAAAACTTGACATCTCTATCACTGACAATTGAACGTGGTAAACCATGCAACCTCACAACTTCTTTAAAGAACAAGTCAGATATGTAAGTGGCATCATTAGTCTTAGAACATGCAATAAAGTGTGCCATCTTACTAAATCTATCCACAACAACAAAGATGCTATCCTTACCACTTTGTGCCCTTGGTAGACCCAAAACAAAATCCATGGAGATGTCTACCCAAGGTTGAGAAGGCACCGGTAATGGTGAATACAAGCCATGGGGTTTCACATGAGATTTTGCTTGTTTGCAAGTTAGACACTTTAGCACAAAAGGACTCAACATCAGAACGCATACCTGGCCAAAAGAAGTGTTCATGCAAAACATGCAAAGTCTTTTTAACACCAAAGTGTCCCATAAGACCACCCCCATGAGACTCTCTAACCAGCAACTCACGCAAAGAACAATTAGGCATGCATAACTTAGTACCCTTAAACAAGAAACCATCATGCCGAAAGAAATTTGAATGAGCACATTTTTCACATTGAACCCACAATTTCGAAAAATCCTTGTCATGCTCATACAAATCTTTAATGAAATCAAATCCAAGCAATTTAGTTTGAAGAGTAGTGATAAGAGAATACCTTCTTGACAATGCATCAGCAACCACATTTTCCTTACCTTGCTTGTACTTGATGGTGTAGGGAAAAGACTCTATGAACTCTAACCATCTTGCATGTCTCTTGTTGAGCTTACTTTGAGACTTCAAGAACTTCAAGCTCTCATGGTCAGAGTGAATCACGAACTCTTTAGGAAGAAGATAGTGTTGCCATGTTTGAAGAGTTCGAACTAGGGCATAGAGCTCCTTATCATAAGTGGGGTAGTTTAAGGTTGCACCATTCAACTTCTCACTAAAGTATGCTATGGGTTTAGACTCCTGCATAAGAACAGCACCTATACCCACTCCAGAAGCATCACATTCAACCTCAAACAATTTATCAAAATCAGGCAAACACAATAGAGGTGCATTAGTTAACTTTTCTTTTAACATATCAAACGCCTCTTGGTGTTTGCTTTCCCACTTAAAAACCACATTTTTCTTAACAAGTTCATTTAGGGGTGCAGCAATGGTAGAAAAATTACGTACAAACCTCCTATAAAAACTTGCTAAGCCATGGAAAGATCGTACATCATTAACACTTTTAGGTGTCGGCCAATCACGTATGGCTTGCACCTTAGATTCATCAACATGAATGCCATTAGCACTAACAATGAATCCAAGAAATATAATGCTTTCCATGCAAAATGAACACTTTTTCAAATTAGCATAAAGATGATGTTCACGAAGTACACACAAAACTTGATACAAGTGTTCAACATGATCTTCAAGTGATTTACTATAGACCAGAATATCATCAAAATAGACCACCAAGAATTTACCAATAAAAGCCCTAAACACATAGTTCATGAGTCTCATGAATGTACTAGGTGCATTAGTTAAACCAAAAGGCATAACTAACCATTCATACAATCCATATTTGGTTTTAAAGGCAGTCTTCCATTCATCACCTACTTGCATTCTAATTTGATGATAACCACTTTTAAGATCAATTTTAGAGAAAATAGTAGAACCATGCAACTCATCAAGCATATCGTCTAACCTAGGAATAGGATGACGATACTTTACCGTTATTTTATTGATGGCCCTACAGTCAACACACATGCGCCATGTTCCATCTTTCTTGGGTACTAAAATCACGGGAACAGCACATGGCGACATACTTTCTCGCACAAACCCCTTTTCCACCAACTCATCTACTTGTCTTTGTATTTCTTTTGTCTCCTCCGGGTTTGCTCTATAGGCGGGACGGTTGGGTATGCTAGCACCAGGTATGAAATCGATTTGGTGCTCAATCCCTCGCAAAGGTGGCAATCCTTGTGGTATATCTTCAGGAAATAAGTCTTCAAAATCCTGCAAAAGAGACACCACAACACTTGGCAAGGAAGGGTTAAGTTCATTAAGCTCAATAGAAGAAAGAAACACATCTTTATATAAAATAATTAAAAGTTGTTCCTTAGCTTCCAAAGCTGAAATGATCTCACTTTTGGTTGCAAAAGCATTAACCTTCCTTTTCTCTTCCTTCTTCAAATCACGAATTGCCTTCTTTCCAGCCTTGAATCCGCCACTTGACTCATTATTTTGCCCAACTCGTGACCCCTCATTATGCTCATTTCGGCCAGCTTGTTGCTCTTCCCTCACCTTGAATTCCTTTGCTATTCTCACTTGATCCGCATGAGCTTCAGAAGGTTTGATGGAATCCAAAGTGATTTTGCGGTTGTTCCACATGAATGAGTACCTATTCTTGAAGCCATCATATGTCACTCTTCTATCGAATTGCCAAGGACGTCCAAGTAGGATGTGGCATGCTTGCATGGGAATCACATCACACCACACTTCATCCTTGTACTTACTAATAGAGAATGGCACCATTACTTGTTTGGTAACCTTCATGTCTCCAACCTCAGCCAACCATTGTAACTTGTATGGCTTAGGATGTCTTCTTGTCTCTAGGCCCAATTTATCTACAAACAAAGTAGAAGCAACATTAGTGCAAGAACCACTATCTATAATCATGCTACATACCTTGTTTTGCACAGTACACCTAGTGTGGAAAATATGCTCTCTTTGTATGTCCAAGTCATCCTCCTTAGGTGCAATGCTAAGGGCACGCCTTGTGACCAGGATTTCGCCTTGATCACCACCAAACAAGTCACCCTCATCTTCAGAACCTCCCTCCAATGGAGGCATCTCCTCATCATCTTCACTAGATGCAATGCTTGCTATCTCACCATCATCACTAATCATCATAGCACGTTTGTTTGGACAAGTTGCAGCAATGTGTCCATAACCTTGACACTTGAAGCAACGAACCTCCCTTTGCCTAGGTTTCTCAACCAGTTTACCCTTGGCATCCGGCTTTGTAGTTGAATCGAGCTTAGACGCTTGAACACGGTTTGGAGGATGGCGTACTTGTTCAAGCTCCCTCGCACTCCTACGTGGCTGCTCAACCCTCCAAGTAGTACGGTTTTGGGTAGTAGAAAACCCCCTTGAACGCCTACTTTTCAGTTGTCTCTCAACCTTGATGGCTAGGTCCACCAAGTCATGAATGTTAATGTAGTGTTGAAGTTCCACCCTTTCAGCAATTTCCACATTAAGACCTGCAATAAAACGAGCCATTAATGCCTCCTCCTCTTCCTTAACATCAGCTCGAATGAGAAGTATCTCCATCTCCTTGTAATACTCATCCACAGACATTGAACCTTGCTTCAAAGTTTGAAGCCTATGATGGAGGTCTCTCACATAATAGCTAGGAACAAATCTTTTCTTCATGATATTCTTCATCTCACGCCATGTACGTACAGGTTCCTCTTCACATCTTCTTCTCTCCTTCACAAGTTTGTCCCACCAAATGCTAGCATAATCCGTGAACTCAACTGCAGCTAATTGCACTTTCTTTTCTTCTGAGTAGTTATGGCAATTGAACACATGTTCAACCTTGCGTTCCCACTCTAAGTATGCCTCTGGATCAAGCCTTCCTTGGAATGGAGGTATTTTCATCTTAATGCTTCCAAGATTATTGTCTTGATTATTGTTCACCCTCCTTCCTCTCCTTGGAGCTATATCTTCAAAATCGGACTCCTCCTCATGCTCCTCTTCAAAAGGATTTTTGGTGGCTGACACACGTGCTTGGGAAGTACTAGTTCTCCTCTCCAATTCCTCATATAAATTCCTCTCTCATGAGGCGCAATTTTCTGTCCATATCACCAACTATAGCATCCCTGAGCAATTTGAAATCATTTGAAAGCTCTTGAGGTGGATTTCCTTCATGCGCCATTAGAATGCTAAACCTGCAAAAGAAACGTTAGAACAAGATAAAGCAAGTATATAGGAAACACTCCCTTAGTGTTTTGCACTCGCTTCCCTCAAGTAGTATGGCTATTACCCTCAATTGTGCTCACAACTAAGCCTTTTATCACTCAAAGAATTTTCTTATTGGCCCTTTAGAGAAGAACCAACTCACTCAAACCTTACCAAGGTCAATAGCAACCTCAACCTATAGGAGTAAATGTAGAGGTCAAGAAAATTATGCTTAGAGTGCTTTTGATCAAGAGAATAACAAAGAATGACCAAGAATCAAGATTTGACACAATATAAAAACCCTAATGTGTGGTAAAGTTGTGTGAAAATTCTTGATTTTTAATGTTTTCTTGGCTGAAAATATGAAACTTGTGCAAAAATAAGCAAAAGCAAGTGATAAACAAGCCACAATTATTAGGAAACTATGGTACGCTCAAAAAGAAACAATGATCAGCTGCAAATTGCCTTAAACTCCACGGCACATGCAATTTGGAAACTCCCCCAACAGATAGCTTCCTTATTTCTCCTACACGGCTAGCAAAATAGGAAAGTAACTCCCTTGCTTTCCTTTTTTCTTTACCAATAGCTTTCCTTTTCCTTAGGGATTAGGATTCTTTCTTTATTTAAACAACAATAACCCTCAAAACCTCCTCAAAAGATCAGAAACAATCTGGAAAATTTCAGAAATTCGTAACTGCAAAATACACCAACATTCCAGCAAGAAGATCAAGCAATATTCAAGAATTCAAGTGCAAGTAAGTATCCCCTTCATCTAATCTTTAACCCAATTCTTTCCTACCCAAATTTCAGTCACAAAACAACTCTTTATGATCCTTATTTAAGACAAATAAAGCTGGAACAATTTCAGAAAATTCGTAGCCAAAAAGTACTACAATTTCCAGCAACCAGAATTATTCAAGAATCAAGATCCTAGTTCAAGAACTTGGTCCAAACAACCCAATGATGAAACCTGGAGCAAATTATCACCAAATCAACTCAAAAACTTCCAGAAAACCCTCTTAAACAACCAGAAACATGCTGGAAAATTTTAGAAATTCGTAGCTGTCAAAAGCACAATGATTCCAGCAAACACCTTCAATCAAGTTTCAAGAATTAAGTTCAAGTAAATGTTCCTACCACTTTACTCTTGAAACCCTTCTCTCTTCTACTCAATTTCTACCCAAAAACCTTCCAGAAAATTGGTCCAAATTTGATTTTAAACCAGAAACAACAGCAGGTACGAGAATCTGATGCACTTGACTCAAGAAATTTAAGTTTCAATTTTCCAGCAACTAATAAGTTGTGAAAAACCCTAGTTTAACACCCACAAACTTCAAGAAACACTTCAAGATTCTCAAGAAATGTACCAAGAACCTCAAATCAGTCCAAGAATATTTTCAAAAACTTCAAGAAATCACCACCCAAATCTGGACAGATTCGAAATTAACCAAGAATCGAAAAACAAGTTCAAGAAACTAATTTCCAGATTTGAATAACTTCAAGAACTTGAGTTTATGGTTCAAGAACTTCAAGAATATAATCAAAATCACCAAGAAAGTTATCAAGAACCCCAAGATTGCTCAAGAAAGTGTCCAAAATTTGTGAAAAATCGTGTAAAATTCACTGGACAGATTCAAGAATTCAAGAAACACCAAAACAGCCCACTATCTTTCAAGAAACACCTTGTATCATCAAGAATAATTCAAGAACACTTTAGTTAAGTATGTACATGGCTTTTTCACCTTGTATACGCCTTTTAACTCCAGAAACAAGAAGAGTAGAATCTGGTCAATTAAACTTTCGTACGTGGCGTTGTTCTCTGTCCAACGATCTGGATGTTTCAACAGATCTATTCGGTTGCACAAGGACAGTATTCCAGCCAAATATACTTCAGTTTAATGAATTTAGTTCGTGTGCTTGGCTTTTTCTCCCTTCAAGCACGCCTCTTTTCTTCTTCTCTCTCTCTCTTTTTTTTTTTTTTAACCACGCAACACCCAACAAACTCAAACCAAACAGTTTCCAACCTTCAAGAACATCAATCCTAGGCTTGTTAAGTCCAAGAAACTAATTTTCTTGCAAAGTTTTCACACAAGAATTCCAAGAAAACAATAAAAACAGTCAAGAAACACAAAATACCACACGATCTAGAATTCTCGATTGAGAAGCAACCAAGAATGACTCTAAACAAACCCTAAAACACGAATTTAATAAGGAAACAACGAAAACTAAAGGCTGAAATTTTCAAACGATTAAAGACAGGGCAGAAACGAAGCAAAACAAGTTCAAACGAATTTAAGCAAGACACAAAAAAAAAACACCAAACAAATTATTATGACCAGGCTCGAAGCTCTTTGTCACAATAACAACACGAAAAACAAGAAAAACACAAGACACAAGGATATATCCGAAATTCCAAAGGGAAAAACGGATTGAATAAACCTGGAAAATCCAAGAACTTTGGCTCTGATACCACTTGATGAGCGCACGGTTGCATATGCCAAGACCCCTTGGATTTTAGGTCAACAACTCGTTGAACTCAAGATCCCGTTGGATTCGTAAACCCAAGAACCCTTGACGTGGAGTTGGTGTGCTCACGAATCTCCCCTTGAAGATGAACACGTCCCTAAGAAAACTAGGTTAAACCGAGTTGAGCGAGTTCAATCGTTTAATCTAATCTATTAAGAACTTGATCAAAAACTAGAAGAAACTCTAAGCAAGATTGTGGTCGCCACAAGCAAAGCTTGATAAGACCAAAGGAGTAGTTCTTAATCACCAAAGAACCAAGAAAATTCTAAAAAGAATTCACTCAAAATATCATCATATGGCTGCCTGCTACAGTAACGATTTTAAGCCTTTAAATAGGCACACAAATAACATGCTAGGGTTTTGTAGTAAAACAAACTACTTAACTAAATGGACTAGCTTAAACATATTATAAACGAACTAAACTAACTATAATCAGCCCAAACCAGCCCAAGTGAAGTGGATTTGGGCTTAATAAAATGCGCATGCTCCAAACCAGTCCAAGTGAACCATCTTGACACCTCTTAGCCCGTTACACTACAAATGGATCAGCGGCCTCCAAGTCTTCAATCCTCACACTTAGCTGGTTATTTGGACCTTCTTCTAGGCCTTGTTCAGCCCAAATGGTGTAGACCAACCGTGGAGAATGCTTAGCCCAACTTGCTTGGTTTTCTTCTTCAAGTGTATCCAAAATTAGTCCATGAAGAGCATCCTTCATTCTTCTTGTTCTAGCTCTAGTCATTGGTCCATCCAAACCTCCAAGTACATCATTAGCATCCTTGGAAGTTTGCTCAGCTCGTCCATCACCATTGGAACAGTCCTTGTTCATCCTTCAATCCTTGGGACATATCATTATTTTAGTTAATTCATGCTTTGTTTTGGTAGTTTCATTAGTATAGGTTTTGTTTTAGAAGTTAAGTCTATTTTCACAACCCTAGAATGTTCTTTATAAGCCTATTTATAGGCCTATTTTCTAGTTACGAATTTTAATAAGAATTATTCAAAAAAATCGTGTGTTTTCTCTATTGTGAGAACTTTCTTGGTTCTTTGTCGATTAAGAACTACTCTTGGTCTTATCAAGTTTGCTTGTGGCGACCACCAACTTCGCTTAGAGTTTTTCTTGAGTTTTTGGTCAAGTCTTAGAGTTAATTAGGTTAGACGATTGAACTCGCTCAACTTGGTTTAATCTAGCTTGTCTTAGGCATGTTCATCTTCTTCAAGGGAGATTCAAGGCAAAACAACTCCACGTCAAGGGTTCCTTGGTTCACGAATCAAACGAGGTCTTGAGTTCAACGAGTTGCATACCTGAAATTCAAGACTTTCTTGGCAACGCAATCATGCGCACATCAAGTGGTATCAGAGCCATCTTCTTGGATTTTTTTAGGTTTTTCCAATCCAATTTTTCCTTTGGAAAAATTCAGATATATCCTTTTTTTTTTCTTTTTTGCCTGTTTATCAAAGAGCTTCAAGCCTGGTTAAGCAACTTGTGTTTTATTTGTGTCTAGCTTTTCTTCTAATTTTCATCTATAAATTTCTGCAATTTTTTTTCATTGTTTTCCATTGTGAAAATCATGCTTTAGGTGTTTAGAGTCGTTCTTGATTGCTTCTCAATCAAGAATTCTAGGTCTTGTGTGGTTTTTTGTGATTCTTGACTGTTTTTGGTGTTTTCTTGAAATTCTTGTGTCAAAATTTGCAAGAAAAAGGGTTTCTTGAACATTAAATTTCATACAACTAGTTTCTTGGATATTTAATTGTGTTTTTCGGTGTTATTTACATGAAAAAAAACGTTGCAAAAAAAAATCAAAAAGAGGCGTGCAAAAAGGGGTAAAAGAAAAAGCCAAAGCACCAGAAAAAAAAGGGGAATAAAAGAGGCTGCACAAGTGAAAGAGCCATGCAATTAATTTTGTTCAACTATTTTTGGATTGTTTCTTGATGTTACAAGGGGTTTTCTTGAACAATTTTGGACTTGGTGTTAACTTGCAATCTTGAAAGCTGTCCAGATTTGTTTGTGACTTTCTTGAAGTTCTTGAATAAATTCTTGGACTTTCTTGAGGGCCTTGGCATGTTTCTTGAAGATCTTGGTTGCATTCTTGAAGTTCTTGATAAGTTTCTTTGCACTTCTTGGTTTGTAAGTTGAGTTCTTGAAGTTTGTGAGTTGCTGGAATTTTCTGAACTGATTACTTGAAGTGTTTGGCTGATTTCTTGAACTTTTCTGGTCAAATCTTGAAGATCTTGAAGCCAAAAACTGTCAGTCAAAGGGTCTTGTTCATCAACTAGGGTTTGTTAGGGTTTTCCTTCATAAATTGTTGCTGAATTTGTGGCCTTTTTGCTGGACAAATTTCTGCTGCGATTTTCCAGAAAATTTTAGGTGATAAAAGGGGTTAAAAGGGTGTTAGTTTGGTTTATATAGAAGTTATGTGGCTTTGGGAAAACCAATTGGGAAAGGGAAAGTAGTTACAACGGGGATTTGGAAACTTATTCTACAAAAAAACAGGTAGTTTCCTTTTCTTCTTGGCAAGTGGCAGTTCCTTGTTTCCTTTTCTTATTGATGTCTGTGCTTTCACACTAGGGGAGGCTATTGGCCGAGTTTTCAGACTTGGAAGGAGTGTTTTGGGCGTGATTCTTGTTTCCTATTTGGTTGTGTATTGTTATTAGTTCAAGAATTCATTTTGGAAAGTGAATTGGACTGTTGGAGTTTTATTTTTTTGCACAAGAATATTATTATTTTGTCAAGAGAACATTAAAAATCAAGAATTTTTACACAATTATACCACACATTAGAGTGTCTATTTTGTGTCAATTCTTGATTCTCATCCATTCTTTGATTTATTCTCTTGATAAAAAACACTCTAAGCTAATTTTTCTTGGCCTCTACATTTACTCTTTACAAGTTGAGGTTGCTATAGGTCCTTGGTGGGATTGATTGAGCTAGTTCTTCATCAAAGAGCCTACAAGAAGATTCTTTGAGTGGAAAAGGGCTTAGTGGTGAGCTCATTCGAGGGTAAAAGCCAATCTACTTGAGGGAATCGAGTGCCAAACTACTAAGAGAGTGTTTCACATATTCTTGTTTATTTTCTTTTTTATTTCTAACGATTTTTTCTGTAGGTTTTATAGGATTTAATGGCATCTCCAATGGATTTACACAATGAACTTAAATTATTTAGGGAAGCCATTGTTGCTGATTTTGAAAGGAAGATGCGCCTTATGAAAGATGAAATTTATGAAGAGATGGATAGGCGTTCACACTTATCTAATGTCAAAGCTACTGCATCTAAGAATCCTTTTGAAGGGACTCTTGAAGAAGAATCTGACTATGAAGATGTAGTGCAAAGAAGAGGAAGGAGGGATACAAATAACCAAGATAGCAATCTTGGAAGCATCAAGATGAAGCTACCTCCATTCCAAGGAAAGCTTGATCCTGAGGCGTACCTTGAATGGGAACACAAAGTAGAGCATGTTTTCAACTGCCATAACTACTCTGAGGTAAAGAAAGTTCAATTAGCTGCAGTTGAATTTACTGACTATGCTAGTATTTGGTGGGATAAACTTGTTAGGGAAAGAAAGAGATGTGACGAGGAGCCCGTGAGGACTTGGACTTGGCATGAGATGAAAGCAATCATGAAGAAGAGGTTTGTGCCAAGTTACTACACTCGTGACCTCCAACATAGACTTCAAACATTGAAGCAAGGCTCTATGACTGTTGATGAGTACTACAAGAAGATGGAGATGCTCATCATTAGGGCTGATCTTAAGGAGGAAAGTGAAGCTACAATGGCGAGGTTTGTTGCGGGTTTGCACGTGAAAATTGCTGAAAAGGTGGAACTACAACACTACCTAGACATTCATGACTTGGTGGATATGGCCATCAAGGTGGAGAGGCAAATCAAAGGTAGACGATCTTGGAGTATTTCCAAACAACAAAATCGTCTTTCTTGGAGACAAGATCAACCAAGAAAAGAGGTAAGAAGTGGTGATCAAAGTCGTTCCTCTACTCAACCAAATCGAGGATAACATTAGGGGGGGGGGAAATTCTACTTTATCTTCTACTTCTTCTAAAGCAATTTCTAAGGGGAAAGAGGTTGCTTTTAAGCCAAGGCAAAGGGAGATTAAATGCTTTAAATGCCAAGGCTTTGGACATATTGCTGCAAATTGTCCAAACAAAAGGACAATGGTGATCTTTGATGATGGAGAGGTAGCTAGTGTTGCCTCTAGTGATGATGATGAGGAGATGCCTCCATTGGAGGGAGGAAGTGATGAAGAGGACATTACTTGGGGAGGCGACCATGGAGAGATTTTAGTGACTAAGGAGAGCACTTAGTGTTGCACCTATGGAGGATGAGGAGAACATTCAAAGAGATCATATCTTCCACACTAGGTGTACCGTACAAAACAAGGTATGTAGCATGATTATTGATAGTGGTTCATGTACTAATGTTGCTTCTACTTTGTTTGTAGATAAATTGGGGCTTGAAACAAAGAGACATCCCAAGCCATATAAGTTGCATTGGTTAGTTGAAACTTGGAGACATGAAGGTGACCAAGCAAGTATTGGTGCCATTCTCCATCAACAAGTACAAGGATGAAGTATGGTGTGACATGGTTCCTATGCAAGCATGCCATAATCTTCTTGGGCGTCCATGGCAATTCAATAGGAGGGTGACCTATGATGTCTTCAAAAATAGGTACTCTTTCATGTGGGATGGACATAAGGTGACTTTGGGTTCTATTGCACCATCTGAAGCGCATGCTAATCAAGTGAGGATTGCAAGAGAATTCAAAGCAATGGAGGAGCTAACTCAATTGCAAAATGGCGGATTATCCCAAGGAGGGGAGGGCTCATGGATTTCCCAAGGAAAAGAAGGAAGTGGCGTAACCTTTAGGGAGCAAAGTGGCGTAACTTCCAAAGAGAAAGAAGAAGTTGTTCGTAATTTGAAGAAAGAGAAGAAAAGAATGAATGTGTTTGCTTCAAAGAGTGAAGTGATTGAGGCTTTGGAAACCAAACAACAATTGTTTTTGGTTTTATATAAAGACATTCATAGTTCTTTTTACTTGTCTTCTTCTACTTCTACTTCTTCTATTTCTACGTCTTTGAATGAACTTGATAATTCATTGCCTAGCATTGTGGTATCTTTGATTCACAGTTTTGAAGATCTATTTCCTGAGGAAGTACCACATGGTTTACCACCACTGAGGGGGATTGAACATCAAATTAACTTCATACCTAGTGCAAGCATTCCAAATCGCCCCGCATATAGAGCAAACCTTGAAGAGACGAAGGAGATCCAAAGACAAGTGGATGAACTTATGGAGAAAGGGTTTGTGCGAGAAAGTCTTTCACCATGTGCCGTGCCCATGATCTTAGTGCCAAAGAAAGATGGTTCGTGGTGCATGTGTGTTGATTGTAGAGCCATTAACAAGACAGTGGTAAAGTATCGTCATCCTATTCCTAGGTTAGATGATTTGCTTGATGAGTTACATAGTTCTACTATCTTTTTAAAAATTGATCTTAAAAGTGGTTATTATCAAATTAGAATGAAAGAAGGTAATGAATGGAAGACTGCTTTTAAAACCAAGTATGGATTGTATGAATGGTTAGTTATGCCTTTTGGTTTGACTAATGCACCTAGTACATTCATGAGGCTTATGAACTATGTGTTTAGAGCTTTCATTGGTAAATTTGTAGTAGTCTATTTTGATGACATTCTGATTTATAGTAGGTCACTTGAAGATCATGTTGAGCACTTGCATCAAGTTTTCTATGTTTTTCGTGAACATCAACTTTATGCAAACTTGAAAAAGTGTTCTTTTGGCATGGAAAGTATTGTTTTTCTTGGTTTCATTATTAGTAGTCAAGGTGTGCATGTTGATGAGTCTAAGGTTAAAGCCATACGTGATTGGCCTACACCTAGGAATGCTAATTATGTTAGATCTTTCCATGACTTAGCAAGAGGTTTGTGCGTAATTTCTCTACTATTGCTGCACCTTTAAATGAGCTTGTTAAGAAAAATGTTGTGTTTAAGTGGGAGAATAAACATGAAGAGGCGTTTGAGACATTGAAAGATAAGCTTACTAACGCCCTTGTTTTGTGTTTGCCAAATATTGATAAAGTATTTGGGGTTGAATGTGATGCTTCTAGAGTTTGTATAGATGCTGTTCTTATGCAAGATTCTAAGGCTATTGCTTACTTTAGTGAGAAATTGAGTGGACCAACCTTGAACTATCCCACTTATGACAAAGAACTTTATGCTTTGGTGAGAACTTTACAAACATGGCAGCATTATCTTCTTCCTAAAGAGTTCATGATCCATTCTAACCATGAGAGTTTAAAGTTTCTGAAGTCTCAAGGTAAGCTTAACAAGAGACATGCAAAATGGTTGGAGTTCATAGAGTCTTTTCCTTATACAATCAAATACAAGCAAGGTAAAGAAAACGTGGTTGCTGATGCTTTGTCTAGAAGGTATGTTCTTATTACCACTCTTCAAACTAAGTTGCTCGGATTTGATTGTATTAAAGAGTTGTATGAGCATGATGAGGATTTTTCTTCTTTGTGACGTTTGACTATGACACGTGCTCATAATGGTTTCTTTAGGCATGTGTAGACACCAAATTTTGACACACCTATTTACTTTTCAAACATTGGGGAGGTATTTATATTTCTAAGGTCAAATTTTAATTTTTCAGTAATCTCGAGGGGGAAAAATAGTAATTTTTATCTGTAAATATTTTTTCATTAGTTTTGGGGGTTTTTAAATTCACATTTTTACTTTCATACGTATTTTTTAATTTTTTGTGATTTTTTTGGATTTAATTGGTATTCTTTTTATATTTTTTTAGCACAAGGGCAAAATAGTAATTTCGCCTCGCGAACACCCGTTTAGCTCATTTCAAGTCCCAAATTTATTTTTCTAATTCTTTAAGCATGTTTCTAAAATTTCTTGATCTTTTCAGAGACGTTTACTATTTTTCTGTAAATACTGCATTCAAGGGCAAAATCATCATTTTATAGTTTAAATTTATTTTTTGTCAATTTTGAGTCATAAATGCATTTCCTAGAATTTTTAAGCTTATTTTTAATTTTTCATAATTTTTTTGAGGCCAATAGCTATTTTTTGTATATTTTCATTATCCAATGGCAAAATTATCATTTCACATTCCAAACTCATTTTTCACTAATTTTTGGATCCCAAATTCGTTTTTAGGTTTTTAAGCATGTTTCTAAGTTTTTTTTAACTTTTTTTAGAGTGAATTGCTATTAATAAATTTATTATTTAAATTTTTCTTAATTTTTCTATTTTTATGAGAGAAAATATATTTTTAATTTTTTGTAAGGGTAAAGTTATAATTTTGGTAGTCAAGGGCGTTTTAGTCTTTTAGTTATTTCTTGGAAGATAAGTCTTTTGTGCACTATAAATACCCCACTTGGGGATTAAAAAAGGAGGAAAAATCAGAAAACCCTAAAAACACATTTTGATTTTATTCAAAAAGATCAAACACACACACAAAAACACCACAAAACACACACTACAGCCGTTCTTTACCAAAAAGTTACTGTTCATGTCGCGTCCAAAAAATCGTGAAGTAAAAGGGTGCTAATTGGGTCGTTGACTGTCGCGTTCCGAAAAGACGGTCCGGTCTCGGTGACCCTTCGAAAATAAAAGTTTTTGGAAAAACCGTGCGTGTGCGAGAAAAATCAAATTTTAGTAAAAAAGTGTATTTTAAAAAAAATGGTATTTTAAAAGAAAACAAGGCCGGGACTAAAAATACGACAAGTTTTGTGACAGCCCCACCTTACCCAGAGGCGCACCAAAAGGCTTAGCGGACTGCCTGCCTAGCTCTCGCTAGGACTCAAACACGCACTCGCTCAATACATACACATAATTAATGCAAAATAAAACACATTCGTAAAGAAAGATATTCATAAAATTCATTTGAAGTACAAATATTACAAAATGTTTTACATACCAAAATTTACACAGTATGTGCAAGAATAGCCTAAACAAGTGGCTATTAAAATATACAAAACAAAACATGTAAAATGCCCAAAATCAGCTTTTCCAGCTTTAGTATTTTTGGGAAACCTGGTTAAAGAAAACAAATGAACGGGATGAGCTATAATAGCCCAGTGAGTGCTCAAGTCATGCAAGCATACTAGTAAAAATGTGATTTTGTTCAATATAATATTTAACGAGTAAATAAACAATTTGTGAACAATTTAAGTAACAAGTAGTCAATGGTGGATACGGGGCTCAACTACGGAAGCAAGCTTAACCGCAGAAGGAGCAAGCACTGATCATGTAACTAAGACGTTCAGACCGAGATAATAGCTCAGGTCTTTGCCAAGGAACATTCCAGTATAAACAAGCAAGACCCTAGCCACCATTCACCTTATAACCTCCAAACAAGCTACCACCTCCAGGAAGAAATTTCAACCTTGGAAGGGCCAACAAGCAAGATAGTTCAATCCAGAGTTGGCCTCTTAGAGGAATTCAACTCATTTTGGGAAAGAACAACACGCCCTAAAACACCCAACACCTTATATCCTCCCACGTGCAGCCGGGTTTGACTATCCATGAAGTAACGGTGAAGTTAGTCACGGAAGTCTCAATCACAAATAACAAATATAATAGTGAAAGCATATAACACATTGCGGAATAGATGCGATAAAGTACACATCTTTCCTCAAGTAACACATATCACTAGATAATCATGTCAAGTATAACGTATCATTTTATGCATCAAAATAATGATGTCAAGTAGTACATGGCACTTCATGCATCATACACACATAAGAACACTCACCTGAAGCCTAAGAAAATATTTCGTAATACGATCGGGTCTCACTTTCGGATCCTGAAATTCAAAAGAATAACCGTATAAAAATCCTGACTAAAATCTAAGAAATTTCATAAAGAAATTCAAGAAATACCTCAAGTCTTTCTAGGGTTTAATTTCTAGGGTTTTGGAGCTTAGGGTTTTACCCTAGGATTTAGGGTTTTCAAAATTAGGGTTTTCTAACTTTCTAGGGTTTTTCTCGGAAAGGTTTAATTCACTAATAACTAATCTACGAAAATTTCTGCACACTTAAATCACTAAATTACAGCTTATAAAGCCTTAAATCATAGCCTAATTATTTTTATTTCCTAGGTTTTACCGAAATTTCGGCAGCACTTCCCCTATAATCGGTGATGCGAAACCGAGCGATGAGGACATAGTGATCACTCATGACAATCGATTGCACGCTCATTCAAGAGGAACAAGGTTGTCAAAATACAAGTATTGAAGGAATGAGAGAAACCGCGGCACAAACCGCGGATGATGCCTCCCACGGTTTGTCATGCGGTTCACGTCCAGAGGTGTTGATCAAGTCACGAGAGAAACCGCGTCGTAAACCGCGGATACTCCATCGCGCGGTTTCTCCCGCGGTTCGTGTCCAGAAACTCTCTTCAACACAACCGCGGAAGAACCCGCGGATCATTCTCCCACGGTTTGTCGCGCGGTTCACTTCCGGAATAATACGGGCTTTTACGAGGTTTTATGTTTTTTTCCTGTTTTTCAAGTTGTAATAGCCTAGGACCTAATGTAAGGGCTTTAAGGCAATTAAGCCTTGTTTCTTTTAGCTATTAATAGACACTCTATTGTAAGAGAGGAGATTAGACATCACGTTAAGAAAATTAAGGGTTTTTCCCTCTTGGCTTCTTGAAAGCTTTTCTTTGAATACCTTAGGAATTCTCTGGGTGTTCTAGGCTTATCAATCCAAGTAATCACCTTGGCTTGTGGCGCCATCTACCTTCAAACTTGGTTCGCTAACTCGTTGGATCGTGGGTCGAGATCGTATCAAGGTTCGCCATCCCGAGGGTTAGAGGGGTCGAGTCTTTCATTATCCAAACTTGGGTATTGGCTAGATCGCCGTCTCGTATCATTTGGTATCAGAGCTAGTGCCTTTACCCAGGTTATATCCTTTTAATCTTGTGTTTTTCTTGTTTCTTTGAGTTCTTGGAAAAGTTCCTATCAGGGTTTTCTTCTTTGTTCTTGCTTTCTTTGTTCTTTAGTCCAAAAAAAAAAAAAAAAAATCCAAAAGGATTGCGTATTAGTCTTTCTGTTGTGCTGGTTTTTTTGTTTCCTTTGAATTAAAAAAAAAAAAAATCACTGTTCCGGTACTGTAGTAAGTACTGTTCGCCGCCACTGTTCATCGTGGTCACTGTTCATCCGGTGAATTTTTACTTAATTTGTCTAGTTTTGTGGTGTTTGGTTGTACGTTTTCCGAGATTTGTTAAAAAAAAAAAAAAAAAGGCGTGCTTAAAGGGAGTAAAAGCCGAGCACACGAACTAAACCAATTAAACTAAAGTATATTTGGCTGGAATACTGTCCTTGTGCATCCGAATAGACCTGGTGAAACATCCAGATCGTTGGACAGATCACAACGCCACGTACGAACGTTTAATTGAACCGGATTCTACTCTTCTTGTTTCTTGGAGTTTTGTTGGGTTTTCTTGTTAATTTGGTGTTGAAAGGAAAAGTCGTGCACTTTCATTGCAAAAGTCGTGCATTTAAAAAAAAAAAAAAAAAGGAGGAAGAAAGTGGATTGTAATCCTTTGTCCCAGCAAAATTTCATTCAAATATCATCATATTGGGGGTTAGAGTCTTAATCAATCCTTTCTTGAGTCAATTCTTGTGTTTTCTTAATGCTCTCTTTGTGTTTGATAAAATTCCAGCTTGTCCTTTTTTATTCTTTTGCTTCTATTTGAACTTCCCAATTGAGTCTAGCTTCTTTGTATTATATTCCAACCTCTTGCCGCACTTGGGTGATTCTAAATTGGTGAGTTATTGAATACTTTTGGAGGAAATTTCTAATTTCTTCAAGGGAAGCAATCAAAGGCCATTGAGGAGTGGTGAGCGCAATAGAGCGGAATTGAGTGATACACGAGAGTGAGAGTTCATCTTGGTAAGGAAGAGTGGGTGAGAAAAATTTTACTACTAACATTTTTCTTGCAGGTTAATCTCTTTGTCCAACATGACCATAAGAAGTAGGCGAAGTGAAACCCCAAGTCATGAGCCAAAAGAGTGCCAATATGATGAAGGTGAATTGGAAATGAGATCAAGGCATGGGAAGCTTGATAGGGAGCGAAGATATGATACCATCAAAGAGGCCATGATGAGAATTCCTACCTTCCAAGGCAAGGCGGATCCCGACGCATACCTTGGATGGGAGAGGAAAATTGAGAAGATCTTTGATTGCCATTCATACTCCGAGGAGCAAAAGGTAAAACTAGCTGCTAGTGGATTTACTGGCCATGCTATGTATTGGTGGGATAAATTGACTAAGAGTAGGAAAAGGTATGGAGAGCCACTTATTTGCACTTGGAATGAATTGAGGTCTACCATGAGGAAGCGTCATGTGCCAATCCACTATCACAAGGAGATGGAAAGTAGAGTTTCGGAAGAAAGGCCATCCAAGGTGAGGACATTTAGTGATAGCTCAAATTCCTCAAGTCCAATCAAGTGGAGGAGTAATCAAGCCTATGATTGGAGGGATTCAAAGGCTAGTCCCAATCCCACAAGTTCCACCAATTGGAGAAATGAACGAGTCTATGATTGGAGAGATCAACGAGCTAGTTCAAGATCCTCAAATGCAACCAATTTGAAGAATGACCAGGTTCAAAATTGGAGAGGCAAACGAGAGAATCCGTATTCTTCAAGTCCTATCAAATGGAGGGACAATCACGCTTTTGATTGGAAGAAGGAACGTGCTAAGCAAAGCCCTAAGAAGTCCACAAAGGCTAATGACAATAAAATGGCCACACCAAAGTTGCAAAAGAAGAATCAACATGAGACACCATCAATGAGTCGCCACCTCAAGTGCTTTAAGTGCATGGGATTTGGACACATTGCTTCTCAATGTCCAAACAAAAAGGCAATGGTCATGAAAGACAATGGTGAAGTGGAAAGCGTCTCATCAAGTGAAGAGGAACCATTGGAGAGTAGTAGTGAAGTTGAGATAGGCAATGGGGAAGTAACGAGTGTTTCATCAAGTGATGTAGAGATCCAATCCTCACAAGGTAGTAATGAAGATGTCATTGAGCAACCTATTTATAATGAGTTGAAAGTTCTTAAGCAAGCTCTTGGCGCACATATTAAGGAGGAAGGAGATGGAGTGCAATGGAAAAACATTGTCTACACTAGATGCCGTGTCAAGGACAAGGTATGTGGTATGGTCATTGACAAAAGAAATTATATTAATGTGGCTAGTGCTCTACTTGTTGAGAAGCTAGGATTGCCGACCTTGAGACATCCACGACCTTACAAATTGCCATTATTCCTTGATAATAAAGATTGGAGGGTCACTAATCAAGTGGAAGTGGAGTTTTCCATAGGCAAATATCATGACAAGGTTCTTTGTGATGTGGTGCCAATGGAAACTTGCCATATAGTTTTGGGCCGTCCATGGCGGTGTGAAAGGAAGGCCACATATGATGAGCACAAGGATAGAGACTTCTTCATGTGGAGTAATCACAAGATTGTGTTAGCACCATTAACACCTCATGAGGCATATGAAGATCAAGTGAGGATAATGAGCTCACAAGCAGAAGAAAAGAGTGAACAAGAGAATGGGAGAAAAAAAAAAGAGAGCAAGGAGGTGAGGGATACAGAGGCCAAGAAAAATGAGAGGAAAAAGGCAATAGATAATTCTGCCTTAGCGGTAAAACAAGAGAGAAAACTAGTGTGTGCAAAAGCCAAAGATTTGGAGAGAGAACTTTACGCTGACCAACCTATTTTGTTCCTTCCTACAAAGAGGTCTTATGTTCTACTAATTCTCCTAAACTTTGCTCTCCGAGTATTGTTATCTCTTTTGTGCAGGGAATTGAAGGTTTCATTCACCAAGGCTTACCTCATAAACCATTTTCTCTCAAAGGTTTGGAGTACCAAGCAAAACATAAGAGGCCTAAAGAGTTCCAAGGACATGCATTGGTGAAAGGTGACGCCATCAAGGAGAATTCTCAACCTTGCTTCTTCGAGTTAATTTGGAAGATTTGGCAAAAATGGGTGAATAGACGTGCTATACATAGAACACTTACAGAGGAATTTAAAGGCAAATCCTTTTCAAGAGGAGGGGAGCAATGTGCTGGATTTGAGGACAAATCCGTTTCAAGAGGAGGGGAATGATGCGAAACCGAGCGATGAGGACATAGTGATCACTCATGACAATCGATTGCACGCTCATTCAAGAGGAACAAGGTTGTCAAAATACAAGTATTGAAGGAATGAGAGAAACCGCGGCACAAACCGCGGATGATGCCTCCCACGGTTTGTCATGCAGTTCACGTCCAGAGGTGTTGATCAAGTCACGAGAGAAACCGCGTCGTAAACCGCGGATACTCCATCGCGCGGTTTCTCCCGCGGTTCGTGTCCAGAAACTCTCTTCAACACAACCGCGGAAGAACCCGCGGATCATTCTCCCACGGTTTGTCGCGCGATTCACTTCCGGAATAATACGGGCTTTTACGAGGTTTTATGTTTTTTTCCTGTTTTTCAAGTTGTAATAGCCTAGGACCTAATGTAAGGGCTTTAAGGCAATTAAGCCTTGTTTCTTTTAGCTATTAATAGACACTCTATTGTAAGAGAGGAGATTAGACATCACGTTAAGAAAATTAAGGGTTTTTCCCTCTTGGCTTCTTGAAAGCTTTTCTTTGAATACCTTAGGAATTCTCTGGGTGTTCTAGGCTTATCAATCCAAGTAATCACCTTGGCTTGTGGCGCCATCTACCTTCAAACTTGGTTCGCTAACTCGTTGGATCGTGGGTCGAGATCGTATCAAGGTTCGCCATCCCGAGGGTTAGAGGGGTCGAGTCTTTCATTATCCAAACTTGGGTATTGGCTAGATCGCCGTCTCGTATCAATCGGACTAACCCAAAAATTTTAACCTGCAAGAAAAACAGCCATCCAAGCCAATTTCAACAAGTTCTACAACTTCTATGTTCAATTCAAGATCAATTCCATTCTTCTTTGTTAACTCATGTTTTCAAGTTTACCAACTAGGGGTATTCAACAGAACATAACTTTCAATTGATATGTCGTATGAGAAAAGTGATTATATGGGTAGAAACTATACTTTAAGGGCTAAAACTTTTATGAAGAACACTATGTCAAATTCTAACAAAAACCATCCCAAAATCGGTCCACAACCTAGTGCTTCATCAACCTAATCTGCACAGGGTTGGTTTTCAGCCGAGTTCATGCCATTGCTGGGGTCAATCTACTAAGAACCAGAGAATTGTGGTTACATGGTTTGAAAGTACGTTTATAGGACTACAAATTTTGTGAAGATCATCAATCCAAATTCCAACTAGAACAAGTTCAAAATCAGCCCCCAATTCGGCTCATCATCAAAACTGTTTACGCAGAATCGAATTTTCAGCCAAATTTGCAAACTTTCTGCGATTAATACACAATGAACCACAGTGCAAGCTTTACCCTTTGAAAGCCCTATGAATCTAGTTTCTAAAACAACAAGAATCATTCGAATCCAAGTTATCTATACCAAGTTATGAAAGTTTTACTAAAACTGGTCCAGCATGACTGTTCAAGTATTCTTAAGTTCAAGCTTAAATCTTCAAGTAGTTCTACCAATTTCACATCAAACTCACTTCAATTTCACCCAAATTCATCACAAAAATACCTAAACTACTCCAAGTTTCTTCAACTAAATCATCCCTAATTCATGACATTCCAAGTTTAAATCACTAGCTACAAGTCATACAAGTTCATAAATCTCATATTCATGGAAGAAAACTTCATATCTCATGGCTAAAATAAATCATACTTAACATTAAAGACATGGTTTAAAAGCTACAAAACTATGAATTTATACTTGAAATAAGAAGAGAAATTCTTGGGAAATACCTTTAGTAAGACAAGATTGTTGCTTAGGAGGGAAATCAACTTAATTTCTATGGATGAAAAGTGATTAAATGGAAGTAAGAGCTCCAAGAAAATGAAAGAAAATGGAGAGAAAAGAGGGAGAAGAAGGGCCGGCCAAAGTGGAGAGAAAAAGAGAGAAAAATGCCTAAGTAAAAAAAAAAAAAGAAATGGAAAAGAATTGGGAAAAAGTTTGACCAATCAAAGCAAGACAAAACTAAAAGTAAAACTTGACTTTCTTGCAAATTAATCTCCACTTGGCCAAGTGTAATTAGGAGAGATTTTTGTCACTTCTCTTATATTTAATCTTGCAAGACTTCTTGGTACAACTCTTAAAGGAAATGGTACAACATGCTAGTAAAATAGAAAATCATTCCTTATTATTTTTTTTTCCACAAATTTCGGCCCTTCAAAAAAATTTTTTTTTTTCTAATGAACATAATACAAAATAAATGGTTTTGGCATGAATTTCTTGGGTGTTACAGGTTTGGCCAAATAATTTTTGAAAAAGGGTTTTATTTTGAAAAATGGAGTCGCCACTTGGAACTGAGTTAGGGTGTACCAAATCACTCGAAAAATCATTTAACAAAAATAAAAATAAAATTTTAGAAAAATATTTCAAAACCCTTTTTCGACTCCGGTCTACGAAAAATGAGAGAAAAATGTTCGGGAGTCACATTTGAAGAAAGGGAAGGCAAAGACTTTCGCCTAAGGCACCCTTTTGACCTAGCCGAGACTAGTTGCGAGGTTTAATCAAAATTTCTTAAATTAACTCTAAATTCTATCGCGTTCGGATGTGTCTAAACGAATGCAAATCCTAAGTCTAAATGTAGGTATCGGGAGGGTCGGAATGTCCCGTCGAAGCTTGATTGGAATTATCGCATTAATTGCGAAACCCGAGTCAAAACCTTGAGGGAGTCACGAGTTTTTATGCAAAATGTGATGCAAAAAGAAAAGAAAATAATAATATATAGTAAGTGAAGAAAGAAAGTGGGTATGCAAGATGACGGGTACGGGGGACTAATAACTCGTGAATGAATGTTTCTACTCACGGAGGGGGGAACGGCTTGTACGCCACCGCTTCCCATGTGAGTAGACGACTATTTCAAGTCGAATCACGCAAATATCCTAAAGTCTGAGTGAAATGCAAGCTAGATGTCATGCATTTTAAAAATGTGTCAAAATAATAATAATAATAATAATAAATCATGCCAAATGAAAATAAAACTAGAAGTGCGTGAAATGTGAAATGCACACGAATGCACCTAACGCTAAAATGCCCTAAGGGTCTAGCGTTGGACTAGCCCGTTCTAAAAATCTCACTAGCGTTAGACTAGCGGGAAAAGAATGAAGCCACAGCTAGCGTTGGACTAGTGCGGTGACGGAATACCATAAATCATGAATTAAGAAAACAAATTAAACATATAAAAACATATAAGATCACATAGGAGCACATAACACATAAGCATAATATTCTAGATGCAAAAATCCTAAGGAAAACGGTAAAAGAAATAAACACATAAGCACGCAAAAGCAAATAAATCATAACTATTACACCGGGGGGCTTAATTTACAATTTAAAAGGGGAAATTAAAAATGCCCTATCTATTACACTTTCTATCTAATTACACAATTTTTGCTAAAATAAGAGGAAAATAATTTAACTATTACATTGACTAGCTAAATACAAAAATATTACATTTTTTGGAAAAATAATAAAATTTAAAATTAAAATAAGCAAGCATAAATAAATACACAAAAAGTGCATAAAATAAGAATCGCATAAAAAAATACATAAAAAATACATTAGAGCACGTTGGAGCACATAAAGAAGCAATTAAAAGGTAACGAAAATAGCTTTTCGAAGATCCGATACAAAAGCTTAAAAATGAATACACATGTTAAGGTACTACTATTTAATAAAATAAATCGCAAAAATATAGAAATTCTAACAAATTGAAAGTAAAATGCAAATACTATTAAACTAAGGGATTAAACAAACTTAAACAAACCTAAGGGAGCCAAATAATAATTCAAAGTATTATTTTAAAGCTAAAATTGCAAAATTCTACCAAATTGGGGAGCAAGCATAAAAATTGCAGCAAGTATGGGAATAAAGAAATGCAAATTTGAGCAAGTTAAAGACATAACTTGCAAAACTGGGGGGCTTAGTTGAAAGAATGTAAAAATCTAAGGGTCAATATGTAAAATTAAGGACCTAATTGTATAAGACTAGTAAATCTTGGAGGGCATACCAATATTATTCAAGAGCTAGGGGCTGACATGTAAATATTTACTATAAATAGAGTAACCAAAAACAGAAAATGCTAAACTAAAATAAGACTACATTAGTTATCTAAACTAACTTAAGGGATTATTTTAACTACTCAATTCAACTGAACTAAATTAAAATAGAAATCAATTAACACAAAAAAAAAACTAAATAATGAAAGAGATAAAAATAAACACAGCACTAAATTATGAACTAAAACCAATCCCCAAATCCTTCTTCTCTGAACAAAATAAGAAAAGACCAGGAAAGAAATAAATGAATAAAATCAATAAAAACTAATGAGGACATCAATGGTCGTGGTCAAGTTGGAGAGGCTCGTGATCATGGAGGTGCTACAAAGAGTCCTTTTCAAGATATGGGAGGTCCAATGACTAGGTTGAAAGCTAAAAGGATGAAACAAGCTTTGCAAGGTTTGATTATAGAATTACATGAAGATGAAGCTACTTGGTTGAAACAAGAACCTACAAGGCTATTCACTTATTTTGGGCTAGAGTTGGAGGAGCTTGGAGGTCAGTGGAGTTGGATTTGATTGAAGAGCCCGTTTGCCACTTGAGGTTATGGGTTTCATGGGCTTAATTCGTTAGTTTAATAGCCCAAGTTGTATCTTTAGTTGTAAGTTTATGTTATGGTGCAACTAGGGTTACGTTAGTTTCCATATTTAGTTTATATCTTGATGTTATGCGCCTCTTTATAGAGGGTGTTACTATTCATCCGAATTTTAGAACATTAATCAATAATATTGAGTTTTTCTCTTCAATTGTGCGTGAGTGCAAATTGAGTTTTCTTAGTTCTTTGGCTAAAGAACTACTCTTGATTGCTTGGCAAGGCGTTTGTTGAGTATTCAAGAATCTCGCTTAGGGTTCATCTTTGAGGGTTTGAATCTGTCCAATAGGATTGTCGACTAGGTGTCTACACCACGTTGTTGGTTAGGGGTCTAGGATCGTTTCTTAAAGGGGGGAGTTCAACGAATCTAGTTGAATTTGAAGCAAAACAATCCGAGTTGTTCTTGGGGTCTTCGACAAGTTACGAAGGGGTCAAGAAGATTGGGTTGCATACTTGGAATTCGAGAGTCTTGGACCGTCATCTATTCCGTTGAACGCATCAATTGGTATCAGAGCCTTGGTTCATCTTGAAATCCAGGTTTTCTAAGCCAAATTTTCCTTTGGAAGATTTTGGTTATATCCCTTTTTTTTTCTTTCTTCTTGAATTCTTTCGTGTTTTGTTATCGTTCTTATGGTGTCCTTTTGCAGTTTGTTCTTGCTGTCCAATCTGTCCAACTTTGTTTCTCCATGTTTCTTGTCACTTTAATTCGTGTTTTGTGTCTTTTGTTCGTGCTTTAAGGTATTCCTTGTCTATAGAGTCATTCTTGCCATTTGCATATCAAGAATTCTAGGTTTTTTGTGTGGTTTAAACTTGTTTTCTTGACTTTTTTTCAATTGTTCTTTGATGTTTTAATTTTTCTTGTGTTAAAACTTTTGAGAAAATTGAATCTTGCCCTAAATAAGAACCTTGAAACAATTTTCCTGAAGGTTACTATTGATTTCTGGTCAAAAAAAAAATCGTATTTTTCATCGGCACTGTTCACATACTGTAGCATCACTATTCACTCGACATTGCTGTTCACTGCTATGGTTTACTGTTCACACGGCGGAGTACTGTTCATCGTCGTTTACTGTTCATCCGCATTTTTTTTTCTTTTTTTCCAGAAAGTTTTTTTTCAGTTTAATTTTTTTTGTTTGTTTTTGGGAGTTGAATTTTGTATTTTGTGAGTTGTTTGTGTTGTTAAAAAAAGAGAGAGAGAGAGGTTGTTAGAATTGAAAAAAAAAAAATTTGTGAGTGGAAAAAGGCAAATTTGTGAGATTCTATAAAAAAAAGCCAAAAGTTGGATAAAAAAAAAAAAGTCTTGCACAAAGAAAAGTCGTGCAATACAAAGGAAAGCGAAAGAGGCGTGCAAGGTGATAAAAGCCAAGCACACGAACTAAACCAATTAAACTGAAGTATATTTGGCTGGAATACTGTCCTTGTGCAACCGAATAGATCTGTTGAAACATCCAGATCGTTGGACAGAGAACAACGCCACGTACAAAAGTTTAATTGATCAGATTCTACTCTTCTTGTTTCTTGGTGTTTTGGTGGAATTTCTTGTTATTTCTATTTGAACATAAGTGCATTAAAGAACTTTTGAAAATCAAGATTTCTACAAGAAAAAAACCACACACTAGGGGTGTCATACGTGCTTCTCAAATCTGAAATTTCTAGTGTTTTGATTTCTTGACTTCTATTTGGTTCAAACCTTACTCTAGGCTTCCATTTTCACTACTACTCATCTTGAATACTTGATCGGAGTTTTTGTCAAGCTCAATTGAGCAGGTTCTTATCCAAAGGCATACAAGGTAAGCTCAAGGAGTGGTAAGAGGCTAAGGTGTGAGCTCATCATCGGGTAAAAGCCAAGTTTCATTGGTGTGATACACGAATGAAGAGTGAATCACGAAAGGGAGTGAGTGAGGATATCTTTCTTGATTTTTTCTTGTGCTACTAACATTTTTGTGCAGGTTTTTACTGTTATTTTGATAGGTTTCTATTATGGGTGAACAAAGTGAGCAAAGACTCAGTGCTTTAGAGTTTAACATGCGTGCCATGCAAGATGAATTTAGGCGTGTGTTCACCAAGTTGGAGGACATTGACTCAGCTGTCAAGGGAAAATCACATGTGGCTCAGAATGCTCGAGGTGATGATTTTGATGATGGCTATGACTCTGAGGAAGTAGTGTCCCGTCGAGGGAGGAGGGTTTCTCAACAACGTGGTAGCAATTTGGGGAGCATAAGGATGAAAATTCCACCATTCAAGGGGATGAATGATCCAGAGGCATACTTGGAGTGGGAACGAAAGGTTGAGCACGTGTTTGATGTTCACAATTATTCTGATAAAAGAAAGTTCAACTTGCTGCAATTGAGTTTGTGGAGTATGCTAGCATTTGGTGGGATCAACTTGTGAAGTCTCGTAAGAGATGTGGGGATGAACCAATTCGCACTTGGGCTGCCATGAAGGTGATTATGAGGAAAAGATTTATTCCAAGTCACTATTCACGGGATTTGCATAGGAGGCTACAAACTTTAAAGCAAGCTTGATGTGATCCAAGGAGCGCATACATTTGTTGGACTTGGACTTATACTTGGTGGACTTGAAGAGGCCATTTATATGGATCAAGAAGAGCTTGAAGAAGTGATAATCATACATGAAATGTTTGAACGTGGTGGCTGGATTACAAAGTTACATGATTTTGAATTTAGTCACAAGCTTGAATTTCACAATATTCAAGCTTTCGCATTGGGCCAAGGGTTCAAGTATTGGTTGTGGATCAAGTTAAGTTGTGATTTAGTGTTTTATACTATTTGTGCTCATAGTTACATTAAGCTGTCCATTTTGCACTTAACATTTGAATTGGTATCAAATGCACTTCGTATTGGTGCTTGTTTATCTATCAATCCTTTAGTTACTTATGTTAGTTTATTTGATCTCGCAGATTCGAGGACGAATGCCTTCAATCTTGATGCTTGAGCATACTTTTGGTGAGCTAGGATTTCTACCCGTTGAGCACGAGTTAAGAGCTCGATTGGCTCAAGATGAGCTCAAGTCTTGGTTGGTCATGAAGGGGACATTCAAACCATGTTGCTGCCATGAGCAAGTTTTCCCAGGATGATTCAATTTAAGCAAAAGAAAATTCCCAATTCCCAGCTTCTTAGATGGTCAAACTGGTTTTCTCAGTTCTCTTATGATGTCAAGAATATCAAGGGGAAAACAAATATTATTGCTGATTTTTTCTCCTAGAAAACCAATGGCAACAGCAATGATGTTTTATCCAGTTACAGACTACCCACCTGAAATTTGGGAAATCCCTCTTCCTTGGGAAACAGAAAATTTGGAAAGGAATCTGAATGAAGCATGAACTTGATACTTTTCGGCATTATGGTGGATCACTTTTGAACCCTTTTGGAATTAATCCTGAATACCCTTTTTCTCAGATTTTTATTGGACAAACCTCTGATTTTCCCGAACCTTTGCTTTGGGTGATGTGGTATCTCTTGCAATCAATATCACATTATGTTTGAGTTTTACTGTCCCTCTGTTCACAAACTTCACAGGATTAAATGGTCATTTGAAAAGGTTCTTACAATGGTTCAAACCGAGAGATTGGTGGGAGAATATTTTCTCATCATATTCTGGTTATTTGCTGATCCATCTTTACAGGCCAGTTCATGTACAAAATGGAGTTATTCATGCACTACCTTCTTGCTTGATTTATAATTCTTTCTCTTCAACAATACAGGATGATGAGGACAAATATGCTGAAGCTCAAAAATATTTGTTCCAACTTAATGGTAATATTCCTGATGAAATTTGGCCCGGAAAATGGAATTTTATTGATAATCATTTTCATTGGACTGGTGTCCAAAATGCACATAAAGAATATAAAGAATTAATGGAAAGTAGTATGATGATTGACTCACAGGACCCTTATTCTGAAGAGATAAGCATAGAGATTCCTTCTACATCAACCTCTCGGATAAGAACCGAAAAAAGAAGGAAAAGAAATAAGGCCAGAAATCAAAGAGATTATGCAGAGTGGATAATTGATATGAATATCACTAATCCAGGAAGCACGCCCTCGGATACTCCTGATTCTGAATGATGTTGTCTGCCAAAAAATGTAAAAGTGTCACGGGATTACTTTTACTTTTACTTTAAGTCTGCTTTTGCTTTTCAGAAAGCCGTAATAATGTAATTTGCTTTTTGCTTTTACTCATGTAATTTACTTTTTCCTGCCTGGGTGGATAATTATGTCTGGAAAAAGCAGATTCCTCTTCACCTATAAAAGAGGGAGTCCCTTATGTGTTAGAATCAATGAGTCCAAGTGTCGTGAGAAAATTCTAAGTGTGTAAGTGTGTTCTCAGAGTCGAAGAACAATAGTTTGTAAAAATTCTGAATATTAATAATATTCAATTCAGTTCTTCAAATCTTTCTTGATCCTTGGTTCTTACTTTTCAAGTTCTTGAAATTTTATTTAAGATTTAGATTCCTGTTAAAACTATTTTCATAAGCAAAGATTTACTAAGAAACCAACAGTACCGCCATAGGAAGGGAAATAGAGAAAACGGTTTAAAATAGTAATTACCTTTGCTTGGAAGACCTTTGCTTCAGGAATTTTTGTTAAGATTATTTTTTCAAGGGCCCAAATTGGTATAAGAGCCATGGCATGTTGAAGGTTTGGTGAGCTTTCCTGATGTTATTGTTATGTCTGATTATTCTACTGATCGTTTTGAGTTCTCTGAATTACCTTATGATCTGCAAGCAAAAATTTTAAGTTTATTTTGTAGTCAAGATTTGCATGGTTGGATAATTTTTGAAGATTATTTTGGTTTTATTTATCGTGAAATTATTTGGTGTTATTCTCCAAACAAAGACGTTCCTTGGTTTGAAGAAGTATGAGTTCCTCAGCCAGATCAAGCTTCTGCCAGTCATTTCTGATAGATTAGATTATCTATATGAAATATCTGTAGATCCAGATCAAGTAAATCCTACTTCTTTACCCTTGTTAAATCCGTATTCTTCTTTTTCTAAGTTACATACCTCCACTTTTGGTTCTATTAAGTCTTTAATAAAGCATAGGGCAAAAGGCGTAAAAGAGTATGTTCAAGCTTCTAAGCTTGATCAATGTCAGATTCCTGCTAATGGAAAAGAACAATTCATTACACTCCAAATTCCACCTCAGTTCCCATCTCAATGGAAACAACAAAGGATACTCTCATATCTATTTTGGAGCCGTAAGATTCTCTCTTTCTTTTCATGGTAGGAAAGAATTGCCTGTTGTTGCCAAATTAGCCTTATTAGATAGTAGATTTATTAGATATCAACATGCGTGTATAGCTACGGTAAAAACAACTTTAAATGCTGGTACAGTTTTTGTAACTTTATTTCCAAATTTTAATATGTCTTTAAATGATCCTCATCTTTTGGAAGCACTGAAGGTCCAGGTACAAATCCATGGTGCTAAACAAATTTCTGATGCAATGGCTGCAACGTTGCATTACCAAATGACGTACAGAGTCCAGAATCATGCCTTAGATCTAACTCTCCTTGGTGGAGAAGATGCTCTGTTGATTAAGGTTGATGAGCAACATTCTGCAACCTGTACACATGTGCCTCGTTAGATCACAAGAAATGAGCTTGTCCAACTCCTCCCAGAAGCTTGGGTGACTGATTATGAGAAACTCCATCAAGCAGAACAAAGGCCTTTAGAGTCTTCTAACTCTAAAATGGTTTCAAATTCTGATGGATCAGTATCAGTTTCCTTTGACCAATCACATCTGAAAGGAAAAGCCCAAAATTATCCACAAATTTCCATGATGGAAATCCCTATGGATGATCCAAAGCCATGGACAAAGCCAAATGAATCTTTGATTGACCTTATCTTACAATTTAAAGACAATGGACAACCTATCCATCATTTTCAAGATCCCTATTCTGGTCATATTTATTGGGATGTTTGTTTTTACAGGAAATGCTTAGGAAACAAGGATCCAAAGAAAAGGCCAGGATGTAACCATACTCCTGAACATTTTCCTGACAAAGAGGAAAATTTTGCCTCATCCAGAAGTAAATTTGATGGTTATCAAATTCCTGATGAATGGATGGTGCCATCACCTAAAATTCCAGAGAAGCCTCTCCATCCTTATTACCAAAAATGCTTGGAAATCATTCGGAAAGAATTTCCCAAGCCTGTCCATAATCTTGTCCCAACTCCTCAGATAATCCCTGCAGTATGCATGTTTCAACCAACAGAATTCCCTTTTGTTCAAGAAACATTTGTAAAAGACCATTCCAAACATTCTGCAAAGATTAGGAATGCACATCCCACTGTTCTTCCTTCTGGAAACTCTGTCCAAAACAAAACCGAAGAAGTTCTGAATTGGTAATCGGAGAATGCTTTATGCTAGAACAGGGTTTTAACTTGCATCCAGGAAGATGTCAAGACTGTTTCTTCAAAGTTAGATACTTTGACAGAAGTTACAAGATCCCATAACACAGAAGTGTTAAAAATGATAAAAGTTATGGAAAAACGGCTGGAAGAAGTCCAAAGACAAATTCCAAGTATTGGAGTCTCAATTTCAACTTATCAGGAGAGAAAAGAGAAAGATATCCAATATTTGAAATCTCAAATAAAGAGTTTGAAGGAAACAGGAAAATTAAGATCTTATGATTCTAAGAAGCCAAAAAAAGCCAGATCCTTCGTCACTCTTTGATATTCAGCCACCAACATATCAATCCAGAAACACATCTTCTACTGAGGAAGAGATACCTTATCATAACAGTAGCAGATGGCTCAGGGATCAATTGATTGCTCGAAGAAAATGGGAAAAGGAGCAAAAGTTACTAAAACAAAAAGAGAAGCAGAAAGAAAAGATGGAAGAAGAAGAAAATTTGTTAACATATTCACTTCCTCAGACTTCTAATCCTATCTCTTCTTTTTTGCAGGAACAGATAGAAACCAATATTCCATTGGTATCTACAATAGAAGCTCCAAGTTCAACTGATGAAGAATCCATTTCTCAACAGAGTCAACAGGAAGAATTCTCTTCAACAGATGAAACAGATAAAGAGACAACTTCAGAAGAAACTAAAACTGAAGAAGATTCCATTCCAGGAATACATATGGCAGGAGGAGACACAGATGTAAAAGTGGAACATCCTGAAGATTACATGCAAGAAGATGATTTACCTTTTGTGAGAAGTTCAGAATATGGAAAAGGGAGTACACAAGTTTTTACCATTGATAATATTCCTTTCCATAAATGGGAATCTCGTTTCCAAGAATTTCATGCATGGATGACTATTAGAGCTTTAAAGGTTGATTCTCATTTTGAAATTCTGACTGAATTTACTGCTCATTTTGCAGGTACTCTCAAGGATTGGTGGATCTCAATAGGAGAAAAAGAAAAAACTGATTTTTTGACTAAGCAAGAATTTCATGAAGTCATAAAAATTTTGCATAAATTCTTTCTTGGTGAATTTGAGCTCAATCTGGAACAAAAGTATAAAGAATTTTTCAGAATGAAATGTAACTCATTTGATAGGAAGGATATCAGCAAACATTTGCAAAAAATGACAAAATTATTTTATACTTTAAAAGCTGATATTAGTCTAAAGCAAGCTTTCATTACTTCACTTCCTAATACTTTGGCCACTGCTGCAGAAAGTCAAATCCAGAACAAGCATGGATCCTATCATAAATTTGACTCCTGGACAGATCCGACAAGCTGTTTTCATGGCACTCAATGACATTTGCAACAAACGAGAAGTGGTTCGTGAATATCTAAAAGGAAACAGATGCATCGATGAAGCATGCAAAAGGCCTGATCTTGAGATCAAAGGAAGATGCTTTGAATGTAAAAAGGGGAGTACAAGAAAGAAAAAATTCAAGAAAATTTCATTGCAGGATAACAGTTATCCAAGAAGGAGAAAGAAAAAGTGAAAATATTTCAAAAAGAAAAAAGATTTCTCCAAAACTTCAAAGAAAGATGTCAGATGTTTTCTTTGCAAAAAGAAAGGCCATTATTCGTCTTCTTGTCCACAGAATACGAAGGGAGTACATTTAATTTCTAAAGTCCAAAAGAAATTACATATTCCTCTTTTAAATGAACTTGAGGAAATATTCTCTGAAGAAGATGAGCCTACTGACAATACTATTTTGGCTTTGCAGGTTTCTGATTCTGATATCTCAGATTTCTTTCATATTAGTGAACCTGCTAAAACATGTCCCCAAACTCTTGTTCATATCATCCCCTCCAAGTATGATAAACCTATCCCAGTGATAGCCTTTTTTGATACTGTTGCTGCCATGTCGATTTTGAAACAAGCAATTCTTCCCAAAGAATTTTGGAAACCAGAATTGCATCAATTTAGAGCCGCTGATGGTGAGATTTTTTAGACAACCCATGCCACAAAAAACTGAGTGATTATACAATTATTACCTGACTGTAAAGTTTATACCCATTTGCTGGGTGGCAATGTTCAAGGGAAAAATCTGGTTATTGGATTTGATATCTATGAAAAAAATCAGTATTTGCTGAAACCAAAAGGAATCCAATCCAAAGCCTTTTTCAGGCCTTATCATGATCTCCAAAACCTCTATTTGAAACAGCCCATTGCCAATGAGGAAATCATTTCTCAAATAAAAACCCACTTGATTGAAAAATCTTGTGCTGAAAATCATGTTACTTTCTCCCAGAAATGTGCTCATCCTCTCTAGAAAAACCAAAACTTCTTCATTAAATTGCCTTTCAAAAAGAATGAAGACATAAACCCGACCAAGGCCAGTCATTCTGGCATGAATCCTGAGCACAGAGTCTTAGCAAAAAAGGAGTGTTCTTAACTCCTTGAGTTTGATTTAATTGAACCCTCAGATTCCTCATGGGTTTGTCAAGCTTTCCATGTAAACAAGAGGTCTGAACAAGTTAGAGGAAGATTAGAAATGACAAGGCCTCAAATAGAAATCAAAATTTTCAATTCCTCTTTTTACAGCAAGAATTTCTTTAAAAGAAGAATGATAATGGATTTCAGAGTCTTTGAACCGACCACTAGCAAAACCACAACATTTTCTTTGACTATTAGGAAGTTGTTCCAGAAGAACAGCACCCCAATATTTATCACTGGCATCTGTTTGAAGGATGAGATTTTTAGAAGTAGGAATATGAAGTGTTGGCAGATATTGGAGAAGGAATTTTAATTTTTTCAAAGATTCTGTCTGAGAAGTACCTCAAGGTGGAGGCTTTTTTCTGAGCAATTTTTCAAGAGAATGGGTGTATTTGGATACATTAGGGATGAAGTCCCTAATATAATTTACGATACCAAGAAACTGCTAAATTTGTTTGACAGATAGATTTTCGGAAGGAAAATCTTTGATAGAATCTCCAATGTGTTGCTCAGGGGTACAAGAACCATTTTCTACTCTCATTCCTAAAAATGAAACTTGCTCGTGTTTTGTAGGTAAACTCACAATGTCTAACCCTACTGAGCAGAAACTTGCTAGCATAGAGTTCGCCATAAAGGCTATGCAGGAGAAATTCAGGCACATGTATTCCCGAATAGATGACATTGGCTCAGTTGTGAAAGGAAAGGTCAAGGTGTCACTAGCTATCCCTGAGGAAGAATACTATGATGGATATGAATCTGAGGAAGTTATTTCCCGTAAAGGAAGGAGGGTACAACAACCAAATCGTGACAACAATTTGGGAAGCATCAAGATGTCCATTCCCCCTTTCAAGGGCCTAAACAATCCAGAGGCTTATTTGGAATGGGAAATAAAAATTGATCAAGTGTTCGAGATCCACAATTACTCTAAGGAAAAGAAGGTATAGATTGCAGCTATAGAGTTTGTGAAGTATGCAAGCATTTGGTAGGACCAATTGGTGAAGTCTAGAAGAAGATGTGGAGACGAACCCATCCGAACTTGGGCAGCCATGAAGATAGTAATGAGGAAGAGATTCATTCTGAGTCATTACTCCAAAGATTTACACCGAAGGCTTTAGACCTTGAAGCAAGGATCGTCCACTGTAGATGAATACGCTAAGGAGTTGGAAACCGTCATGATTTGGGCTGATGTCCAAGAGAATGAGGAGGCCACCATGGCTAGATTTATTGTTGGCCTAAATTCAAAGATTGCTGATGTTGTGGAGCTGCACAACTACATTGAGCATCAAGACTGGGTTGACAAGGCCGAGAAAGTTGAGCAGCAACTCAAATCAAAAAGAGGTCGAGGCTACTCCAACAGTCAGAATTGGTCCCAATGGATCAACTCCCATGAAAGGAGGGAGACATGGAAGAGAAATGACATGCCCTCCAATACTAAGAGTAAGGTTGATGATACCACGGAATTATGACGGCCTAGAACTCTTGAAAATCAGTTTGAACAACTGATAGGGATCAAGGCATGTCCAAGCATAATTCAAGCGTCCCGGATCCTTTGCAAGGAATAGGTGGTCCAATGACACGAGCGAGGACAAGGAGAATGAAGGAAGCCATGCATGTGTTGATCGTGGAAATGTTAGAGAAAGAAGCTTCCAAGGACAATTCCGCATCGTCCAGACTTGTTACGCTAATATGGAGTAGAGATGGTGTTGATCATGAAGATGGGGCATATGGAGAGGCAATGCCAAGACTAGGGAATGGACAAAGTGTGCAATTCGGGTCAAAAATTGAAGAAACAAAGCTTCTGACCAAGGCCGCGCACCAGTCCGCGCCGCGGCCTTGCCCACGGCTTCCATCAGATTGAGACGATGAGGCTGGTGAACATTCTGACCGAGGCCGCGCTCCCAGTCCGCGCCACGGCCTTCCGAACGGCCTTCATCAGAATGGTTAAGGGAGAGCAGCAGACGTTCTGATCGAGTCCGCGCCTAAGGCCGGCCCGCGGCCTTCCCCAGAACGTGCAACGTCGCGTTAGTTTAGGATTTTTTCTATTCTATTGCTATTTCATTATTTTGTAGTACATGTCGTACGCCTATTTAAAGGCAGAATCACATTGAGTAGTGGAAGATTAAGATCATTTATCATTAAAAACGTGAGTTTTTGAGAGCTCTTCAATAGTGCTTTCTTGGTTCTTGGATTGGAACCGTCTTGGTCTTATCAAGCCTACGCTTGTGGCGACCCAATTACCCGCTTAGAGTAATTCTTTCGCGTTTGATCAAGTTCGTAGCGTAATAATTTAGGCAAATTGAACCCGCTCAAGTTGGTCTAAATTAGAACCCTAGGTTCTTCGTTCTTCGTTGAAGAGTATTCGAGGCTTTTCTACTTGGAATCATCAAGCGATCTTGGCCATTCACAATCCCGCGCGCATCAATTGGTATCAGAGCCTTGTTCTTGATTTTTCCAGGTTTACTCAATCCGTATTTTTCCTTAGAAAGATCGGATATATCCCTTTATTTCTTATTGTTTAATCGTTGTTTTGTCAAGTGCTTCGTGCCTAGACTGCAACTCTTGTGTTTTCGTGTCTTTTCATTACCAAAGATCCCAGCTTTTGTTCATTCATTAGTCTTTCTACAATTTCCTGCAATTTTTCTGCAATACTACTATAGAAATTGATCTAGGGTTTGTGTGGTATCTTGTGGATCTTGACTGTTTTCATTATTTCTTTAAAATTCTTGTGATAAGACTTTTCTAGAAATTAATCAAGCCTTGGATTGATACTTCTTGCAGGGTTAGTTGTTGAATTGCAAAAAAAAAAAAAAAGAGTACTGTAGCGATACTGTTTCCGCTACTGTTCACCGTCACTGTTCACGGGTTACTGTTCACCGTGAATATTTTTGCTTAATTTGTTAGTTATAGTGAATTGATTTGGGGGTCTAGTTCTGGTGTTCCATTGTTAAAAAAAAAAAAAAAGGGGCTGAGAACGAGAAAAGCCAAAGTACAAAAAAAAAAAAAGAAGAGGCGTGCTTGAAGGGAAGAAAAGCCAAGCACCGAACCAAACCAGTTAAACTAAAGTATATTTGGCTGGAATACTGTCCTTGTGCAACCGAATAGATCTGGTGAAACATCCAGATCGTTGGACAGAAAACAACGCCACGTACGGAAGTTTAATTGACTAGTTTCTGATCGTCTTGTTTCTTGGTGTTTTGTGCGGAATGCTCAATTGCTATTTGGGTAGTTCTTTTGGTGTGAATCAATTTTGGACTTGAATCTCTAGTTTTACACAAGAATATAGAAAATTCTTTAAGGGGATTTTGAAAATCAAGATTCAACCTCCAAGAGCTACCACACATTAGGATATCCAATCTTGTTTCCTTGAGTCATTTCTCATCTGTAGTACCTTTCTGATTCCTTCTTGATCAACTAAACTCTAAGCTTTCTTTTCTCATTTTTATATTCAATGCTATTCTTATAATTGGGAATCCATTCGTACTTGATAGGAGTGATTGATTGGTTCTTTCTCAAGGGCCAATAAGAGGGCACTTAAGAGAGGAAAAAGGCTAAGGGGTGAGCACAGCATCGGGAAAAAGCCTAAAGCTTGAGTGATACACGAGAGAATTGAGTGTACACACTAAGGGAGCGAGTAAGGTTATTCATTGTTCTATTATTTCTTGTGCTACTAACCTCTTCTTGCAGGTATGTCGAAAGAAGGAGACAACTCTCAAACTCCACCACCCTTTGACATGAAGTATATGTATGAGCAATTGATGAGGGAGGTGAACAAGGCTGTGAATAATGCCATGGAAGGGATTCATGCACGCATTGACAGTATCGAAAGACCTGTACAATCAAGAGCTTCTAAAGAACCCATGCTTGAAGAAGAAGAAGGAGAAGCCTCTGATTATGATGAAGTGATTACCCGAAGAGGGAGGAGGGTATCAAAGACCCAAGATAGCAATTTGGGGAGTATTAAAATGAAAATCCCAACCTTCCAAGGGAAGCTTGATCCTGAAGCCTATCTAGAATGGGAGCGTAAGGTGGAGCACATTTTTGAATGCCACAACTATACTGAGGAGAAAAAGGTACAACTGGCAGCAGTGGAATTCACCGATTATGCTAGTATCTGGTGGGATCAGCTCATTAAAAACCGTAGGAGGTATGGAGAGGAGCCAGTGCGAACATGGAGAGAGATGAAGACAATTATGCAGAGAAGGTTCGTGCCCAGTTACTACACTCGAGATATTCATAGAAAGCTCCAAACCTTGAGACAGGGATCCATGACAGTAGATGAGTACCATAAAGAGATGGAAATGCTGATCATCCGAGCCAACTTGGAAGAGGATGGAGAGGCTCTTATGGCTCGCTTCATGGGAGGACTCAACCCTGAAATCAGTGAACGAGTGGAGCTACATCACTACCTAGACATGAGGGATTTGGTGGACATGGCCATCAAAGTGGAGCGCCAACTCAAATTGAAGAAGTCCAGGGGCTACACTAGCTCCAATACTAGAGCACCATGGCGAGATTCCAGACCACCAGAGAGGAAGGAAATTCGCCCAACTTTCCAACCAAAAGAAGCTATGAAGGGGAAGCAAGAGGCTCTCACACCTAAGCCTCAACAAAGACCCAGGGATGAAGGCTCTCAACGCACAAGAGAGATTAGATGCTATAGATGTCAGGGATTTGGGCATATTGCATCTAATTGCCCAAATAAGAGAGCTATGATTGTGATGGATGATGGAGAAGTGGCAAGCGTCTCTTCCGGTGATGATGAAGAAATGCCACCATTGGAGGGAGGCAGTGAGTCTGATGGAGAGTATGGAGCTGATACTGGAGATATCTTGGTTACCAGGCGAGCTTTGAGTGTGCAACCAAAAGGGGAAGATGACCAAAATCAGAGAGAAAATCTTTTTCACACTCGCTGTACTAGTTAAAGGCAAGGTATGCAGTCTAATCATAGACAGTGGGAGTTGCACTAATGTGGCTTCTTCTTTATTGGTAGAGAAGCTAAGATTGGAGACTGTGAGGCATCCAAGGCCCTACAAGCTGCATTGGCTTGCTGACACAGAGGATTTGAAGGTGACTAAACGAGTACTAGTGCCATTTTCTATTGGTAAGTACCATGATGAAGCGTGGTGTGACATTGTACCCATGCAAGCATGCCACCTACTGCTAGGTCGCCCGTGGCAATTCGATAGGCAAGTGCACCACGATGGGTACCTTAATAAGTATTCATTTGAATGGAAGGGAAAACCCGTGTCTCTTCGCCCATTGTCACCTCTTGAGGCTCATGAGGACCAAGTGAGACTTGCAAAAGATTTGAAGATAACAGGGCCTCACAAAGGGGAAGGACAAGATACTAAGGAAGAAGGTAAGAACGAAAAGAAAAAGAGGGTAAGCGCTTATGCCAGCAAAAGTGAGGTGGACGAGGCAATAATGGCTAAGCAACAAGTTCTTATTGTTTTATATAAAGATTTATTTCTTTCTATTAATGAACTTGACCCCGCTCTTCCTAGTGTTGTTGTGTCTTTATTACAGGAATTTAAAGAAGTATTTCCCGAAGAGATACCACAGGGGTTGCCACCTCTGAGGGGGATTGAGCACCAAATTGACTTCCTACCTGGTGCCAGCATACCGAACCGTCCTGCCTACCGAGCCAATCCGGAAGAAACTAAGGAAATCCAACGCCAAGTGGATGAGCTCGTTGAGAAGGGATTTGTTCGTGAAAGCCTAAGTCCATGCTCCGTACCAGTGATACTCGTTCCTAAGAAGGATGGTACGTGGAGGATGTGCGTGGACTGTAGAGCCATCAACAAGATTACGGTAAAGTATCGTCACCCTATCCCTAGGTTAGACGACATGTTAGATGAGTTGCATGGTTCTACAATATTTTCTAAAATTGACCTTAAAAGTGGCTACTACCAAATAAGAATGAAAGAAGGGGATGAGTGGAAAACTGCATTTAAGACTAAATATGGATTGTATGAGTGGTTGGTTATGCCCTTTGGGTTGACTAATGCCCCAAGTACATTCATGCGTCTTATGAATCATGTCTTCCGTCCTTTTATTGGTAGATTTGTAGTAGTGTATTTTGATGACATCCTTGTATATAGTAGGTCGTTGGAAGATCATGTGCATCATTTGCATGAAGTTTGTGTTGTGCTTAGAGAGCATAAGTTATATGCTAACCTGTCTAAATGCACATTTTGTATGGAGTCTGTGGTTTTTCTTGGCTATGTAGTGAGTTCAAAAGGGGTTCAAGTTGATGACTCCAAGGTGGAGGCCATACGTGAGTGGCCTACTCCAACGAATGCTAACGAGGTGAGGTCATTTCATGGTCTTGCAAGTTTTTATAGGAGGTTTGTGCAAAACTTTAGTACAATTGCTGCACCTCTTAATGAGCTTGTAAAGAAGAATGTTGTGTTCAAATGGGAAGGTAAGCATGAAGAAGCCTTTAATGTATTGAAAGATAAACTAACTCATGCTCCTTTGTTGTCTTTGCCAGATTTCGACAAAGTGTTCGAGGTAGAGTGTGATGCATCTGGAGTGGGCATTGGGGCTGTCCTTATGCAAGAGTCAAAGCCGATAGCCTATTTCAGTGAGAAGTTGCATGGAGCCACTTTGAATTACCCAACCTACGATAAAGAACTCTATGCACTAGTGAGGACTCTGCAGAACTGGCAGCATTACCTGCTACCAAGGGAGTTTGTGATACACTCAGACCACGAGAGCCTAAAGTTTCTGAAGTCGCAAGGAAAGTTAAACAAGAGGCATGCTAAGTGGTTGGAATTCATAGAAGCATTCCCGTACATCATCAAATACAAGCAGGGTAAGGAGAATATTGTAGCTGACGCGCTTTCAAGGAGGTATACTCTTCTTACTACTTTGCATACTAAATTGTTTGGATTTGAGCATGTTAAGTCTTTATATGAAAATGATGTAGACTTTGGTCAAATTTGGGCTTTGTGTGAAAAGCGAGCTCATGAGGAGTTCTTTAGGCAAGAGGGTTATTTGTTTAAGGGAGATACACTTTGTGTGCCTAGATGTTCTCTTCGTGAATTACTTGTGAGGGAAACTCATGGGGGAGGAGTAATGGGACATTTTGGTGTTCAAAAGACTTTATCTGTGTTGAGTGAACATTTTTACTGGCCAAACATGCGACGTGATGTTCAAATTATCTGTGATAAGTGCATTGCATGTAGGCAGGCAAAGTCCAAAGTTAGACCTTATGGATTGTATTCTCCTCTACCCGTCCCTGTTCAACCTTGGGTAGATATATCCATGGATTTTGTCTTAGGTCTACCTAGGTCTTCTAGTGGAAAGGATAGCATATTCGTGGTAGTTGATAGGTTTAGCAAAATGGCACACTTTATTGCCTGTGCTAAAACTAACGACGCTACACATATTGCTGATCTGTTCTTTAGAGAGATTGTGCGTTTGCATGGTATGCCAAAGACTATAGTGAGTGACCGTGATGTGAAATTTCTTAGTCACTTTTGGCGCACTTTGTGGAATAAGTTAGGCACCAAATTGTTATTTTCCACCGTTGCACATCCACAAACAGATGGCCAAACTGAAGTGGTCAATAGGACACTCACCACTCTGTTGCGTGCAATCATACAAAGAAATCTAAAGAATTGGGAAGCATGTTTGCCTCATATTGAATTTGCATACAATCGTGTGACCCATTCTACTACGGCTTTTTCACCTTTTGAAATTGTTTATGGATTTAACCCTTTAACTCCTTTGGATATTTTGCCTTTACCTACTAATGAGCGTGCAGATTTTGATGGCAAAAAGAAAGCAGAGTTTGTCAAGGAGTTACATGCCAAGGTGCGAGCAAATATTGAGAAGAAGAATGAGCATTATGCGCGAATGGCCAAACAAGGGTCGTGTGAAAGTCATCTTTGAACCCGGTGATTGGGTGTGGGTGCATATGCGTAAGGAAAGATTTCCTACTCAGCGAAAGTCTAAGCTTAACCCACGAGGAGATGGACCCTTCCAAGTGTTAGAAAGGATAGGGGATAACGCCTACAAGATCGATTTACCCAGTGAGTATGGAGGTATAAGTGCTACTTTTAATGTTTCTGACCTTTCTCTTTATGATGTAGGTGATTCGAGGACGAATCCTTTCGAGGGAGGAGGGAATGATAGGGATCAAGGCATGTCCAAGCATAGTTCAAGCGTCCCGGATCCTTTGCAAGGAATAGGTGGTCCAATGACACGAGCGAGGACAAGGAGAATGAAGGAAGCCATGCATGCGTTGATCGTGGAAATGTTAGAGAAAGAAGCTTCCAAGGACAATTCCGCATCGTCCAGACTTGTTACGCTAATATGGAGTAGAGATGGTGTTGATCATGAAGATGGGGCATATGGAGAGGCAATGCCAAGACTAGGGAATGGACAAAGTGTGCAATTCGGGTCAAAAATTGAAGAAACAAAGCTTCTGACCAAGGCCGCGCACCAGTCCGCGCCGCGGCCTTGCCCACGGCTTCCATCAGATTGAGACGATGAGGCTGGTGAACATTCTGACCGAGGCCGCGCCCCAGTCCGCGCCGCGGCCTTCCGAACGGCCTTCATCAGAATGGTTAAGGGAGAGCAGCAGACGTTCTGATCGAGTCCGCGCCTAAGGCGGCCCGCAGCTTCCCGCGGCCTTCCCCAGAACGTGCAACGTCGCGTTAGTTTAGGGTTTTTCTATTCTATTGCTATTTCATTATTTTGTAGTACATGTCGTACGCCTATTTAAAGGCAGAACACATTGAGTAGTGAGGACTAAGATCATTTATCATTAAAAACGTGAGTTTTTGAGAGCTATTCAATAGTGCTTTCTTGGTTCTTGGATTGGAACCGTCTTGGTCTTATCAAGCCTACGCTTGTGGCGACCCAATTACCCGCTTAGAGTAATTCTTTCGCGTTTGATCAAGTTCTTAGCAGTAATAATTTAGGCAAATTGAACCCGCTCAAGTTGGTCTAAATTAGAACCCTAGGTTCTTCGTTCTTCGTTGAAGAGTATTCGAGGCTTTTCTACTTGGAATCATCAAGCGATCTTGGCCATTCACAATCCCGCGCGCATCAACAACTCAATGAAATTGACCTTGTTGTAGCTCGTCCAACACAATCAACACAATAGATATTGTTTAGAATAACTTGAAACGCCTAACCTCAAGGAATTTCGTCCAAGCAATTAGGAAGAAATTAGGATGGTTGTCTTGAATTGATTCAAGCTTGTTGAATTCAATCCCTTAGAATAATTGCTAGACCTCTACCTATCAAAGGAAGCAATCTAGTTAGAATTAATATAATTGGACCTAAATCAAACCCTTTGAATAATCCTAAGCTACTTGTATTATTGCCACGAGATCACTCGATAAGAACAAGAATAGTTCTAATCCAAGAATCAAAGAAGAACTCTCTAAAAGAGAAACTCAATATTATTAATCACATAATGAATGAATGAAAATTCGAATGAACAATACCTAGCCTTTAATAGGCTTACAAACTCTTGTAAAGAAAAGTCTAGAAGCTTAACTAAAGTAAACTACCAAAACTCTAAACCTAACATAAGTAGAATACTTAACAAAACATGATTTAGTAACTAACTGAAATAAAACAAAGCTAAACTACTTAAAATACTAAAAATTCATCCAACTAAAAATAAAAATAAAAGAAAATTCGCCCAAATATATGTCTTGGGCTGGCTGTCTTCTTGTGGGGTTCAATTGGACTTATTCTCTTTTTAAACAAACTTGATCCACAACCATAGCGAAAGCCAGCCTATTTGGACCATCTTGGACCTTTTGAACCTTTTGGACTTAAAGCCTTCTTTGAAAATATGCTTGATCCAAAGCCAATAAATGATCTTTAAGCCCAATTTCCTCCCCAAAAAGTCATGATCCACCTTAAGCAAATCCATCAATACATGCATGAAGGTTGGATGACTCCTTGAACTATGAATTCTCCAATGACTATCAAGAACGACTTCAAGAGGCCTTCCATGATACCTATCAGTCTAGGTGTTATCCTCCAAACAACCTAGCAAGGGCAAGATCGAAGCACCACCACCAAGACAGAGAGATATCAAGTACTTCAAGTGTCAGGGTCACGGGTACATTTCCTCATAGTGTCCTAGTAGAAGAAGGATGATCATCCTGGATAATAGGGATGTAGAGAGTAAGCACTCCAGTGATGAGAAGATGCCAACACTTGAGGGGCCCAGTGATGATGAGAATGAAGACCCGAGGGAAGTTGATCCCCCAAGTAGAGAGGCTCTGGTTACCCACAGATCTCTTAGCATTCAGCCTAGAGAGGATAATGAGAAGATGCACAGGGAACACATCTTCCATACTAGATGTGTTGTCCTAGATAAGGTGTGCAGTGTCACAATAGATAGTGGTAGTAGTGTGAATACTGCCTCTTACCTACCATCAGGCATCCCAAGCCGTATTACTTGCAATGGTTGACAGATCATGGTGACATTAAAATGACAAAGCAAGCAATGGTGTCATTTGCCATAGGAAGGTATGTGGATGAGATCTTGTGTGATGTTATACCTATGCATGCCTGCCATATTTTGTTCAAGCGACCGTGACAATTTGATAGGAAAGTGATTTATGATGGGTATAAGAATACCTATTAGTTGACTTGGAAGAAGAGGGAGTATGTGTTGAAGCCTTTAAGGCCATCTGTGGCTTATACCGATCAAGCAAAGATCTCCCAAGAATGTAAAATGAGAGAAAAGCTAAGTGTGAGTGAGGAGAAAAATAAGAGAAACAGCGAGTTGGAAGAAAAGAGAGGAGTTGAGAGGAAAAAGAGAAAAAAATAAAAGAGAGGTTGTGTTGAAATAAAAGAGAAAAGTGAGTGCATTTGCAAAAATAGGAGAGGTCAAGAATGTAATGATAGCAAGGCAGCAATTCCTTGTGCTTATGTATAACGATATTTATCTTTCTACTAATGACATTGACCCTTCTGTACCCATTATTATAGTGTCTTTGTTGCAGGAATTCCAAGACTTGTTCCCTAAAGACGTTCCACAGGGATTACCACCACTTAGGGGCATAGAGCATCAATTCAACTTCATGCCGGGGTCGAGTATTCCTAAGCATCCAGCCTACTGGGCCAACACAGAAGAAACAAAGGAGATATAGACGCAAGTGGATGAACTGATAGAAAAGGGATTTGTTAGGGAGAGCATGAGCCCATGCTCTCCCTAACGAGCACCTAGAGAATATGCATGGACTACAGAGCCATTAATAAAATCACGGTAAAGTATCGTCACCCCATCCCTAAGTTAGACGATATGCTAGATGAATTGTATAGCTCACAAATATTTTCCAAAATTGATTTAAAGAGTGGCTACTATCAAATTAGGATGAAAGAAGATGACGAGTTGAAAATTGCTTTTAAAACTAAGTATGGTCTTTGTGAGTGGTTAGTCATACTTTTTGGCTTAACTAATACTCCTAGTACTTTTATGCGTTTGATGAACCATGTTTTCCACCCTTTCATTGGAAAATTTGTAGTGGTCTATTTTGATGACATTTTGGTTTATAGCAAGTCCTTGAATGACAATGTAGAACACTTGCATGTTGTTTTTTATGTGCTTAGATCAAATCAATTGTATGCTAACATGAAAAGGTGTTCTTTATGTATGGATTCTATCATTTTTCTTGGGTTTGTTGCGAGTACTAATGGCATAAGTGTAGATGAATCCAAGGTAAAAGCAATTCAAGAATGACCTACGCTTAAGAACGCCAATGAGATAAGGCCTTTCTATGGTTTAGCAAGCTTCTATAGAAGGTTTGTACGTGATTTCTCTTCAATTGCTACACCTTTTAAATGAGCTTGTTAAAAAGAATGTAATGTTTAAGTTGGAAAGTGTGCATGAAAGAGCTTTTAATTTGTTGAAAGATAAGTTGACTAATGCATCTTTGTTAAGCCTACCTAATTTTGATAAAGTTTCTGAGATTGAGTGTGACGCTAGTACTATTGGTGTCAGAGCTGTTTTGATGCAAGATTACAAACCAATTGCCTATTTCAGCGAGAAGCTTCAAGGGTAGCACTCAACTATCCCACTTATTACAAGGAGCTATACGCTTTGGTGATGACGCTCCAGACATGGCAACATTACCTGTGGCCAAGGGAATTTATCATACACTCGGATCATGAGAGTCTCAAATTCCTCAAGTCTCAAGGTAAATTGAACAAGAGACACACCAAGTGGCTAGAATTTATTGAGACGTTTCCTTACGTCATCAAATACAAACAAGGTAAGGAGAACGTATGATACGATCGGGGTGTCGCCCTCTCGTACATCACAGGAACATCATCCCTAAAGGACCGTTTTGAAAAGAAATTCATACAAAATAACCCAATCTTCTTGACCCCTTCGTAACTTGTCGAAGACCCCAAGAACAACTTGAGTTGTGGTAACCACTCGATCTTCTTGACCCCTTCGTAACTTGTCGAAGACCCCAAGAACAACTCGAATGGGTTGCTTCGAATATTCAACCAAGATCGTTGAAATCCTCCTTTTGTGCTGCAAGTTAGACCCCTAGCCAACCCGTGGAATAGACACCTAACCAACCTGTGGAATAGACCCCTAACCAACTCGTGAAATAGACCCCTAATTGACAAACCCAAAAGAATGAATCAAATCAAGTGGAAGAAACTCTAGGCGTAGGTTTTGGTCGCCATGGAATCACTCCAATAAGACCAGAAATTAGTTCTATTCCAAGAACTAAGAAAACTCTCGTAGAGAGAAAACTCACAATTTTTTATTGATTCATCGTAACATTATTAAAATAATACAAGGAATGCCCTTTTATAGGCTCATAAAGAATATTCTAGAAAACTTACTAAAAACCTATCACTAGCTTGTAACCTATCACAATTAGATAACTAACATAAAAATTACAACTTGTAAAAATAAACAACACCAAAAACTATGATCCTTCTTTCATATCTTCCCATTTGAGTGGATGCTAGACAGGCCATCTTCCATGCTCCATTGCCATGCCTTGTGCCCATGCACGTATCAACATAGTGGTAGATGCGTTGTCCAGGACGTATACTCTTCTTACCTCGTTGCATGCCAAGTTACTTGGTTTTGAACATATGAAAGATTTGTATGGGTTTGACCATAATTTTGAGTCAATTTGGAATGCATGTGAAAAAGGATCTTTTGGTGAATACTATAGGCACGAAGGTTTTCTGTTTAGGATGGACAAATTGTGTGTATGTAAGTTCTTTGCGTGAATTGCTTGTGTGTGAGTCACATGGTGGAGAACTAACGGGTAATTTTGGTGTAGTAAAAACTCTAGATGTTTTGCAAGAACATTTTTACTGGCCTCACATGCAGAGAGACGTGCAAGTTTTGTGTGACAAATGCATTATGATGTGCGATAGATGAGCGTGAAGATCCAAGAAAACCAATTCAATCTTCTTGACCCCTTCGTAACTAGTCGAAGAATCCAAGAACAATTTGAATTAGGGCTTTTTGAATACCTCCAAAGATCGTTGGTTCTCCTTCTAAGATGCAACCTAGACTCCTACCCAACCCGTGGGATAGACACCTAGTTGACGATCTCACAAGAAGAAGAGCAGACCAATTTGGAAGAACCCTAAGCAGAGGGGTTTGGTCACCACAGGATCACCCCGATAAGACCAAAGACAGTTCTAATCCAAGAACCCAAGAAGCACTCAGAGAGAGCTCTCAAAAAACACACGTTGTTTTTCTTAATGAACAATAATCTATCTCATTAACAAATAAAATCTGCCCTTAAATAGGCATAAGTTGCATATTACAAATATGGAAAGAAAATCACTAGTAAAACCCTAACCAAACTCAAACACTAGTTGTAACTTATCACGTCTAATACTACTAATAAAAAGTTACAACTCATAAACTAAGTAAGACAATAAAACAAACGCATAAACAGTTTTTGGGGAAGGCGGCAGCCAAAGGCGCTCCATGCGGCCTCGATCAGAGGCTTCATCCCGCTTCATCTTGTCCACAACAACTTTCTGATGAAGGCCGTGACCAAGGCCGTGGCGCGGCTTGAGGCGCGGCCTTAGTCAGAAGGTGCAACTCTCCACCTTTTGACTTGGTCTGGACACTTTGCTCATTCTCCTTTGATCCTCCATCAAGCCAACCATTGACAATCATCTTATCATAGCCGTCTTTGTACTCACTCTTGATCCACAACCAATGCATAAGTCTCGAATAGCAACCATGCACGTTCACTCCGATGATGATCACATCCTCTTTAAGTTCAAAATGCGTTAAGTGATCATCAGATCCATGCTTAGCTTGCTGATACGATCGGGGGGTTGCCCTCTCGTATATCACAGGAACATCATTCCCAAAGGACCGTCTTGAAAAGAAATCCATACAAAATAACCCAATCTTCTTGACCCCTTCGTAACTTGTCGAAGACCCCAAGAACAACTTGAGTTGTGGTAACCACTCGATCTTCTTGACCCCTTCGTAACTTGTCGAAGACCCCAAGAACAACTCGAATGGGTTGCTTCGAATATTCAACCAAGATCGTTGAAATCCTCCTTTTGTGCTGCAAGTTAGACCCCTAGCCAACCCGTGGAATAGACACCTAACCAACCTGTGGAATAGACCCCTAACCAACTCGTGGAATAGACCCCTAATTGACAAACCCAAAAGAATGAATCAAATCAAGTGGAAGAAACTCTAGGCGTAGGTTTTGGTCGCCATGGAATCACTCCAATAAGACCAGAAATTAGTTCTATTCCAAGAACTAAGAAAACTCTCGTAGAGAGAAAACTCACAATTTTTATTGATTCATCATAACATCGTTAAAATAATACAAGGAATGCCCTTTTATAGGCTCATAAAGAATATTCTAGAAAACTTACTAAAAACCTATCACTAGTTGTAACCTATCACAATTAGATAACTAACATAAAGATTACAACTTGTAAAAATAAATAACACAAAAAACTATGATCCTTCTTTCGTATCTTCCCATTTGAGTGGATGCTAGATAGGCCATCTTCCATGCTCCATTGCCATGCCTTGTGCCCATGCACGTATCAAACTCCTCCTCTTCAAAACGATTCGTCCTCGAATCGTCGCCCAATGGTATGCAAAGAATGGGCACAACTCAAGCTCAAACCTACAAAATGTTTATAAGAACGACGAGAATATCTTTTTTTCGTTTCACCACACTTTTGGCTTTTCTTATAAAATTTCACAAATTTGCCTTTTTCCACTCAAGATTTTTTTTTTTTTTCAATTCTAACAACCCTCTCTCTCTCTTTTTTTTTTTAACAACACAAACAACTCACAAAATACAAAATCCAACTCCCAAAAACAAACAAAAAATAAACTGAAAAAAAAATTTAAAATTCGGATGAACAGTAACGCCGACGTGAACAGTGCCGTCTATGAACAGTAACTCCTAGAGCATGAACAGTGCGCCGCGCTACAGTGCGATGAACAGTAAGAAATTTTTTTTTTCTCCACTTCTAACAACCTCTCTCTCTCTCTCTCTTTTGTTTTAACAACACAACCAACTCATAAAATACAAAATTCAACTCCCAAAACAAACAAAAAATTTAAACTGGACAAAAAAGAAAAAAAAAATCGGATGAACAGTACCGGTGATGAACAGTACCCGTCAGTGAACAGTACCTCTAGTATGAACAGTGACGCCGCCGCTACAGTGCCGATGAACAATACAAATTTTGTTTTTTTTTTTTTTGAAAATCAAACCACAAAAAGAACACAACTTTGATTCAAGAAAAATCAGATCTTGAACCAAGAACAACAAAACAAAAATTAAAAACATATATCCAAGTGGATTGACAACAAAAATAAAAGATATACCCAAACGGGTTGACACAAAACCTGATTTCTTTCAAGATCCCAAAAGCTCTGATACCAATTGATACGATCGGGGTGTCGACCCTCTCGTATATCACAGGAACATCATTCCCAAAGGACCGTCTTGAAAAGAAATCCATACAAAATAACCCAATCTTCTTGACCCCTTCGTAACTTGTCGAAGACCCCAAGAACAACTTGAGTTGTGGTAACCACTCGATCTTCTTGACCCCTTCGTAACTTGTCGAAGACCCCAAGAACAACTCGAATGGGTTGCTTCGAATATTCAACCAAGATCGTTGAAATCCTCCTTTTGTGCTGCAAGTTAGACCCCTAGCCAACCCGTGGAATAGACACCTAACCAACCTGTGGAATAGACCCCTAACCAACTCGTGGAATAGACCCCTAATTGACAAACCCAAAAGAATGAATCAAATCAAGTGGAAGAAACTCTAGGCGTAGGTTTTGGTCGCCATGGAATCACTCCAATAAGACCAGAAATTAGTTCTATTCCAAGAACTAAGAAAACTCTCGTAGAGAGAAAACTCACAATTTTTTATTGATTCATCATAACATCGTTAAAATAATACAAGGAATGCCCTTTTATAGGCTCATAAAGAATATTCTAGAAAACTTACTAAAAACCTATCACTAGTTGTAACCTATCACAATTAGATAACTAACATAAAGATTACAACTTGTAAAAATAAATAACACCAAAAACTATGATCCTTCTTTCGTATCTTCCCATTTGAGTGGATGCTAGATAGGCCATCTTCCATGCTCCATTGCCATGCCTTGTGCCCATGCACGTATCATCTTCTTAGTTCTTCGGTGATTAAGAACTGCCCTTATTCTTGATGAAGAGATTTTGTTAAGTTCAAGTTCTTGCTTAGAGTTTATTCAATTGGTTTGTTGTTAGTCTTTTAGATTTGTCTACTTAGGAATCTACACCACAAGTTGGTTAGGGGTCTAGAGCAAATTCTAAAAGGAGAACATTCAACGAAGTTGGATGGAATTAAAGCAACCAATTCGTGATTCTTGGAGTCTTTGAACCCCAAATACATGCACTAAAGAAGCAAAAATTGATTCATGTTTAAGAATAGCAAATGCTCCTTAATGCACATGATCTCTAAAAACACGAAAACATGACACATGTGTACTTGTTACACCAAACACACGTGACAAACATACATAAAACGAAGGCAAATATTGAAAATCAGAAACTAGATAGAATAACTGAATAAGATTAACCCGTGAATAAGGAATGAAACACAATAATGATGTAGAGGTCAAGTCATGCATTAAATTGATAACTCACTCCTATGAGCATAATCTCTAAATACATGGAAACATAATAACACATAATGACAAAATAGCGACCAACTATGAAAAGACAATAAATTCGACAAATCAAATAAATAACATGATTCAAAATAACCCTAGCAAGATGTGAAAAGGTAAGTATCTCATGCAATGAATACTCCAAAACACAAACTAAAACAATTAGTGATGCGCGACGAACGAGCGTGAAGCCTAGGACACCTTGAAGATCCAAGAATACCAATTCAATCTTTTTGACCCCTTCGTAACTAGTCGAAGAATCCAAGAACAATTTGAATTGGGGCTTTTTGAATACCTCCAAAGATCGTTGGTTCTCCTTCTAAGATGCAACCTAGACTCCTACCCAACCCGTGGAATAGACACCTAGTTGACGATCTCACAAGACGAAGAGCAAACCCTTTTGGAAGAACCCTAAGCAGAGGGGTTTGGTCACCATGGGATCACCCCGATAAGACCAAAGACGGTTCTAATCCAAGAACCCAAGAAGCACTCAGAGAGGGCTCTCAAAAAAAACACGTTGTTTTTCAATGAACAATAATCTATCCCATTAACAAATGAAATCAGCCCTTAAATAGGCATAAGTTGCATATTAAAAATATGGAAAGAAAATCACTAGTAAAACCCTAACCAAACTCAAACACTAGTTGTAACTTGTCACGTCTAATGCTACTAATAAAAAGTTACAACTCATAAACTAAGTAAGACAATAAATCAAACGCGTAAACAGATTCTGGTGAAGGCTGTGGCCAAGGCCGCGGCGCGGCCTTCCTCGCGGCCTCGATCAGAGGCTTCATTCCACGCAGCTTGTCCAAAACAACTTTCTGACGAAGGCCGTGACCAAGGCCGGGCGCGGCTTGAGGCGCGGCCTTGGTCAGAAGATGCAACTCTCCACCTTTTGGCTTGGTTTGGACACTTTGCTCATTCTCCTTTGATCCTCCATCAAGCTAAACATTGATAATCATCTTAACTCAGCCTTCTTTGTACTCACTCTTGATCCATAACCAATGCATAAGCCTTGAATAGCAACCATGCTTGTTTACTCCAATGATGATCAAATCCTCTTTAAGTTCAAAACGTGTTAAGTGGTCATCAAATCCATGCTTAGCTTGCTTAACTTGTGTAGGCATCCTTGGATTCGCATCAATTAGAAGATGGTTTTCAGACATAATCGAAACTATAAAACAGAATGTAGGTGCATGCAAGTGTACTTTAACACAACCGATGTTCCATAAGGAATCAAGTAAGTCACGATAGACTAAAATGAATGATGCACAATTATTAAAACCAACAACGACAATGTAACTCCCTAAAAGACCTAAGTCACAATTAGAATGTAACCCATGGCAAAATATTATATGCATTGCATGCTTACTCACATTAACGCCACAGTCAAAATAAACATATCTACTATAGGCATACTTATCATTCACTAAAACATTGAAAGCATTACTTCCTCTCACAAGAAAGACTATAGGACAAAAAGCATGCTTATATGTAGACATCTTAACACTAATGATACAATGTAAAGAGTCATGTGAACTACAATGAGATATTATGGGCAATGGAAAATTATACACACTACTACCGAAGTCAGAGTGAAGAAGATCATGCAAAGCTACACTATAAGGTAATTCACAAGTAAACTTAAAGCTAGAAAACCAGTGTACACCATGCCACTAATCAAACACATAATCTAACGACCAATTCTTAATAATGGCATGAGAACAAACACTTATTCCAACGTTTTCGTTAACCATCAAGACATGTCCTTGCTCCTTTTGCATCCATTGGGATAATGATACAAACCAAGTGATGAAAGCCCAAATAGATGGGGGCATTCGAATAATCCATAGTGCATCACCAATGCATAGGGGCTTAATCACTCAAAATGGAGGCTTAGAGGCGTCAAGGATGGTCAAAAGGAGCAAGAGGAAGAGGCCATCCAATGCTGGGACGAGTACACCTACAAGGGTTCAGAAGAAGACGCGTAGAAAAGGCCATCAGAAAGTTTCTGATGAAGGCCGCGGGCAAGGCCGCGCCGCGGCCTTCCCCATGGCCTCCGTCAGAAACTTTGCCAAAGATGGGATGACGTTCTGATGAAGGCCGCACAGAAGGCCGGCCCGTGGCCTAGCCGGCGGCCTTAGTCCATAACTTTACGATTTTATTTGTTTTCTGCGTTTACTTAGTTTATAACGTGTAATAGACTAGTTACTTGCTATATTGGTTATTTAGGGTGTTTTTGCCTATATAAGGCTAATTATTATTATTGTTAAGACAGATTATTGAAGTTGAATAAAATTTACGAGGGTTTTTCCTCTCTGATTCTCTTTGTGAGACTTGTGAGTTCCACGAGTGATTCGTGAACTTCCTTGATATCCTTGAGTTCTAACCAGCGTGTGAGGTTAGGGTTTGGGATCCTCTTCAAACTAGTTTCAGTTCTCGGGTAGAATTGGGGTTAGGTTGTTCATTGATACACAAGAACGATCCTTTGGGAGGGTTGTCCTGTGGATCGCGATCGTGGTGAAGGTTCCCGTTACGTGTTTAACGAGGGGTCTTGGGGCGGATCGCATCAATTGGTATCAGAGCTTCTGGGTTCTTGGTATCAGGTGTATTCAATCCATCTCTTGAATTTCGATTCTTTGAGATTGGATATATCTTTTTATCTTTATTATTTTTGTCAAATTCCTGCAGTAGTTCTTGTGTTTTCCCTATTGTATTTAAATTAATTCCACCCTTAGGGTTTCCTATTGATTTGGGATCTTGTGTCTTTGTGGTAATTCTTGTGAGTTTATTGTTACCTCGTAGTTGTTGTCGTTTTAATCAAATAGTTTGTAATATTTTCTCCAATTTCTGCAATTTTTGCGATATCCTTTGCGTTCTTTGTGCTTGTCTTTGCTTCAGGGCGTCTAAAAACCCTAGAAGATTCGTGTCTTTTGTGCTCTTGTTGATTGGGTTATTGATTATTGGTGTTTTGTTCACTATTCGTTAACAAAAATCATCAAAAGTCTCATCTCTTGTTAAAAAAAAAATCGTGATACTGTTCATCGGGTACTGTGCACGGAACTGTTCATCCGAGTTACTGTTCACCCGAAACTTTCTGTCCAATTTTCCTGTTTTGGGATGTGAGTGTTAGTGTTGGGTAGTGTTCTTTTCGTAGAAATTCCTACCTTAGTCGAATCTTTACCCATTTGTTTTCCTTCAATCCCTTTTATTTGTTCAAAATTCATCATGTCTAACGAAGGAGAATCTAAGGCATTTGACCATTAGGGATTTTGCTGAGACCATGAATGCTAGCATCCAAGGTATGAGGCAGACCATGGAAGCTATGTGTGAGCGACTGGAGAGACGAGGATCATTCACATTCGAGGTCAAGGAGTAGCCACAGAAGTCACCGGAGGAGATCACCATTGGCTAAATCTGGAGATTCTAATGATGAGATGGGGGCTGATAGGAGACCTAGAAAAGGAGAGCAAGCTCGTGATGGCAACATTGGGAGCATTAAAATGAAGATTCCTAACTTCCAAGGTCGAAGTGATCCAGAGCTCTACCTGGAATGGGAGCGGAAGGTGGAGCACGTATTTGATTGTCACCACTACTCCGAGAGAAAAAGGTAAAATTAGCTGCTGTGGAGTTTTCAGATTACGCAAGTGTGTGGTGGGACCAATTGGTTACCACTAGGAGAAGATGTGGAGATCGACCTGTCCGCACAGTGGGAAGAAATGAAGACAATCATGCGGAGGAGGTTTGTACCTGGCCACTACTACAGAGAGCTGCACCAGAGGCTACAGTCCATGTCACAGGGTGGTCGTACAGTGGATGACTACTACAAGGATATGGAGCTAGCAATGATTCGTGCGAATGTAGTAGAAGACCGTGAGGCTACAATGGCTAGATTTCTAGCTGGTCTAAATCAATATATCCGAGACAAGGTGGAGTTGCAATCTTATGTGGATATTGATGACCTGGTTCAAAAAACTGAGACAGTGGAGAAGCAACTCAAGGCTAGGAAGAGAGATGGTACAGGCTCTTTCTATGGGAGGTCAAGGTGGCAGGATAGACTGTCCATGGGACGAGAGGATCGAGGTGACATGAGACCAAGAGATGTTGTCAGGCCAAAGGAGGGCACAGGTGATGGCAAAGGGCAAATAAAGGCACCTATGAGGGACACGTGACATCCAATGCTTCAAGTGCCAGGGACGTGGTCACTGTGGCATCCCAGTGTTCTAACACTAGGACTATGATCATGTTGGATGGAAGGAGGCATAGATAGTGCTTCTTCAGATGATGAGAAGATACCACCACTGGAGGGAGGAAGTGATAATGAAGGTCCTATTAGCTGCGAACCTGACAATGGAGAGCTTCTTTTCACAAGAAAAATTTCAGATGAGCACCCTAAGGAAGCTGGACCTGATGTGCAGAAAGGATCAATGTTCCATACTCGATGTTTCATTGGGGACAAGGTATGTGGCATTGCCGTTGACTCTGATAGTTGTACTAATATTGTGAATTCATTGTTGGTAGATGAGCGTGGTTTGAAAACAGTGAAGCATCCCAAGCCATATAGACTGCAGTGGGTGAGGGATAGTGGTGAATTGAAGGTGACCAAGCAAGTCGAGGTCGTGTTCACCATTGGAGCCTACAAAGATAAGGTTTTATGTGATGTGGCGCCTATGGGGGCATGTCACTTGCTACTAGGGCGTCCATAGGCAATTTGATGGCAAGGTGATGTATGATGGGTTCCGCAATCAATACTTGTTCACTTGGCATGGAAAGGACATCACACTTGTGCCATTGACACCATTGGAAACTCATAGGGACAATGTGAAGCTATCTAAGGAGCTTGAGGTTGCGAAGGGGAAGAAGAAGACGGTGAAGAAGGATCTTACTAATTCTCATTCTTCTCTTCCACACATTTCTTCTATGCAGGTACACAATGTTCCCTCAGTTGGAGTCATGAAGAAGCAAGATTCGAGGACGAATCTTCTTGAAGAGGAGGGGAATGATACGAACCAAGTGATGAAAGCCCAAATAGATGGGGGCATTCGAATAATCCATAGTGCATCACCAATGCATAGGGGCTTAATCACTCAAAATGGAGGCTTAGAGGCGTCAAGGATGGTCAAAAGGAGCAAGAGGAAGAGGCCATCCAATGCTGGGACGAGTACACCTGCAAGGGTTCAGAAGAAGACGCGTAGAAAAGGCCATCAGAAAGTTTCTGATGAAGGCCGCGGGCAAGGCCGCGCCGGGGCCTTTCCCACGGCCTCCGTCAGAAACTTTGCCAAAGATGGGATGACGTTCTGATGAAGGCCGCATAGAAGGTCGGCCCGCGGCCTAGCCCGTGGCCTTAGTCCATAACTTTACGATTTTATTTATTTTCTGCGTTTTTACTTAGTTTATAACGTGTAATAGACTAGTTACTTGCTATATTGGTTATTTAGGGTGTTTTTGCCTATATAAGGCTAATTATTATTATTGTTAAGACAGATTATTGAAGTTGAATAAAATTTACGAGGGTTTTTCCTCTCTGATTCTCTTTGTGAGACTTGTGAGTTCCACGAGTGATTCGTGAACTTCCTTGATATCCTTGAGTTCTAACCAGCATGTGAGGTTAGGGTTTGCGATCCTCTTCAAACTAGTTTCAGTTCTCGGGTAGAATTGAGGTTAGGTTGTTCATTGATACATAAGAACGATCCTTTGGGAGGGTTGTCCTGTGGATCGCGATCGTGGTGAAGGTTCCTGTTACGTGTTTAACGAGGGGTCTTGGAGCGGATCGCATTAGATGGGCATTGACAAGCATAAACAAATTGGAATTTAGCACCTTTTTGAGGGGTTATGGCTGGGGGTATTGCTCCTTGCAAGATATCACCAAAACTTTGCACAATAGGAACAAACACACTAGGGAAATATAAGTTAAGAGAGCTAGTGAATGAACAAAGAGGTTTTGGCCTCAAAATCAAAGGACTCATTTCCTCACTTTTGCTATCTTCCACTCTTTTATCTTTTATGTTTATCTCAGAACTTTCCCACTCAATTTTGTTTCACATGGCACTCATTTTGTTTCTTATCAATACTCACACAATTTTTTTTTCTACACACTCTTCTTTTTCTGCACTTTTCTCGTTTGATTGTGTGCTCGTCCATTCCCTCTCTTGGCACTCTTTTGCAATTCTCTCTTGATCCTTAGTAGCCTCGAGTAATGACAAAGGTACTAGTATGAGCTTCCGTCTATTCCATTTGAAAGAAACCCTATCATTTAGCTCATCATATATGGCTTGCTTATCCAGTTGCCATGGATGCCCCAATACAAGATGACAAGTTTTGATGGGCACTACATCACATAAAATCTTGACATGATACTCTCCAATAGCAAAATCCACCTCCACTTGCTTGGTAATCTCTAACTCTCCATGGTCAGTCAACCCTCGCAACTTGAATGGATTTGAATGTCTTGATGTAGGTAATCCTAACTTCTCCACAAATAGAACACTAGCCATTTTAGCACAACTTCCAAGATTTATATATACACTACATAGCTTGTTGTTCACAATGCATCTAGTGTAGAATTTGCATTCAAGTTGTTTTTCCTCTATGAACTCCTTCATTGGCAACTTATCTTCATGAACTCCTAGAACCCTCTTTTGATTAGCGACACGAGCTTCATGTTAATCCATAATCTGCTTCACACATTCATCCACAGTAGCCACGCTCTTCCCTTTTATACCTGAAGCAATATCATCCATACGGGCATACATATGCCTGAACTCATCTTGCATAGCCTTTATAGAGAATTCTAGGCTAGCAAACTTTTGCTCACTATGGTCAAACATTGTAATTTTACCTGCAAAACACAGTTAGATATACTAGAGAATAAGAAATAAAATTATTCTCACACACTCCCTCAAGTGTTTACTCTCACTCTCGTGTATCACTCAAAAATTATGGCTTTTACCCGATGCTAGTCTCATCACTAAACCTCTTACCACTCTTGAGATATTTCCTTGTAAGCTCTTTGATGCGTTCAATGGAAGAGATGACGGTCCAAGACTCTCGAATTCTAACTATGCAACCCAATCTTCTTGACCCCTTCGTAACTTGTCGAAGATCCCAAGAACAACTCGGATTGTTTTGCTTCAAATTCAACTAGATTCGTTGAACTCCCTCCTTTAAGAAACGATCCTAGACCCCTAACCAACAACGTAGGGTAGACACCTAGTCGACAATCCTATTGGACAGATTCAAACCCTCAAAGATGAACCCTAAGCGAGATTCTTGAATACTTAACAAGATCTATGCCAAGCAATCCAAGAGTAGTTCTTTAGCCAATGAACTAAGAAAGCTCAATTTGCACTCGCGCACAATTGAAGAGAAAAACTCAATATTATTGATTAATGTTGTTTAAAATTCGGATGAATAGTAACACCCTCTATAAAGAGTCGCATAACATCAAGATATAAACTAAATATGGAAACTAACTTAACCCTAGTTGCACCATAACATAAATGTACAACTAAAGATACAACTTGGGCTATTAAACTAACGAATTAAGCCCATGAAACCCATAACCTCAAGTGGCAAACGGGCTCTTCAATCGAATCCAAGTCCATGACCTCCAAGCTCCTCCAACTCTAGCCCAAAATAGGTGAATAGCCTTGTAGGTTCTTGTTTCAACCAAGTAGCTTCATCTTCATGTAATTCTATAATCAAATCCTTGCAAAGCTTGTTTCATCCTTTTAGCTTTCAACCTAGTCATTGGACCTCCCATATCTTGAAAAGGACTCTTGGTAGCACCTCCATGATCACGAAGCCTCTCCAACTTGACCACGACCATTGATGTCCTCATCATTCCCTCCTTCCTCGAGAAGATTCGCCCTCGAATCACCTACATCATACAAAGAAAGATCAGCCACATTGAAAGTTGCACTAACATTATCATACTCACCTGGCAAATCGATCTTATATGCATTGTCTCCAATTCAGTTCAAGAACTTGAAAAGGACCATCTTCTCAGTGGACTCAATTTAGATTTCCTTTGTTGAGGAAATCGTTCATTCCTCAAGTGAATCCAAACCCAATCTCCAGGCTCGAATTGCACCTTGACTCTTCACAGTTTGCTTGCTTTGCAAATTGCTCATACTTCTTCTCAATGTTAGCACGAACTTTGGCATGCAATTCCTTGACAAATTCTGCCTTTCTCTTGCCATCCATGTCAACTTGTTCACTAGAAGGCAAATGACAAAATATCTAAAGGTGTTAGAGGATTGAAACCATAAACAACTTCGAAAGGAGAATAAGAAGTAGAGGAATGGATAGTGCGATTATAAGCAAACTCTATGTGTGGCAAACACTTTTCCCAATTTTTGAGATTGTGTTGAATGATTGCTCGTAGTAATGTCGTGAGTGTACGATTAACCACTTCAGTTTGTCCATCCGTTTGAGGATGAGCAACAAGTAGAGAATAGCAACGTCGTCCCTAGCTTACTCCAAAGAGTGCGCCAAAAGTGACTCAGAAACTTGACATCTCGATCACTCACTATGGTCCTTGGTAATCCATGCAAACGAACAACCTCCTTGAAGAACAAATCTGCAATATGAGTTGCATCATTAGTTTTAACACAAGCAATAAAGTGTGCCATTTTACTAAAACGATCAACTACAACAAAAATACTATCATTTGCCACTTTGAGAACGTGGAAGTCCTAGAACAAAATTCATAGAAATATCAGTCTAAGGAATAGTAGGAACTAGGCAATGGACTATAAAAATCATGAGGCATCACTTTGGACTTAGCTTTCCTACAAGTGATACACTTAGCACAGAAAGTTTGCACATCACGTTTCATATGAGGCCAATAAAAGTGTTCATGCAAGATATCCAAAGTCTTAACAACACCAAAATGTCCCATATGACCCCCTCCATGAGCTTCACTAATCAGCACATTACGCACAGAACAGAAGGTAATACACAACATATCCTTCCTAAACAAGTAACCCTCATGCAAATAAAACTCTCCATGTACATGCCCCAAATATGGAGATTGATTCATGCAAATCTGCCAAATATCACCAAAGTCACGAATCCCTCACATAAGCATGCTTCAAGTACTCAAAACCAAGTACTTTAGTATGCAAAGAAGTAAGAAGAGTGTACTTACGATATAGTGCATCAACCACAATATTCTCCTTACCTTGCTTATACTTAATCACATATGGAAAGGTTTCAATGAACTCGAGCCACTTAGCATGTCTCTTGTTCAACTTACTTTGAGACTTGAGAAATTTCAAACTTTCATGGTCAGAATGTATGATGAGCTCTTTTGGCCACAAATAATGTTGCCAAGTTTGAAGAGCTTGAACCAAAGCATAAAGTTCTTTATCATATGTAGGATAACTCAAGCTCGCTCCTTGAAGCTTCTCACTAAAGTAGGCAATTGGCTTAGAATCCTGCATCAAAACAGCCCCTATACCAATTTCACTAGCATCACATTCAATTTCAAAAACCTTGTCAAAGTTAGACAAACTAAGCAAAGGAGCATTGGTGAGTTTATCCTTTAACAATCTAAAAGCATCTTCATGTATTTTCTCCCATTTAAAAATCACATTCTTTTTAACAAGTTCAGTCAAAGGTGCAGCAATTGAAGAAAAATCACGCACAAACCTTCTATAAAAACTTGCTAAATTATGAAAAGATTTTACCTCATTGGCATTAGTAGGGGTCGGCCACTCCCTAATTGCCTCTACCTTGGTTTCATCTACACTTATCCCATTAGAGCTTACAACAAAACCAAGAAATATAAGAGAATCCATGCAAAAAGAACACTTTTTTAGATTAGAAAACAATTGGTGTTATTTAAGTATCTCAAAAACAGCACGCAAATGTTCAACATGTTCTTGCAAGGACTTGCTATACACAAGAATATCATCAAAGTAAACTACTACAAATTTCCCAATTAAAATGATGAAAAACATAATTCATCAACCTCATAAAAGTACTAGGAGCATTAGTCAAACCAAAAGGCATAACTAACCACTCATAAAGACCAAATTTAGTTTTGAAAGCAGTTTTCCATTCATCACCCTCTTTCATTCGTATTTGATAGTAGCCACTTTTCAAGTCAATTTTTTAAAACAATTGTGAACCATTCAATTCATCCAACATATCATCTAACCTAGGTATAGGACGACGATAGTTTAATGTGATTTTATATTAATGGCTCGACAATTTACGCACATCCTCCAAGAACCATCCTTCTTAAGTACAAGAATCACAGGCACAGAACATGGACTAAGGCTCTCACGCACAAAGCCCTTTTCTAATAAATCATCTACTTGTCTTTGAATCTCCTTTGTTTCCTCAGGGTTAGCTCTATAAGCCGGACGGTTTGGAATGCTTGCTCCTTTGTTCTATCCCTCTCAAAGGTGGTAATTGTAAGGTAATAAGGGGAGTAACGCAGCGGAAAATTTAAAAATTTATTACCTTAGCCATGGATCTCTTTGATGTAATCTATACGATTAAAGGGTGTTTAGCACAAATACCTCAAGCATAGAAGGTTTCTATGCTTCAAAGGGCAAGATCCTATTCAATGAAGATGTTGATCTACCATGAAAAGCCCTCCAAGTGTAGAGCCTCCAACGGTATCCACACGAACATGATCTTTAGGAACCTTTGGGCTTGCTTGCCTTGCCTTTTGAGTGCTAGCTCCCTTGAATGATTCATGAAGAACACAAGAAGAAGAAAGAAGTTGAAACCCTAACAATTAGGGAAGGAGGTGTGGCGTTTTTCTTGGAGAGAAAAACCGCCACCAAGCTCTCAATTTTTCTCTCTCTAATTTTGTGTTGTGTTTCATCAATCATTCAAGAGTCAAGGCATGGACTTATTTATAGATGTAGTATCCTAGTCTTTAAGGAAACAAGAGCAATTAGAAACCAAGAAGGTTTAGGAAGCTTGCCTTAAGTTAATCCTATTCCTTTAGGAAACCAATTCCAAAAGGAAACCAAATAGCTTCTTAATTCCTTTTAGGAAACTAATTTCCATCAAGACTTAGAATATTTATAATTAAGTCCTTTAAGTTAATTTATCACATAAATTAACCCCATAAGTATCTTATACTTATCTTAATAACAATTTAACCCAAAGACTGTAAGGTAATAGCATAGGTAACGCAGCGGAAAAATAAAAATTTATTAGCTTAACCATGGATCTCTTTGACATATCTATATGATTAACAAGGGGGTTTGCATGAAGATTACCTTAAGCACAGAAGATTTCTATGCTTCTAGGCAAAGATCCTTCGAAGAAGATGTTAGATCTACCACGAAAAGCCCTCCAAGCGTAGAGCCTCTAACGATATCCACACGAACAACTTCTTTGGGAACCTTGTAGGCTTGCTTGCTTTGACTTTTGAGTGCTAGCTCCCTTGAATTATTAAGAACACAAGAAGAAGAAAAACCTAACCCTTAGGAGAGAGAGAGAGAGACGCCTAGAGAGAGAAAGAGGCGTGACTTTTTCTCTTCAATTTTTCTCTCACTAGTTTTCTTTTGTGCTACAATAATAATAATTCAAGAGTCAAAGCATGAACCTATTTATAGAGGAAATAATCTAGTCTTTTAGGAAATAAAGCTAATTAGAAACCAAGAAGGTTTAGGCAACTTACTTTAAGCTAATCCTTCTCCTTTAGGAAATCTATTCCATAAGGAAACCAATTAGTTACTTTATTTCTTTTAGGAAACTAATTTCCTGCAAGACTTAGAATATTTATAAATAAGTCCTTTAAGTTAATTTATCTCATAAATTAACCCCATAAGTATCTCATACTTATCTTAATTACATTTTAACCCAAAGATTTTGTTCTTTATGTGTGTGACCCATTAGGTTCCATTCACGTTGGCAATAAGTATAAATTATAACTCATTAATTGAGCTAGATAAATTAAACACTTTTAATTTATCATTAATTCACTAATTAATCAATTCACTACTTATAGATCATGAGTGGCGTCTAGCAATGCATCATGACCACCCAAGTGAATAGGAAAGTCATATGGTAGACCATACCCTTCAATGACAATGTTACCGTGTAATTAATATCCTTTCACCACACTATATCCCAATTAGTCTAAAAGTATAGTGCATACTTTTAAATGACTAATTTATATTTTCTTGTTCCAGAAATATAACTCTCCATGATGTATAACCTTGAAACTACTTCCAAGTTATACTATCACTTCTGCAGAAGATTTATGAGTTAATATTTCCAACAAGTGGCCATTAAGGGATATACTCTCCTATTAGGGAGTGGTGAATCCTATATTGATTACTCACTATCTTTCCATGCTTCAAACTATACCCAATCTCTAACCTATGAGCTACCCTTTTACGGGCACCGAGGAATAGAGTCAAAGTATAGCAATCCACACTCAAGATACTATGGTAATCTCAAGTCAAAGGATCACTTACACCATTGCCATTAAGAGTTCAACTATTGGCACTATAGTTGAAACTCTTGGCGGATCAATCCAATGAACTTGTTCTCAAACAAGCATCCACATACTAGCTTAAGTGTCACGCACACCATAGTCAATGAGATCAACTACTACTTACCATAAGTAGAGGCAAAGTATGTGCTAGTCTATCCGTATAATGATGTCCAATCTCATTAATACTATGACTAGGGATATTTAAGAATATGACTTTATGTATTAGAGTCTCATAATTGTAACCCTTACAATCTCTAATACACAGTCAATATTCTAAGGACTTTATCAATCAAACAAGTAACATGGAAATACAAGTATAGATGATAAAGAAAAATACCACATTGATAAATATAACATATAAAACACCTTAAACCATCTTGGTTTTAGGGCATACACTAACAAACTCCCACTTGCACTAAAACCAATCACTCATTTGTTTTAGGCCAAAAGCATTTACATGAGCATCATGCTTTTTCTGGGACAAGGCCTTAGTGAGATGATCAGCTATATTGTCATCAGTGGGAACCTTTTCTATCTTTACATCATTCCTACCAACTATTTCTCTAATAAGATGGTAGCGCCTAAGTACGTGCTTGGATCGTTGATGAGACCTAGGTTCCTTTGCTTGGGCTATGGCACCATTGTTGTCACAATACAAAGGTATAGGATCAACAATGGAAGGAACCACTCCTAGCTCGTTGACGAACTTCTTGATCCAAACAGCCTCTTTTGCAGCTTCGGAAGCAGCAATGTACTCGGCTTCAGTTGTAGAATCAGCGGTAGTTTCTTGCTTCGAACTCTTCCAGCTCACAGCACCACCATTTAACGTGAATATAAATCCAGATTGCGACTTACTATCATCCTTGTCTGACTGAAAACTAGCATCAGTGAAACCACACACTTCTAAAGTGTGTCCTCCATAAACCAAGAATAATTCTTTAGTTCTTCTCAAGTACTTAAGAATACTCTTGACAGCTACCCAGTGACCCTCACCAGGGTTAGCTTGGAATCTGCTCGTAACACTTAGAGCATAGGAGACGTCGGGTCTCGTACATAGCATAGCATACATAATGGATCCTATTGCCGAGGCATAAGGAACCTTTTGCATGCTATCAATCTCGACAGGTGTCTTAGGACACATGTCTCTCGAAAGAGTAATCCCATGTCTCATAGGTAAGTACCCTTTCTTCGATTGCTCCATGCTAAACCTCTTTAGCATCTTGTCTATGTATGTAGATTGACTGAGACCAAGCAACCTCTTGGATCTATCTCTATAGATCCTAATTCCCAGAATATAGGTTGCCTCTCCTAAATCTTTCATGGAGAAACTCTTGGACAGCCATACCTTTACGGTTTGTAGTAAAGGTATGTCGTTTCCCATCAACAATATGTCATCCACATAAAGTATTAAGAAAACGACAGCGCTCCCACTCACCTTCTTGTATACACAAGGCTCGTCTTCATTCTTAAGAAAACCAAACTCTTTGATTGTCTCATCAAAACGAATGTTCCAACTCCTTGAAGCTTGCTTGAGTCCATAAATAGACTTTTGTAGCTTGCATACCTTATGACTATCAATGGAGTCAAAACCCTCAGGTTGTGTCATGTACACATCCTCTTGCAAATTCCCGTTAAGGAATGCAGTCTTGACATCCATTTGCCAAATCTCATAGTCATAATAAGCAGCTATGGCAAGCAAAATCCTTATAGATTTAAGCATAGCTACCGGCGAAAAAGTTTCTTCAAAGTCAATTCCTTGCCTTTGTTTATAACCTTTTGCCACTAACCTTGCTTTATAGGTAACAATATTACCATCCATGTCAGTCTTTCTTTTAAAGACCCACTTGCACCCTATGGGTTTTATTCCTTCAGGTGGCTCGACCAAGGTCCATACCTTGTTCTCGTACATGGAATCCATTTCGGATTTCATGGCTTCGCGCCATTTCAAAGAGTCTACATTAGACATAGCTTCTTTGTAGCTAGTAGGGTCATCATCATCTATGACCAACACATCATTGCTCTCACTAATGAGAAATCCATATCTCTCAGGAGCATAACGTGTTCTACTAGATCTTCGAAGTTCTTGTGTAACTTGAGCTTCCGACTGCGCCTCATCAACATGTGGCATAAGCTCTTGTTCCAATTGTTGACTACTTTGTGGTTCTTGAATTTCTTCAAGTTCTACTTTGCTCCCACTACTTCTTTCAAGAATAAACAATTTTTCTAGAAAAGTAGCATGTCTTGAAACAAACACCTTTTGCTCAAGGGGATTGTAGAAGTAGTATCCACGACTCTCTCTAGGATACCCCACAAACAAGCATTTGTCAGACTTAGCCTCTAGCTTGTCTGACATGTTTCGCTTCACATAAGCAGAACAACCCCAAATCTTTAAATGATTAAGATTTGGTTTCTTACCATACCAAATCTCATAAGGTGTGGTATCAACAGATTTTGATGGAACACGGTTGAGTATATAGGAGGCGGAATCTAAGGCATATCCCCAAAACGAACTAGGAAGTGATGCATGGCCCATCATTGAACGTACCATATCTAATAAAGTACGATTTCTCCTTTCAGACACACCATTTAGTTGTGGCTGTGTATGGAGGAGTCCATTGAGGAATAATCCCATTTTCCTCTAGATATAGTTGGAACTCTTGACTTAAGTATTCTCCACCTCGATCAGATCTAAGTGTTTTGATACTCTTGCCAAGTTGTTTCTCAACTTCAACTTTAAATACTTTGAACTTTTCAAAGGCCTCGGATTTGTGCTTCATTAGAAACACATAACCATATCTAGAATGGTCATCCGTGAAAGTGATGAAGTAGGAGAAACCACCTCTAGCATGGATCGACATTGGGCCACAAACATCAGTATGTATAAGCCCAAGAAGATCACTAGCACGTTCACCCTTTCCAGAAAAAGGTGTCTTGGTCATCTTACCAAGTAAACAAGATTCGCATGTCCCAAATGATTCATAATCAAATGAGTCCAAGTATCCATTTTTATGTAACTTGGATATGCGTTTCTCATTTACATGACCAAGTCTACAATGCCAAAGGTATGTTTGGTTAACAATATCTAATTTTTGTTTCTTGGTGTTTATGTTGAGAATGGACTTTTGTTCATCTAGAATATATAAACCATTAATTAATGTACCAGTACCATAAGTAATACCATCACGTGAAAAAGAACAACTTTTATTCCTTTGAATGATGGTAAAACCATCCAAATCTAACAATGAGATAGAAATGATGTTCTTTGTAAGTACGGGAACAAAATAACAGTTTCTCAATTCTAAAATAAGCCCAGTGGGCAAAGAGAGTACATAGGTTCCTACGGCTAATGCAGCAACTCTTGCTCCATTCCCTACGCGTAGCTCGACCTCTCCCTTTGCCAGGAATCTACTATCTTTAAGACCCTGCATATTATTACAAATATGAGATCCAGATCCGGTATCTAATACCCATGAGTCTTGGTTAGTAGACAAATTAATCTCAATCATAAACATACCAGAGGTTGAAGCTTCACCAAGCTTCTTTGACTTTAGAGAGTCAAGGTAGGCCTTGCAATTCCTCTTCCAATGCCCATCTTGTCCGCAATGGAAGCATGTGCCTTTGGGTTTGTCCTTTTTAACCCCACCCTTAGGCTTGGTTCTCTTCTTCTTGGACTTCTTAAGCCCAGAATTGGGCTTCTTTTTCTTGGAGCCCGAGACAAGCATAACGGTGCCCTTCTCCTTCTTAAGATTAGGCTCAGCAGTCTTGAGCATGTTCATCAATTCAGTCAACGTGCACTCAACTTTTCGCATGTTGAAGTGCAGGATGAATTGTGAATAGCTCTCAGGGAGGGACTGAAGAATTAAGTCAATACTTAACTCATTGTCAGAAACGTGTCCCAGATCAGCTAATTTTTCAATTAGTCCAATCATCTTCAGTACATGGGTAGTCACTGAAGATCCCTCTGCCATCTTGCATTGATAAAGCTCTCTTGAGGTCTCATACCTCTCAGTCCTAGCTTGTGCATCGAACATTTCTTTTAAGTGCACAATCATGGACGGAGCATCCATCTTAAGATGTTGCTTTTGCAATGCAGGGGTCATAGCAGCTAACATGATACATGTTGCAGCATCATTGTCGGCTTTGTGCATCTCATATGCATCTATGTCCTCTTGTGATGCAGTAGCGGGTGGAGGAGGGGGCATGGGTTTATCGAGGACATACTCAATTTTTTCATGTTTGAGAACAATTCTCAAATTGATATTCCAGTCCTCAAAGTTGGTTTCATTGAGTTTGTTGTCAAGAATCGGTCGCAAATTCACGTTAGACATTCTACAAAAAGTAAAGACAGAAAATAAGTATTTGTTTTATGTTATATGCAAACCGAAAATGTGGATTCGTGAATTTATTTGGTTTGCTCCCACTATTTTACTTCAAATCAATAACCCTCAATATTGATTCGGAAATCCGTTGGAGATTTCTAGTGGGCTAGGATCCCATCTAATTAGCTTTGGGTTTGACGGAGGCCAATGCCCCAAAGATAAATTCGATTAGGTAGATAACTATTTATCAATCACAACCCTTGTGACTCCTAGATAGTTGGGTATCAACTCTTTGAAATTTACATCTTATGTATTACCCAACATTGCCTCAAAAATATCATAACATTGACGGAGGCCAAACTCGTTATGTAATTTTTGTTAAGTCAAACCCATTATTCAGAGATCATATCTCATAACAAAAACATATTCCGAGTAAGGTGACCTTGACGGAGGCCAACGTGTCAACCTTAATAGGAACTCTTCGTTTTTGTTATAATAATGGAAGGCAACTTATATAGATGACCTAATATTTGATATTGAGGGATTTTAGTTTAAATATTAATGTCTCATCATATTATGCAATTAAAATATATCAATCATATAAAATAAAAGCATAATAAACGTGGATGATTATGGACTTTAACTAATAATATTTTCTTCGAGCCTTGAAGAAAATATTTGGTTAAAATTCCTAGGGGACGTTTCAACTCCTTGATGCGCCTCCTTGGTTGCTCCTTGGTACCACCTCCATCTTCTTGTACATTACATATGTAATTCTAGTCTAAACAATTTAAATAAACCTATTCCTAACCTATACTTTGTACATTACAAGTATTGATCAAGAAACCTCGAGTTACATTCGAGGGGAGTTTAGATGAGAAGAGAATTACATCAGAAAATAGAGAGGGAAGGACACGCAGGCCCTATTTATAAAACCAATACAAGCCAACCATAAAAGAAGTAATAACCATTCAATCGCATTGGTCTAGTCCATAATCATCCACCATGCCATCATACTATTTAACAATTAAATAAATTAATTTATTTAATTCTAGTCATAAATCATATGGTCTAAATAGTATAGATTAATGCTCTTGAAATTTATTTGTCTCAAAAATATAGTTATAGAAGGTATAGGTTTCCAAATTTTAACTTTCCAAATCTTAACAATTAAAATTGGAAAGTGTTTTATTTGAGAAATTATCAAAATTCGCGTTCTTTCAAAAATAGGAAAAATCCCGCTAGGTTTCTGCCTACAAACCGCGCGACAAAACGTGCGCGGGTTCATCAGCAGGTTTGTAACTCGCGCGACAAACCGTACGCGGTTTTATCCGCGGTTTGTGGACAGAAGTTACGGGATTTTGACAGCGGGTCAAAACGCGCGCGAGTTTTCGCGCGGTTGGTGTCCAGAAAATACGATCTTTGAAATTCTTTAGCGTTTTTCAAAACTCTTTTGAATCAAAACATGTTAAAACCCTTTTAGCATGTAAAAAACAATTTAGAAACCATAAAAACAACCTTAAGAACTTATCTTAATTATTTAAAACACCTTTTAAACAATCAAGAACTTTTCCTAAAAATCAAACTCTTGATTTTTCCTATAATGCTTTTGAGACAAATTTCATCAAGAACAAACCATCCATATTTGTGACAATTAAATAAACACAAATCATATAGATATAATCAAAGAAGGCTCTGATACCACTGTAAGGTAATAGCATAGGTAACGCAGCGGAAAAATAAAAATTTATTACCTTAACCATGGATCTCTTTGACATATCTATATGATTAACAAGGGGGATTTGCATGAAGATTACCTTAAGCACAGAAGATTTCTATGCTTCTAGGCAAAGATCCTTCGAAGAAGATGTTAGATCTACCACGAAAAGCCCTCCAAGCGTAGAGCCTCTAACGATATCCACACGAACAACTTCTTTGGGAACCTTGTAGGCTTGCTTGCTTTGACTTTTGAGTGCTAGCTCCCTTGAATTATTAAGAACACAAGAAGAAGAAAAACCTAACCCTTAGGAGAGAGAGAGAGAGACGCCTAGAGAGAGAAAGAGGCGTGACTTTTCTTCTTCAATTTTTCTCTCACTAGTTTTCTTTTGTGCTACAATAATAATTCAAGAGTCAAAGCATGAACCTATTTATAGAGGAAAGTAATCTAGTCTTTTAGGAAATAAAGCTAATTAGAAACCAAGAAGGTTTAGGCAACTTACTTTAAGCTAATCCTTCTCCTTTAGGAAATCTATTCCATAAGGAAACCAATTAGTTACTTTATTTCTTTTAGGAAACTAATTTCCTGCAAGACTTAGAATATTTATAAATAAGTCCTTTAAGTTAATTTATCTCATAAATTAACCCCATAAGTATCTCATACTTATCTTAATTACATTTTAACCCAAAGATTTTGTTCTTTATGTGTGTGACCCATTAGGTTCCATTCACGTTGGCAATAAGTATAAATTATAACTCATTAATTGAGCTAGATAAATTAAACACTTTTAATTTATCATTAATTCACTAATTAATCAATTCATACTTATAGATCATGAGTGGCGTCTAGCAATGCATCATGACCACCCAAGTGAATAGGAAAGTCATATGGTAGACCATACCCTTCAATGACAATGTTACCGTGTAATTAATATCCTTTCACCACACTATATCCCAATTAGTCTAAAAGTATAGTGCATACTTTTAAATGACTAATTTATATTTTCTTGTTCCAGAAATATAACTCTCCATGATGTATAACCTTGAAACTACTTCCAAGTTATACTATCACTTCTGCAGAAGATTTATGAGTTAATATTTCCAACAAGTGGCCATTAAGGGATATACTCTCCTATTAAGGAGTGGTGAATCCTATATTGATTACTCACTATCTTTCCATGCTTCAAACTATACCCAATCTCTAACCTATGAGCTACCCTTTTACGGGCACCGAGGAATAGAGTCAAAGTATAGCAATCCACACTCAAGATACTATGGTAATCTCAAGTCAAAGGATCACTTACACCATTGCCATTAAGAGTTCAACTATTGGCACTATAGTTGAAACTCTTGGCGGATCAATCCAATGAACTTGTTCTCAAACAAGCATCCACATACTAGCTTAAGTGTCACGCACACCATAGTCAATGAGATCAACTACTACTTACCATAAGTAGAGGCAAAGTATGTGCTAGTCTATCCGTATAAATGATGTCCAATCTCATTAATACTATGACTAGGGATATTTAAGAATATGACTTTATGTATTAGAGTCTCATAATTGTAACCCTTACAATCTCTAATACACAGTCAATATTCTAAGGACTTTATCAATCAAACAAGTAACATGGAAATACAAGTATAGATGATAAAGAAAAATACCACATTGATAAATATAACATATAAAACACCTTAAACCATCTTGGTTTTAGGGCATACACTAACAAGAATAACCTCCATCCTGAAGATTCCTCATTCATATCATCTACTGCTCCCACAAACAATATCTCTTCATCCAGAAAATAAGTGTGCAAAGGTGCATAATCATCTTCCAAGGGATTCCCTACCAAATGATCTGCAATGGCTTGACCCTTGACTGCTTTCTGAATTGTGAACACAATGTCAAACTGACTGAGAATCATCTGCCATTTAGCTATGTGTCCAGTGGGCATCGGTTTCTCAAGTAAGTACTTCAAAGGATCTGATCGGGATATAAGGTAGGTGGTGTGATCAAGAAGGTAATGCTAGAGTTTTTGAGTAGCCCAAGCCAACGCACAGCACAACCTTTCCAAGAATGAATAGTTCGCTTCATAAGCCGTGAACTTCTTACTCAAGTAATAGATTGCCTGCTCCTTTTTTCCTGAATCATCATGTTGACCTAAGACACAACCTATCCTTCCATGCTTCATACTATGCCCAATCTCTACCGTATGGGCTACTCTTTTACGAGCACCGAGCAATAGAGTCAAAGCATAGCAATCCACACTCAAGATACTATGGTAATCTCAAGTCTAAGGATCACTTACACCATTGCCATTAAGAGTATAATTCATTAGCACTATGAATAGTAACTCTTGGCGGATCAATCCAATGAACTTGTTCTCTAACAAGCATCCACATACCAGCTTAGGTGTCACACGCCATAGTTGACGAGATCAACTACTACTTACCATAAGTAGAGGCAAAGTATGTGCTAGTCTTCCCATATTAATGATGTCCAATCTCATTAATACTACGACTAGGGATATTTAAGAATATAACTTAATGTGTAATAAGAGTCTCATCATTGTAACTCTTACAATCTCTTATACACAGTTAATATTCTATGGACTTTATCAAATAAACAAGTAATATTAATAACAAGTATTAAATGACAAAGAAAATGCCACATATATAAGTATAACACGAAATAAGCGTAATAAAAATCTCAAAAACTAACTTGGTTTTAGGGCATACACTAATAGTAATCCACTTGGGACATCTTCAGGGAATAAGTCTTGATATGCTTGCAACAAAGAAACAACAACACTAGGAAGAGAAGGGTCAATCTCATTAGTAGAAAAGTAAACATCTTTATACAAAATGACAAGAAGTTGTTGCCTTTGCCAACAATGCATTCTTGATCTCACTTTTTCCAGCATAGGCACTCACTTTTCTCCCCTCATCTCTCTTGGCTTCCTCTCTTTCCCTTTTCCTTTCTTTTTTTTCCCCACTAGACCGATTGCTTTCTTGATCCACAATCTGTCTAGGCGACTCCAATAAAGACCCCTCAGCCTTGGCTTCTTTGGACTCATCACGAGTCTTACACTCCTTTGTAATTTGTGCTTGATCAGCATAGGCCTCCATAGGTGTCAATAGTCTCAATATGAACTCCATTTTCTTCCAAACTCGACGATAAGTATTTTTATGACCATCATAAATCACACAGCCTATCAAAACTGCCATGGACGACCTAACAAAATATGACATGCATGCATGGGAATAACATCGCATAATACCTCATCCACATATCCTCCAATGGCAAAGGATACTAGCACTTGCTTGGTTACCTTCACATCCGCAAAATCTGTCAACCATTGCAAGAAATATGGCTTTGGATGGCGAATTGTAGGCAACTTCAATTTCTCTACAAACAAGGTACTAGCTACATTAGTGCAACTACCAGAATCAATAATAACACTGCATACCTTACCTTGAACCAAGCATCTTGAGTGGAATATGTGTTCCCTATGCATCTTCCTCTTCCTCCTCCTTTGGTTGAATGCTCAATGATCTTCTAGTCACTAAGCACTTCACCACTAGATGGAATGGCATCCTCGGGTCCCCCTTCAACAGAATCATCATCACTAGGACCTTCGAGTGGAGGCATCTCATCATCACTTGAATGCTCACTCTCCACATCTCCATTATCAAGGATGATCATGTTTCTTCTAGTTGGACATTGAGATGAGATATGCCCATAACCTTGACACTTGAAGCATTTAACATCTCTTTGCCTCATAGGAGTTTCAATCTTACCCTTGCTTGGTGGCTTAGATGAAGAATTCTCACCCCTTGGTCTTATTGCTCATGAAACTCGACTCACCCTTCTTCCAAGTCTCCTTGGGCTTTTGTGGCGTTTGATCAAACTTTCTATCTCGAGAGTCCCTCCATGTGCCACGGCTTTGAGCCCCTCCAAACCCTTGGTTCCTCTTGCTTTTGAGTTGGCGCTCCACCTTTTGTGCCTTTTTCACTAAGTCTTGAAGCTCCACAAAATGTTGTAATTCTACAATATCTGCAATTTCGGAGTTCAACTCAGCTATAAATCGAGCAATGGTGGCCTCTTCATCCTCTTAGGATGTCAGCACGAATCAAGAGTGTCTCCAACTCCTTGTAGTATTCATCAACTGTGGAAGAACCTTGCTTCAAAGTTTGTAGCCTCCTATGCAAATCCTCGTGAATAGTGACTTGGAATAAATCTTTTCCTCATAATCACCTTCATGGCAGCCCAAGTGCGAATTGGTTCATCCCCACATCTCTTACGAGACTTCACAAGTTGATCCCACCAAATGCTAGCATACTCCACAAACTCAACTGCAGCAAGTTGAACTTTCTTTTCCTCAGAATAATTGTGAACATCAAACACGTGCTCAACCTTTCGTTCCCACTCCAAGTATGCCTCTGGATCATTCATCCCCTTGAATGGTGAAATTTTCATCTTTATGCTCCCCAAATTGCTATCACGTTGTTGAGAAACCCTCCTCCCTCGACGGGACACTACTTCCTCAGAATCATAGCCATCATCAAAATCATTACCTCGAGCATTCTGAGCCACATGTGATTTTCCCTTGACAGCCGAGTCAATGTCCTCCAACTTGGTGAACACACGCCTAAATTCATCTTGCATGGCACGCATGTTAAACTCTAAAGCACTGAGTTTTTGCTCACTTTGTTCACCCATAATAGAAACCTATCAAAATAAAAGTAAAAAACATGCACAAAAATGTTAGTGGCACAAGAAAAATCAAGAAAGATATCCTCACTCACTCCCTTTCGTGATTCACTCTTCACTCGTGTATCACACCAATGAAACTTGGCTTTTACCCGATGATGAGCTCACACCTTAGCCTCTTACCACTCCTTGAGCTTACCTTGTATGCCTTTGGATAAGAACCTGCTCAATTGAGCTTGACAAAAACTCCAATCAAGTATTCAAGATGAGTAGTAGTGAAAATGGAAGCCTAGAGTAAGGTTTGAACCAAATAGAGGTCAAGAAATCAAGACACTAGAAATTTCAGATTTGAGAAGCACGTATGACACCCCTAGTGTGTGGCTTTTCTTGTAGAAATCTTGATTTTCAAAAGTCCTTTAATAACTTTAATGCACTTATGTTCAAACAGAAATAACAAGAAACTCCACCAAAACACCAAGAAACAAGAAGAGTAGAATCTGGTGAATTAAACTTTCGTACGTGGCGTTGTTCTCTGTCCAACGATCTGGATGTTTAACAGATCTGTTCGGTTGCATAAGGACAGTATTCCAGCCAAATATACTTCAGTTTAATTGGTTTAGTTCGTGTGCTTGGCTTTTATCACCTTCCACGCCTCTTTCGCTTTCCTTTGTATTGCACGACTTTTCTTTGTGCAAGACTTTTTTTTTTTCACCCAACTTTTGGCTTTACTTATAGAATCTCACAAATTTGCCTTTTTCCACTCACAAAAAAAAATTGTTTTGTTTTCAATTTTAACAACCTCTCTCTCTCTTTTTTTTTTTTAACAACACAAATAACTCACAAAATAAAAAATTCAACTCTAAAAAACAAACAAAAATTAAACTGAAAAAAAAATTATGGAAAAAAAATGAACAGTACTCCGCCATGTGAACAGTAATCCCGTCAATGAATAGTAAACACTAGCGCGTGAACAGTGATGCGATTGAACAGTACGCTACAGTGCCGATGAACAGTACGTTTTTTTTTTGGACCAGAAATCAAGAGTAACCTTCAGGAAAATTGTTTCAAGGTTCTTATTTAAGCCAATATTCAATTTTCTCAAAAATTTTTAACACAAGAAAAATTAAAACACCAAAGAACAATTAAAAACAGTCAAGAAAACAAGTTTAAACCAATGATGCGTTCAACGGAATAGATGACGGTCCAAGACTCTCGAATTCCAAGTATGCAACCCAATCTTCTTGACCCCTTCATAACTTGTCGAAGACCCCAAGAACAACTCGGATTGTTTTGCTTCAAATTCAACTAGATTCGTTGAACTCCCCCCTTTAAGAAACGATCCTAGATCCCTAACCAACAACGTGGTGTAGATACCTAGTCGACAATCTATTGGACAGATTCAAACCCTCAAAGATGAACCCTAAGCGAGATTCTTGAATACTCAACAAACGCCTTACCAAGCAATCAAGAGTAGTTCTTTAGCCAAAGAACTAAGAAACTCAATTTGCACTCATGCACAATTGAAGAGAAAAACTCAATATTATTGATTAATGTTCTAAAATTCGGATGAATAGTAACACCCTCTATAAAGAGGCGCATAACATCAAGATATAAACTAAATATGGAAACTAACTTAACCCTAGTTGCACCATAACATAAACGTACAACTAAAGATACAACTTGGGCTATTAAACTAACGAATTAAGCCCATGACACCCATAACCTCAAGTGGCAAACGGGCTCTTCAATCAAATCTAAGTCCACTTAGCATCAAAAACTCGTATAGACAATCTGGCCAACTTTCTCTAGCTCGTTCACCAAGTTCATGAGCAATCAATGCCTCTTTAAGCTTCACACGAGCTACTTTATCACCAACTCCATAATCAACATGCATCTCTTCTGTAGACGTCCAAGGGATCCTATCATTCCCTCCTTCCTCGTGAAGATTCGTCCTCAAATCGCCTACATCATGAAAACTATAATAAGTACCATGTAAACTTAAAATCAAATCATGACACACACCTTCAATAAGGTAAACCTCCACACACACATAATCAGAACTATGAGAATCATACACAAGTAAGATAGTTAAACAAGTGAGATCATAGTTTAAGACAATGAACTCCCTACGATGTGCATAATCCTTAAACACATGAACTAAAGGTAACAAGTATAGATGCAACATACTAAAAACACTTGATGAATCAACTAATGAAACTTGATAAAATAGAATGAACTAAGTTGGACTCATCATAACCAATGACCAAATCCAAGGATGTATGCATGTGACAACTAGAAGTGCTAAACTCAACACATAAACAAGAATCAAGAATGCTTACAACAATGAAAATACTTGGACAGATCACTAACATAAGCGATCTAATGACATAAGATAACCAAACATGTTCAATTAATGCATAAGAACTTGAATAAATATTCAAAATAGAAGAATCATGCATGATAACACTAGAAGACTCAATTAAGCCAAGCTGAAAATCACACAAGACTACAAAATAGAATTCATGCATACTTGAATGCAACCTAAGTCCTAACAATGCAATGTGAATAATCATGCAACAAAGACTTCAAATCACTTAAACCATCATAATCTAACATAAAACAAATTGTAATGTGTAATTTAAAACAAACTAAGTGTAAACAAAATCCAAAATGTAAACAAAAAGAACGCAAACAAATAAAACGTAAAAACCCTCGCCACCAATCAATCAAAATTAGCAAATTGTGTTGCAAGATTGTGGCGTTAAAACTTAGTTCATCGCCCCTTAAGTGAACCCTTCTCAAGGCTTGAATTTCTTTGCTCAATGGACACTCAATGGCGGTTGCAAACTTCACTTCAAAGCAACAAGCATGTGACGTTTTTACTTGAGGATCAATCTGCAAAAACAACACAAAAACACTAGGAAAAGTATAGGTAACTGAGTTAGCAAAATAAATCTCTTCTTGAGAGTACATTGGTACAAGAGAATTAGCCCTCACAAGTAAAACACTCTTGCACTCACTAACTACCTCACTTTTTCTAGAATTTTTACCACTCATGCTCAAACAATTTTCACTCTTTTCCTTCCTCTCATGAGCACTCTTTTCCTTAACTCTCGCCGTTACACTCTTCAGCTATTTTAACTTGATCTTTATAAGCTTCTGATGGTGTGAGCGGCTTTAAGATGAACTCCTTTTTCTTCCAATTCAGACGACATGTATTCTTGAAACCATCATAATAGACTCTTCGATCAAATTGCCAAGGACGACCCAATATAAGGTGACATGCATGCATTGGAGTTACATCACAAAGTACCTCATCTTTGTATCCTCCAATAGCAAATGCCACTAGCACTTGCTTGGTTACCTTCACATCTCCAAAATTCGTCAACCATTGCAAGTAGTATGGTTTTGGATGTCGAATTGTAGGCAACTTCAATTTCTCTACAAACAAGGTACTAGCTACATTAGTAGCAACTACCAGAATCAACAATAACACTGCATACCTTGCCTTGAACCAAGCATCTTGAGTGGAATATATGTTCCCTATGCATCTCCTCTTCCTCCTCCTTTGGTTGGATGCTCAATGATCTTCTAGTTACTAACACTTCACCACTAGATGGAATGGCATCCTCAGGTCCCCCTTCAACAGAATCATCATCACTAGGACCTTCGAGTGGAGGCATCTCATCATCACTTGAATGCTCACTCTCCACATCTCCATTATCAAGGATGATCATGTTTCTTCTAGTTGGACATTGAGATGAGATATGCCCATAACCTTGACACTTGAAGCATTTAACATCTCTTTGCCTCATAGGAGTTTCAATCTTACCCTTGCTTGGTGGCTTAGATGAAGAATTCTCACCCCTTGGCTTATTGCTCATGAAACTCGACTCACCCTTCTTCCAAGTCTCCTTGGGCTTTTGTGGCATTTGATCAAACTTTCTATCTCGAGAGTCCCTCCATGTGCCACGGCTTTGAGCCCCTCCAAACCCTCGGTTCCTCTTGCTTTTGAGTTGGCGCTCCACCTTTTGTGCCTTTTCCACTAAGTCTTGAAGCTCCACATAATGTTGTAATTCTACAATATCTGCAATTTCGAAGTTCAAACCAGCTATAAATCGGGCAATGGTGGCCTCTTCATCCTCTTGGATGTCAGCACGAATCAAGAGTGTCTCCAACTCCTTATAGTATTCATCAACTGTGGAAGAACCTTGCTTAAAGTTTGTAGCCTCCTATGCAAATCCCGTGAATAGTGACTTGGAATAAATCTTTTCCTCATAATCACCTTCATGGCAGCCCAAGTGCGAATTGGTTCATCCCCACATCTCTTACGAGACTTCACAAGTTGATCCCACCAAATGCTAGCATACTCCACAAACTCAACTGCAGCAAGTTGAACTTTCTTTTCCTCAGAATAATTGTGAACATCAAACACGTGCTCAACCTTTCGTTCCCACTCCAAGTATGCCTCTGGATCATTCATCCCCTTGAATGGTGGAATTTTCATCTTTATGCTCCCCAAATTGCTATCACGTTGTTGAGGAAACCCTCCTCCCTCGACGGGACACTACTTCCTCAGAATCATAGCCATCATCAAAATCATCACCTCGAGCATTCTGAGCCACATGTGATTTTCCCTTGACAGCCGAGTCAATGTCCTCCAACTTGGTGAACACACGCCTAAATTCATCTTGCATGGCACGCATGTTAAACTCTAAAGCACTGAGTCTTTGCTCACTTTGTTCACCCATAATAGAAACCTATCAAAATAAAAGTAGAAAACCTGCACAAAAATGTTAGTGGCACAAGAAAAAATCAAGAAAGATATCCTCACTCACTCCCTTTCGTGATTCACTCTTCACTCGTGTATCACACCAATGAAACTTGGCTTTTACCCGATGATGAGCTCACACCTTAGCCTCTTACCACTCCTTGAGCTTACCTTGTATGCCTTTGGATAAGAACCTGCTCAATTGAGCTTGACAAAAACTCCAATCAAGTATTCAAGATGAGTAGTAGTGAAAATGGAAGCCTAGAGTAAGGTTTGAACCAAATAGAAGTCAAGAAATCAAGACACTAGAAATTTCAGATTTGAGAAGCACGTATGACACCCCTAGTGTGTGGTTTTTCTTGTAGAAATCTTGATTTTCAAAAGTTCTTTAATGCACTTATGTTCAAATAGAAATAACAAGAAACTCCACCAAAACACCAAGAAACAAGAAGAGTAGAATCTGATCAATTAAACTTTCGTACGTGGCGTTGTTCTCTGTCCAACGATCTGGATGTTTCAACAGATCTATTCGGTTGCACAAGGACAGTATTCCAGCCAAATATACTTCAGTTTAATTGGTTTAGTTCGTGTGCTTGGCTTTTATCACCTTGCACGCCTCTTTCGCTTTCCTTTGTATTGCACGACTTTTCTTTGTGCAAGACTTTTTTTTTTTTTCACCCAACTTTTGGCTTTTCTTATAGAATCTCACAAATTTGCCTTTTTCCACTCACAATTTTTTTTTTTTTTCAATTCTAACAATCTCTCTCTCTCTTCTTTTTTTTTTTAACAACACAAACAACTCACAAAATACAAATTCAACTCCCAAAAACAAACAAAAAAATTAAACTGAAAAACAACTTTCTGGAAAAAAGGAAAAAAAAATGCGGATGAACAGTAAACGGCGATGAACAGTACTCCGCAGTATGAACAGTAAACCCTAGCAGTGAACAGTAACGTCGAGTGAACAGTGACTGCTACAGTAGCGTGAACAGTGCCGATGAGCAGTACGATTTTTTTTTTTTTGACCAGAAATCAATAGTAACCTTCAGGAAAATTGTTTCAAGGTTCTTATTTAGGCCAAGATTCAATTTTCTCAAAAGTTTTAACACAAGAAAATATTAAAACATCAAAGAACAATTAAAAAAAGTCAAGAAAACAAGTTTAAACCACACAAAAAACCTAGAATTCTTGATATGCAAATAGCAAGAACGACTCTATAGACTAAGGACTACCTTAAAGCACGAACAAAAGACACAAAACACGAATTAAAGTGACTAGAAACACGGAGAAACAAAGTTGGACAGATTGGACAGCAAGAACAAACGCAAAAGGACACCACAAGAACTGATAACAAAACACGAAAGAATTCAAGAAGAAAGAAAAAAAAGGGATATAACCAAAATCTTCCAAAGGAAAATTTGGCTTAGAAAACCTGGATTTCAAGATGAACCAAGGCTCTGATACCAATTGATGCGTTCAACGGAATAGATGACGGTCCAAGACTCTCGAATTCCAAGTATGCAACCCAATCTTCTTGACCCCTTCGTAACTTGTCGAAGACCCCAAGAACAACTCGGATTGTTTTGCTTCAAATTCAACTAGATTCGTTGAACTCCCCCCTTTAAGAAACGATCCTAGACCCCTAACCAACAACGTGGTGTAGACACCTAGTCGACAATCCTATTGGACAGATTCAAACCCTCAAAGATGAACCCTAAGCGAGATTCTTGAATACTCAACAAACGCCTTGCCAAGCAATCAAGAGTAGTTCTTTAGCCAAAGAACTAAGAAAACTCAATTTGCACTCACGCACAATTGAAGAGAAAAACTCAATATTATTGATTAATGTTCTAAAATTCGGATGAATAGTAACACCCTCTATAAAGAGGCGCATAACATCAAGATATAAACTAAATATGGAAACTAACTTAACCCTAGTTGCACCATAACATAAACCGTACAACTAAAGATACAACTTGGGCTATTAAACTAACGAATTAAGCCCATGACACCCATAACCTCAAGTGGCAAACGGGCTCTTCAATCGAATCCTAAGTCCACTTAGCATCAAAAACTCGTATAGACAATCTGGCCAACTTTCTCTAGCTCGTTCACCAAGTTCATGAGCAATCAATGCCTCTTTAAGCTTCACACGAGCTACTTTATCACCAACTCCATAATCAACATGCATCTCTTCTGTAGACGTCCTAAGGGATCCTATCAACCAGTGTTTTGAGAATCGGACCGGACCGGCCGGTTCGACCGGTTGAATCGCGAACCGGCCATTGCTCCGGTCCGGTTCTCCATCAAAGCCGAAAATATCAATAACCCGTTAAGAACCAGTCAAACGGTCAAGAACCGGTCGAACTGCTAAAACCGTGGACCGGCGGTTCTTGGATTTGTGGCTTTAAAAAATTATTTTTGTGATTCTTTGATTTGGTGCAACTGGGGGGGGTCTCGATCGAGACCCCCCACTTGCACTTCCACGTGCGAAACCACCAGACCAAAGCTGCTGTTGTGATTTCTTATCTAATATTAATATAAATATAATCTGTTTGTTCTTTCCCTCTTTTTCCTTTTTTTTTTCGTAAGTACTCTTTTTCCCTCTCTTAACCAATCATGTTTAATAAAATTAATGATTCTTACATTTTTAGTGATGAGGACATGTTGATCACTCATGACGATCAAAATGGCGGAGTTAGGGTGCCTAGTGGACCAGTGACAAGAGCACGGGCTAAGGAATTCCAGAACGCGCTACAAGTATTCATTCGTGCAATCCAAGAACAAGTGGGTGCCTCAAAGACCATTGACGAAGTGTCCAAGGAAGGAACAAAGGGATGCACATTCATTCAAGTGGAACGAGACAACCAAAATACAAGTGTAGGTGACAGGAGAGAAACCGCGGATCCAACCGCGGATGACCTTCCCGCGGGTCCACACGCGGTTCACGTCCAGAAGCGTTGATCAATTCACGAGAGAAACCGCGTCATAAACCGCGGATACTCCATCGCGCGGTTTCTCCCGCGGTTCATGTCCAGAAGTGTTGATTAATTCACGAGAGAAACCGCGTCATAAACCGCGGATACTCCATTGCGCGATTTCTCCCGCGGTTCGTGTCCAGAAACTCTCTTCAACACAACCGCGGAAGAAACCCGCGGATCATTCTCCCACGGTTTGTCGCGCGGTTCACTTCCGGAATAATACGGGCTTTTACGAGGTTTTATGTTTTTTTCCTGTTTTTCAAGTTGTAATAGCCTAGGACCTAATGTAAGGGCTTTAAGGCAATTAAGCCTTGTTTCTTTTTAGCTATTAATAGACACTCTATTGTAAGAGGAGGGGAATGAGACATCACGTTAAAAATTAAGGGTTTTCCCTCTTGGCTTCTTGAAAGCTTTTCTTTGAATACCTTAGGAATTCTCTGGGTATTCTAGGCTTATCAATCCAAGTAATCACCTTGGCTTGTGGCGCCATCTACCTTCAAACTTGGTTCGCTAACTCGTTGGATCGTGGGTCGAAATCGTATCAAGGTTCGCCATCCCGAGGGTTAGAGGGGTCGAGTCTTTCATTATCCAAACTTGGGTATTGGCTAGATCGCCGTTCGTATCATTTGGTATCAGAGCTAGTGCCTTTACCCAGGTTATATCCTTTTAATCTTGTGTTTTTCTTGTTTCTTTGAGTTCTTGGAAAAGTTCCTATTAGGGTTTTCTTTTTTTGTTCTTGCTTTCTTTGTTCTTTAGTTCAAAAAAAAAAAAAAAGGCGTGCTTAAAGGGAGTAAAAGCCGAGCACATGAACTAAACCAATTAAACTAAAGTATATTTGGCTGGAATACTGTCCTTGTGCATCCGAATAGACCTGGTGAAACATCCAGATCGTTGGACAGATCACAACGCCACGTACGAACGTTTAATTAAACCGGATTCTACTCTTCTTGTTTCTTGGAGTTTTGTTGGTTTTCTTGTTAATTTGGTGTTGAAAGGAAAAGTCGTGCACTTTCATTGCAAAAGTCGTGCATTTAAAAAAAAAAAAAAAAAGGGGAGGAAGAAAGTGGATTATAATCCTTTGACCCAGCAAAATTTCATTCAAGTATCACTATATTGGGGGTTAGGGCCTTAATTAATCCTTTCTTGAATCAAATTCTTGTGTCTTCTTATTGTCCTCTTTGTGTTTGGTAAAATTCCAGTTTATCCATCATTATTCTTTTGCTTCTATTTGAACTTCCAGATTGAGTCTAGCTTCTTTGTATTCTATTCCAACCTCTTGCCACACTTGGGTGATTCTAAATTGGTGAGTGTTGAGTACCTTTGGAGGAATCCTAACTCTTCAAAGGGAGGCATACGGAGGCCAATTGAGGAACGGTGAGTGCATTAAAGTGATTGAGTGATACACGAGAGTGAGGGAACATCTAGTGAGAACGAGTGGGTGAGGTCTTCTTTTACTACTAACATTTTTCTTGCAGGTTGTTTAAAAAAAAAATGTCTAGGGAAGGTGGAACTCCTCAACCAATTGATGTTCGACTCTTGACTGAGGCGATGAGAGCCGAGTTCCAAGGCATGTTGGATCGCGCCTTAGAACCCCTTCATGAACGCCTTGACCACTTGGATACTTCCCAAAGCCAACCCCGAAATAGGCGAAGTGGGACTCCAAGGTATGATTCGGATGAATATCACTATGAGGAAGAGGAACTCGTGAGGAGGCCTAGACGTGGGAGGCGTGACAATGATCAAGGAGGAGACGCCATTAGGGGGATCAAAATGAAGATTCCCACCTTTCAAGGCAAGTCCGATCCCGAAGCATACCTCGAGTGGGAGAAGAAAATAGAGATGATCTTTGATTGCAATTCCTATTCCGAAGAGCAAAAGGTAAAACTGGCCGTCATTGATTTTACCGATTATGCAATTGTGTGGTGGGATCAATTGGCTACGGGTAGGAGGAGGCACAGAGAGCCACCAATCCGCACTTGGGAAGAATTAAAAACGGCTATGAGGAAACGTTTTGTTCCTACCTACTACCACCGAGACTTGTGTCAAAGGTTACAAACCTTAACTCAAGGTAATCGAAGCGTTGAAGATTATTACAAGGAAATGGAGATGTTAATGCTCCGTGCCGATATAGCAGAGGATCTTGAGGCTACTATGGCTAGGTTCTTGAATGGATTGAGGGCCGAGATAGCCGAATTATTGGAGCTACAACACTACATGGATATGGAAGAGATGGTAGACAAAGCCGGAAAGATTGAGAAAAGAATCAAGAAGAGGAGGCCAAGGAAGATCTAATTCCAATTTCCAATCTACCTATGTTAGGCCAACTCAACCAAAGAGAGAGGAACGGGTCACTTCTTCTACTCCCTCTCCAAAGCCCGTGAACAACCAAGCAAGGGTAGAGGGTAAAGGGCAAGCCTCTCATGACCCAAATAAAACCCGCAATCGGGACATCAAGTGTTTCAAATGCCTTGGAGTTGGGCACATTGCTTCCCAATGCCCAAACAAGCGGACTATGATCACATTGACTAGTGGTGAGGTCATCACTGATGATGAAAAGGAGTATGAAGGGATGCCACCTTTGATGGAGGAAAGTGGTGAAGAATCCGGAGAAGAAGTCCCCACTAATGATCACGTGGGATTGGTAGCCAGAAGAGCCTTGACCACCCAATTTAAGGAGGATGAGCTTCAACGTGAGAATATCTTTTACACCCGTTGCCACATCCGAGACAAGGTATGTAGTCTCATTGTTGATACGGGCAGTTGTGCTAATGTTGCTAGTGCTTTGATGGTAGAGAAGTTAGCTTTGCCTACCAAGGAGCATCCGAGGCCTTACAAGCTTCAATGGCTCAACAATAGTGGTGAAGTGAGGATCTCTAGGCAAGTCCTTGTACGATTCAGGGTTGGGAGGTATGAAGATGAGGTACTTTGCGATGTTGTACCTATGCAAGCTACCCATCTGTTACTTGGGAGACCATGGCAATTTGATAAGAAGGTTAATTATGATGGGTACTCCAACAAATACTCCTTCCTTCATAACAATAGGAAGATTACACTTGCCCCACTCACTCCTAAGCAAGTGTATGAGGATCAAGTGGCTTTGCAAAAGGAAAGTGAGCGAGAAAATGAAAAGAAAAAGAAAGAGCAAGCTGTGAAAAATCCAAAGGCCGAGAAAAATGAGAAAAAAAAAAGCAAATATTGAATCGGCCGTAGAGGAAAAACCAGAGAGAAAACAAAACCTTTTTCTAAAAGCCAGTGAAATGAGGAAAGCTTGTCTCTCTCACCAGCCTATATTCCTGCTCTTGTGTAAAGAGGCATTAATTGCTACTGATGAGCTTGACCCGTCTTTGCCTAGTGTTACTGTTTCTCTCTTGCAGGACTACGAAGATGTCTTCCCCAAGGAAGTGCCATGTGGACTACCACCCGTTCGGGGGATTGAACATCAAATAGATTTTGTCCCCGGGGCGTCCTTGCCCAATAGACCCGCTTATCGAAGCAACCCGGAAGAAACCAAGGAGCTTCAAAGACAAGTGGAAGAGCTACTAGAAAAAGGTTGGGCTCGGGAGAGCTTGAGCCCATGCGCTGTTCCGGTCATCCTTGTGCCCAAGAAAGATGGAACGTGGAGGATGTGCACCGATTGTAGAGCCGTTAACTCCATTACGGTAAAGTATCGCCATCCCATTCCTCGATTAGATGACATGCTTGATGAATTGTGTGGTGCCGAAATCTTTTCAAAGATTGATCTTAAGAGTGGGTATCACCAAATTAGAATTAAAGGGGGGGATGAATGGAAAACTGCATTCAAAACTAAACACGGGTTGTATGAATGGTTGGTCATGCCATTTGGGTTAACTAATGCCCCTAGTACTTTCATGAGGTTGATGAACCATATATTGCGCCCATTTTTAGGAAGATTTGTGGTTGTGTACTTTGATGACATCTTGATTTATAGTAGGAATCTCTTAGACCATGTGGATCATTTGAGAAAGGTTCTTGAAGTACTTCGAAGAGAGAAGCTCTATGCTAATCTCAAGAAGTGCACTTTTTGCACTAACCAACTTGTGTTTTTAGGATTTGTTGTGAGTTCACAGGGTATACATGTGGATGAAAGTAAAGTGAAGGCAATTCAAGAATGGCCAACTCCAAAATCCATTGGAGAAGTGAGGAGCTTTCATGGTCTTGCCAGTTTCTACCGGCGATTTGTTAAAGATTTTAGCACGATAGCCGCCCCGTTGACCACTGTTATCAAGAAGAATGAGAAATTCCATTGGGGAGAAGCTCAAGAAAAAGCTTTTAATTTACTCAAAGACAAGCTCACACATGCACCGTTATTAACCTTACCTAACTTTGAGAAGACTTTTGAAATTGAGTGTGATGCTTCAGGTATAGGGATTGGTGCCGTGTTGATGCAAGAGGGCAAGCCAATTGCGTACTTTAGTGAGAAACTCAATGGTGCCGCATTGAACTACCCCACCTATGACAAAGAATTGTATGCGCTTGTTCGTGCTATGGAGACGTGGCAACATTATTTGAGGCCCAAGGAGTTCGTTATCCACACCGACCATGAATCTTTGAAGCACCTCAAGGGACAAAACAAGTTGAGTAAACGACATGCCCGATGGGTGGCTTTTGTGGAGTCCTTTCCTTATGTTATTAAATACAAATCCGGTAAGAGTAATGTGGTAGCTGACGCACTATCTCGAAGGTACGCTTTGATCACTACACTTGATGCTAAGCTACTTGGTTTTGAAATGATTAAAGATTTGTATATTAATGACCATGAATTTGCTGCCATTTATGAAAAATGCAAGAAGATGGCTAACGGAAGATACTGCATCTCTAATGGTTATCTATGGTATTTAGACAAATTGTGTATTCCTAATTGTTCCTTGAGAGAATTGCTTGTTAGGGAATCGCATGGAGGAGGATTGATGGGACATTTCGGTGTTGCAAAGACTCTTGGGATCTTACAAGAGCACTTCCATTGGGCACGAATGAGGAGGGATGTTGAGAAAATGGTGGCAAAATGTGTGACGTGCCGACAAGCTAAGTCCAAGGTCCAACCCCACGGTTTGTATACTCCATTACCTATCCCTAAGGAACCATGGGTAGATCTTTCTATGGATTTTATACTTGGATTACCTAGGACAAAAAGGGGTAATGATTCCATCTTTGTTGTCGTTGATAGGTTTTCTAAGATGGCACATTTCATTGCTTGTCACAAAACCGATGATGCTTCTATTGTAGCTAATTTGTTCTTTAAGGAAGTTGTTAGGTTGCATGGCATGCCTAGGACTATTGTATCCGATAGGGATGTGAAATTCCTTAGCTACTTTTGGAAGACTTTATGGGCTAAGTTAGGCACTAAGTTGTTGTTTTCTACTTCTAGTCACCCTCAAACTGATGGTCAGACAGAAGTCGTTAACAGAACTTTAGCTACATTATTGCGTGCGATCATTAAAAAGAATATTAAATCTTGGGAAGAATGTCTACCTCATGTAGAGTTTGCATATAATAGAACCATTCACTCTACCACTCAATGTTCACCATTTGAAATTGTATATGGGTTTAACCCACTAACCCCTTTGGATTTGTCTCCTTTACCTGTTTCTGAGCATGTGAATTTAGATGGTGAAAAAAAAGCTGAGTTTGTGAGACAATTGCACAAGAAAGTACGTATGAACATTGAGAAGCGCACAGAACAATACATGAAACAAGCCAACAAGGGTCGGCACAAAGTAGTTTTTGCACCGGGCGATTGGGTGTGGTTGCACATGAGAAAAGAGAGGTTTCCTCTTCAACGGCGCAACAAGTTGCTTCCACGTGGAGATGGACCGTTTCAAGTTGTGGAGCGTATCAACGACAATGCATACAAACTTGAACTGCCCGGTGAGTATGGAGTTAGTGCCACATTTAATGTGTCTGATCTAAGTCCTTTCCCTGTAGGTGATGAGCTTGATTTGAGGACAAATCCTTCTCAAGAAGAGGGGAATGATGAGGACATGTTGATCACTCATGACGATCAAAATGGCGGAGTTAGGGTGCCTAGTGGACCAGTGACAAGAGCACGGGCTAAGGAATTCCAGAACGCGCTACAAGTATTCATTCGTGCAATCCAAGAACAAGTGGGTGCCTCAAAGACCATTGACGAAGTGTCCAAGGAAGGAACAAAGGGATGCACATTCATTCAAGTGGAACGAGGCAACCAAAATACAAGTGTAGGTGACAGGAGAGAAACCGCGGATCCAACCGCGGATGACCTTCCCGCGGGTCCACACGCGGTTCACGTCCAGAAGCGTTGATCAATTCACGAGAGAAACCGCGTCATAAACCGCGGATACTCCATCGCGCGGTTTCTCCCGCGGTTCGTGTCCAGAAGTGTTGATCAAGTCACGAGAGAAACCGCGTCATAAACCGCGGATACTCCATCGCGCGGTTTCTCCCGCGGTTCGTGTCCAGAAACTCTCTTCAACACAACCGCGGAAGAAACCCGCGGATCATTCTCCCACGGTTTGTCGCGCGGTTCACTTCCGGAATAATACGGGCTTTTACGAGGTTTTATGTTTTTTTCCTGTTTTTCAAGTTGTAATAGCCTAGGACCTAATGTAAGGGCTTTAAGGCAATTAAGCCTTGTTTCTTTTTAGCTATTAATAGACACTCTATTGTAAGAGGAGGGTATTAGACATCACGTTAAAAATTAAGGGTTTTCCCTCTTGGCTTCTTGAAAGCTTTTCTTTGAATACCTTAGGAATTCTCTGGGTGTTCTAAGCTTATCAATCCAAGTAATCACCTTGGCTTGTGGCGCCATCTACCTTCAAACTTGGTTCGCTAACTCGTTGGATCGTGGGTCGAGATCGTATCAAGGTTCACCATCCCGAGGGTTAGAGGGGTCGAGTCTTTCATTATCCAAACTTGGGTATTGGCTAGATCGCCGTTCGTATCATTTAGTTTCTTCATTTTCTTTATTAATTATGTTTAATGAAATTATTTAGGTTCCTTGTTTCCATTAATCATGTTTAATGAATTTAATTGATTCTTACTTTTTTTATTTTCTTAATTTCCTTTATCAATCATATTTAATGAAATTAATTAATTCTTACCCTTTTAGTTTGGCATCCAAATTCGTTATATTAAAGAAATCTTTGATGTACTTTTACTAAAATCTCTCCTACTAAGATCAATCCTTTTATCTAAATTGTTTAATTATTCATTTATACCTAAAATATTCCCATAACTAAAAGTTTAAATTGGTTTTTTTTTGTAAATTATCTGTTTAGATTTTTGAATTATGGTTAAATGTATGAATTAAGAAGTAAAGTAAATAAATCATTATTCAATAATAAGAAAATATGGCATCTTCAAAGTAAGTGAGTACAAAGTTATTTTCTTTATTAAAAAACCAAAAATTAGTTCAAATTATTAAATCTTATTTTTCTATGCGATATATTCCAATTATCATAACAACACATATCCACCTTCTCTTGATAGATATATGATATACTAAAAGAAAATACGTTTTTTTAGGAACTAAAAGAAAATACATAAAGTGAACATAATGGATTAAATTAAGAACTAATGAGCAAATAGATTTACTAAGATTAGTCCTTTTATCAAAATTATTTAATTATTTATTTATGACTAAAATATTTTCCTAAATAAAAGTTTAGCATTTGGCTCCTTGAAGTTAAAATGCAAATTTAAACTCAAAATTCCAATATGTTTTTTGTATTGACTGCCACGTCACATGCATGCGACTAGGTTATACTTTTTGTATTAACTGCATGTGACTATATTATATTTGCAATTGTTAAAATTTTGTCAGTCGTCCTACTTTGCCTAATATCAAAAATTTTAAGAACCATATTTGTTTTAATCAAAGCATTAAGCGACCAATTTCATGCACAACCAAATATTGGGGACCAAAATTACAACTTTTTCCTTAAATATTAATGACATTTTAATTTTTTACATGATGAAACATCTATATTTTACTACTAATATTCTAGGCTTTTGACGGTATTCTTTTTCATTTTTGCCAATGTTAACTAGAGTAAAGCCTATTTGATCTCCTCAATATTTTTTTACCATTTTTCACTTTTATTTTTTAGTGGTGAATTACCATTGAATCATAAAATCTCTACACTGGGGAAAGTATTGATTTGAAAGTATTTCAATGCAGCCGTCTTTTGGATAGTGGTGAAGATAATGATTGATAATTCTACTATTTTAACTATAAGTGATTATTAGTAGCAATTAAATTTTTAGGTATTTAATTGTATTCTTTTCTCTTTTAATTTTTTTGTATTTGTTTATTTTGTTAGTTGATTTTTTTTTTAGTTTGATGATCGGACTTCTATCTTTGTGTTGAACTTTTTGACTTTTTAAGGTTAAATTGAATTAGTTATCAACATAGTGATATTCACATGGGTATTGTTGCCTTGTGGTGATAATGAAGGAAGTCACTTGAAATTATTTGTCTTTAACATCAGTTATAAATTTGATGATAAATATAATATAATTAGTTGTTAGACTACGTGGTATTTTTTTATGAACCTCTTTAATATGTGAAAGAAAAATAAGCATGTACTTTAATTAAAATTTGGCTTATGCTTATTAATATTATTTATATTTGTAATGAATTTATAAAAAAACTTGTGATGATGTGTATGAGTCTCTAGATTTCAAGTATGAGTTTTAAAAATTTTCTTATACAATTGTGAAAAAACGGTTGAACCCCCGATCCAACCGGTCTGACCGGTCGGACCTTGAACCAGACCTCCTCCGGTTCACTGGCCGGTCCGGTTTTGAAAACATTGGTTTAAACTACACAAAAATCTAGAATTCTTGATATGCAAATAGCAAGAACGACTCTATAGACTAGGACTACCCTAAAGCACGAACAAAAGACACAAAACACGAATTAAGTGACTAGAAACACGGAGAAACAAAGCCGGACAGATTGGATAGCAAGAACAAATGCAAAAGGACACCACAAGAACGATAACAAAACACGAAAGAATTCAAGAAGAAAGAAAAAAAAAAGGGATATAACCGAAATCTTCCAAAGGAAAATTTGACTTAGAAAACCTGGATTTCAAGATGAACCAAGGCTCTGATACCAATTGATGCGTTCAACGGAAGAGATGACGGTCCAAGACTCATCGAATTCCAAGTATGCAACCCAATCTTCTTGACCCCTTCGTAACTTGTCGAAGACCCCAAGAACAACTTGGATTGTTTTGCTTCAAATTCAACTAGATTTGTTGAACTCTCCCCTTTAAGAAACGATCCTAGACCCCTAACCAATAACGTAGTGTAGACACCTAGTCGACAATCCTATTGGACAGATTCAAACCCTCAAAGATGAACCCTAAGCGAGATTCTTGAATTCTTAACAAGATCTTTGCCAAGCAACCAAGAGTAGTTCTTTAGCCAAAGAACTAAGAAAGCTCAATTTGCACTCGCTGCACAATTGAAGGAAAAACTCAATATTATTGATTAATATTGTTTTTTAAAATTCGGATGAATAGTAATACCCTCTATAAAGAGGCGCATAACATCTAGATATAAACTAAATATGGAAACTAACTTAACTCTAGTTGCACCATAACATAAACGTACAACTAAAGATACAACTTGGCTATTAAACTAACGAATTAAGCCCATGAAACCCATAACCTCAAGTGGCAAATGGGCTCTTCAATCGAATCCAAGTCCACGACCTCCAAGCTCCTCCAACTCTAGCCCAAAATAGGTGAATAGCCTTGTAGGTTCTTGTTTCAACCAAGTAGCTTCATCTTCATGTAATTCTATAATCAAACCTTGCAAAGCTTGTTTCATCCTTTTAACTTTCAACCTAGTCATTGGACCTCCCATATCTTGAAAAGGACTCTTGGTAGCACCTCCATGATCACGAGCCTCTCCAACTTGGCCACGACCATTGATGTCCTCATCACTCTTGAATGAAGAACCCGCTCAATTTGGCTTACCAAGAGACCAATGTTAACCAAATAATGAGAGTAATAGGAAGATAGTTCAATAAGAAAGCTTAGAGTAGGTTTAAGTCACAAGAATTCAAGAATGACTAAGAAATGAGATTTAGAATCAAGAAGACACAAATTAGAAGACCTAATGTGTGGTATCTTGTGTAGAAATCTTGATTTTCAAAACCATCTTGATTTTCAAACCTTCTTGATGAAAAGACAATATTCTTGTGAAAACAAAACTACTTTCCAAAATAATAAGCACACACACAAGACTAAAGCTTCTTTACCCAAAAGTCACTACGCGTTCCGTTTTCTTCTTACACTAGTTAATCTCCTCAAATTTAGGACAACTACTACTTTTTAGGAAACAAGTGAACACCTCCTATAATTTCTCCAAGCACGATATCTTTCTCTTTCCTCTTTAGCACACCTTCTTATCTTAAGGAAAGATAGAAATCAAATAATTTCCTTGTTTTTTTTTAAATTGCTATTGCCCTAAAATTTAGGAGAAATTCCTACTTTTTCTTTTTTAAATTGCTATTGCCCTAAAATTTAGGACAAATTCCTACTTTTTCTCTTCAAGGAAACAACACACTCCTATAATTTCTCCACAATCCATGGCTCCCTTTCCCACTAATTTTGGACAACTCCTAACTTTTCTCTCCCAAATGATGCTACCTCCTATTTTTCCTCCAACAATCACACGGTTTGCTCCTATATTTTCTCCCAAAATGTGTGAAAACAAAAGGTAACAAATCAGCCACAATCTTAAGGATTTTAGAAAGCTTGTAACAAGTCTTGATAAGGATCAAAACAATTTTGGACACACCAAAACACCAAGAATCAAATCTGGACAGAATGTGCAAGGCTTTTCCTCTTCTTCCTTTGCACGCCTCTTTCCTTCTTTAATTCTTTTGTGCACGGTTTTTTTTTTTTTTTTTTTGTTTCTAACGTGCACACCTCTTTTCTTTTTTTTTTTTTTTGTTAAGGAAACATAGATATCCCACAATTTAAACACTCAAACAAACCAAGAAAAATTTATGGATGAACAGTGATTTTTGGTGAACAGTGACGCTACAGTACCGATAAATAGTAACCGAACAGCCTTTCTTCTTCTCTTTTTTTTTTTTTTTTTTAACCACAAATAACACAAACAGCACAACTTTCCTGAAGATCTCAGCCCCCTTGAATATTGTTTTTACAAAAGAACACAAGAAAGCAAGAAACAACAAGTTGCAAGAACACCACACAAAAACCTAGAATTCTTGATTCAAGAGAATCAAGAACGACTCTAAACCCTAGAACTGTATAGGATGACACTAGAACAAGATTTAGAGGCAAGAAAATAACACGAAACAAGAAGAATATGGATTGGATTAAACAAGAAATTTTGGACAGATTAGGAAGCAATAGGGCAAAACACAAAAACAAGGCACAAGAAGAACAAACGATTTGACAAGAGAAAATTAAAAGGGATATATCCTAATTTCTTCCAAGTGAAAAAAATTGGATTGGAAACCTGGATAATCAAGGAGATGGCTCTGATACCAATTGATGCGCGACGGACGAGCATGAAGCCTAGGACGCCTTGAAGATTCAAGAAAACCAATTCCATCTTCTTGACCTCTTCGTAACCTGTCGAAGAATTCAAGAACAACTTGAATTGGGGCACTTTGAATACCACCAAAGATCGTTGGTTCTCCTTCTAAGATACAACCTAGACTCCTACCCAACCCATAGAATAGACACCTAGTTTCAGATCTCACAAAACGAAGAGCAAACCAATTTTGAAGAACCCTAAGCAGAGGGGTTTGGTCACCACAGGATCACCCCGATAAGACCAAAGACGGTTCTAATCTAAGAACCCAAGAAACACTCAGAGAGAGCTCTCAAAAAGCACACGTTGTTTTTCTCAATGAATAATAATCTATCTCATTAACAAATGAAATCTGCCCTTAAATAGGCATAAGTTGCATATTACAAATATGGAAAGAAAATCACTAGTAAAACCCTAACCAAACTCAAACACTAGTTGTAACTTATCATCTAATACTACTAATAAAAGTTACAACTCATAAACTAAGTAAGACAATAAAACAAATGCATAAACAGTTTTTGAGGAAGGCCGCAGCGTGGCCGCTCCACGCGGCCTCGATCAGAGGCTTCATCCCACTTCATCTCGTCCACAACAACTTTCTAATGAAGGCCATGACCAAGGCCGTGGCGCGGCTTGAGGCGCGGCCTTGGTCAAAAGGTGCAATTCTCCACCTTTTGGCCTGCTCTAGACACTTTGCTCATTCTCCTTTGATCCTCCATCAAGCCAACCATTGACAATCATCTTATCATAGCTGTCTTTGTACTCACTCTTGATCCACAACCAATGCATAAGTCTCGAATAGTAACCATGCACGTTCACTCCGATGATGATCAAATCCTCTTTAAGTTCAAAACAGTGTTAAGTGATCATCAGATCCATGCTTAGCTTGCTTAACTTGCGTAGGCATCCTTGGATTTGCATCACATTACATGTAGACAGACTAAGTCCAGAGTTAGACCACATGGACTTTACTCTCCATTGCCTATGCCATCACATCTTTGGACCGATATTTTCATAGATTTTGTGTTGGGACTTTCAAGGTCTCAGAATGGTAAGGATAGTATCTTTGTTGTGGTAGACCGATTAGTAAGATGGCTCATTTTATTACATGTGTTAAGACCAATGACGCCTCTCACATAGTTGATTTATTCTTTAAGGGAGTTGTGTGTTTGTATGGGTTACCTAGAACTATTCTTAGTGATAGGGATGTCAAGTTCCTGAGCCATTTTTGGCATACTCTTTGGAGTAAATTAGGGACTAAGTTGCTATTTTCTACCATGGCTCGTCTTCAAACAGATGGGCAAACAGATGTTGTCAATCGCACACTTACCACGCTCATGTGAGCAATTATTCAGCGCAATCTTAAAAACTAGGAGAAATGTTTGCCTCATATTGAGTTTGCTTATAATCGAGCTGTGCATTTTTCTACTTCTTATTCTCCATTTGAGATTGTTTATGGCTTTAATCCTTTGACACCATTAGATATCTTATCTTTGCTTTCTAGTGAGCGTACAGATTTGGATGGCAAAAGAAAAGCTCGATTTGTCAAGGATTTGCATGCAAGAGTTTGAGCTAACATAGAAAAGAAAAATGAACGGTATGCTAAGCAAGCAAACAAGGGGCGTTTAAATGTTACTTTCAAACCAGGAGATTGTGTGTGGATTCACATGCACAAGGAATGATTCTCTCAGCACAAGAAGTCCAAGCTTGGGCCTCGTGGAGATGGTCCATTTCAAGTCCTTGAGAAGATTGGTGATAAAGCGTACAAGATCGATCTGGCAGGTGAGTATGGCAATATTAGTGCGACTTTCAATGTGGCTGATTTGTCTTTGTATGATGTAGACGATTCGAAGGCGAATCTTCTTGAGAAATGAGGGAATGATGAGGTTCGTGGAGATCAAGGTGTGAACAAGTTCAAGATATGATGTGCGCACGATTGCATATGCCAAGACCCCTTGGATTTTAGGTCAACAACTCGTTGAACTCAAGACCCCGTTGGATTCGTAACCCAAGAACCCTTGACGTGGAGTTGGTGTGCTCACGAATCTCCCCTTGAAGATGAACACGTCCCTAAGAAAACTAGGTTAAACTGAGTTGAGCGAGTTCAATCGTTTAATCTAATCTATTAAGAACTTGATCAAAAACTAGAAGAAACTCTAAGCAAGATTGTGGTCGCCACAAGCAAAGCTTGATAAGACCAAAGGAGTAGTTCTTAATCACTAAAGAACCAAGAAAATTCTAAAAAGAATTCACTCAAAATATCATCATATGGCTGCCGCTACAGTAACGATTTTAAGCCTTTAAATAGGCACACAAATAACATGCTAGGGTTTTGTAGTAAAACAAACTACTTAACTAAATGGACTAGCTTAAACACATCATAAACGAACTAAACTAATTATAATCAGCCCAAACCAGCCCAAGTGAAGTGGATTTGGGCTTAATAAAATGTGCATGCTCCAAACCAGCCCAAGTGAACCATCTTGACGCCTCTTAGCCTGTTACAACACAAATGGACCAGCGCCTTTCAAGTCTTCAATCCTCACACTTAGCTGGTTATTTGGCCCTTCTTCCAGGCCTTGTTCAGCCCAAATGGTGTAGACCAACCGTGGAGAATGCTTAGCCCAACTTGCTTGGTTTTCTTCTTCAAGTGTATCCAAAATCAGTCCATGAAGAGCATCCTTCATTCTTCTTGTTTTAGCTCTAGTCATTGGTCCATCCAAACCTCCAAATACATCATTAGCATCCTTGGAAGTGTGCTCAGCTCGTTCATCACCATTGGAACGTCCTTGTTCATCCTTCAACCCTTGGGACATATCAAGATAGATCCCTGGCAGGGCATAGGAGGTCCAATGACAAGGCTTAGAACCAAGAGGATGAAGCAGGCTATGATACGTACATGATAGCCCCACACGCGTCATTCAAGTCTCAACGGGGTTGATTGTTCGTCTATGCTATTTTGAAGAGTTCATGGCACAAAGCATGCTCATGAAGTATGGAAGATGACTTATCTATCATCCACTCAAATAGGAAGACACGAAGGAAGGATCTTTATGGTAGTTATCTAATTGTGATAAGTTACAACTAATGTTAGGTTTTTAATAAAATTTCTAGAATACTCTTTATGAGCCTATATTTGGGCATTCCTTGTATTATTTTAATTATGATAATGATAGGTCCCAAGGTCAAGCACGTGGCAATGGAGTTGAGCAAGCTTCCAAGGTGACTGAGGATGTACTTCAAGGCTTGGATGGTCCTATGACTAGATTAAGAGCTAGGAAAATGAAGAATATTTTGCATGGTCTTATTGTGGACATGTTGGATAAAGTGTGCAAGGCGACCATTATAGATCCTTTGTCACGCATTGTGCATTACTTATGGGTAGACCAAGGAGTGAAGGATGATTCAAGCATGGGTGTGAAGTACAAAACCTTCTGACCAAACCAGCACCTCAAACCCACGCTGCGGATAGGTGCCGCGTGTACGATCAGAAGGTTCGACCTTGAAGAGCGTTGAAGGGCAACGAAGCCGCGCCCATACCTGCACTGTGGGTTCCGTTGCGGGTATGATCAGAAAGTCGTTTTAGTTGTTTTACGCAAATTTTTTGAGTTGTAATCTTTAGTAGTCGAGTGTTATGTCTAAGCTATGCCCTATATAAGGGTTTCTTGTGAACAACATTGGGACAGAAGGTTTAATAACATTTTGAGTGAATTCTTCATTGAATTTTCTTGGTTTTTTTTGTGATTGAGAATTGCCATAGGTCTTATCAAGCTTTGCTTGTGGCGACCATCCAATCTAGCTTAGAGTTTCCTTTCAGTTTTGTTCAAGTTCTTGAGAGAATTAGGTTGAACGATTGAACGCGCTCAATTCGGTTCATCTTAGTTTTCCTAGGATTGAGGGCATCTTCAAGGGGAAAAGTTTGAGCAACCTACTCCGTTTCAAAGGTTCTTGGAAGATCAATCCAAGGGGTCTTGAGTTCAATGAGTAGTAAGCCTAAAATCCAAGGGTCTTGGTAGTCTTCTGTACGTGTGCGCATATCAATTGGTATCAGAGCCAACTTCTTGGATTTCCAGGTTCTATCAATCTGTTTGTTCTTTTGGAATTGCAGATATATCTCTTTGTTCTTTGTTTTGTGATATTAAGGCAAGAGTTTCGTGCCTAACCTTGATATTTTGTTTGTTTCGTGCTGTCTTTTTTTTTTTAGATTGTGTTTGTGTCGTTAGTGTTTTGTTCTTTCTGATCTTTAACCTTTTTAAAATTTCAACCTTTAATTTCCGTTGTTTCCTTATTAAATTCGTGCTTTAAAATTGATCAAGATTATCTTTCAGGGCCCAAATTGGTATCAGAGCCATATCTAATAGGTTTGATTATTTCTTTACTGATGTTATTATGTTTGAATTTTCTCAACTGCCTCGTGAACTTCAAGCTGTTATTTTAGCTCGTGTTTATGTTCAAGATAATTCTAGAGTTGTGTGGTATTTTGTGTTTCTTGACTATTTTTATTGCTTTCTTGGAATTCTTGTGTGAAAATCTTTCAAGAAGAATCGGTTTCTAGGACTTGATATCCTAGGGTTGAAGATTCTTGGGGGGAAAAAATCGTTTGTGTGGTGTTTGGATTAGGGTTTGTACGTATATTAGGGTTTTGCTTGGTGTTGAGCTTGAAAAGAAAATCTGTCCAGCAAAGAGGCGTGCTTAAAAGAGAAAAAAAAAAAGCCAAGGCACAAAAAAAAAATTCAAGAAAATTGGATAAAAAGGTGTACACAGTGGGTTAACAGCCGTGTACAAATTTTAATAAATTGTTCTTGATTAATTCTTGGTGTTATAAGGTGATCTTTCAAGTTTCTTGGACTTGATGCTTTCTTGAAATCTTGAAACTGTCTGGATTTAATTTACAACTTCTTGAAGTTCTTGAACAAGTTCTTGGACTTTCTTGGAGTTCTTGGCACGTTTCTTGAAGACTTTGAAAGGTTTCTTGAAGTTCTTGATAGTTAGATTAAAGTCCTTGAGTCACTTGCTGCTGGAAAATTTTGTTCTTGAAAATCTTGTGAGTAACTTGAAGTTGCTTTGAAGAAGTTTGTAGTGTCTGCTGGTTCTTGGTTTGATCACCCATTTTGAACAATTTTCTGGAAGTTTTTGAGTTGATTTGGTGATAATTTGCTCTAGGTTTCATTGTTGGGTTGGTTTAATCAAGTTCTTGAACTTGGTTCTCAGTTCTTGGATAAATATAATTGCTGGGAATTTTGTGTTTCTTAGCTACGAATTTTCTGAAATAATTCGAGCTTTATTTGGACTTAAATAAGGTTCATAAAGAGCTCTTTAAGACTGAAATTGGAGTAGAAGAAGTTTGGGTTCAAGGTTAAACAAAAGGGGAACACTTACTTGCACTTGAATCCCTAAATCTTGATTGATCTTCTTGCTGGAATTTCTGGAACTTTTGTTGCTGCGAAGTTTCTCTAAATTTTCCAGATTGTTTCTGATATTGTGAAGAGGTTTTTAAGGATTATTGTTGCTTAAATAAAGAAAGAATCCTAACCCTCAAGGAGAAGGAAAGTCGTTGGTAGAAGGAATAGGAAAGTAAGGAGGTTAATTTCCATTTTGCTCAAAACCGTTGCTGTTGGAGTATTACTTTTGTACAAGTTTGATTATTTTCTTCCAAAGAACATTAAAAATCAAGAAACATCACATAATTATACCACACATTAGGGTGTCTATATTGTGTCTATTCTTGATTCTTGGTCATTCTTTGTTACTCTCTTGAACAAAACACTCTAAGCATACTTATTCTTGACCTCTACATTTACTCTCACAGATTGGTGTTGCTATAGGCCTTGGTAAGATTGAGTGAGCTAGTTCTTCTCTAAAGGCCAACAAGAAAATTCATTGAGTGGAAAAAGGCTTAGTGGTGAGCACAAGGAGGGTAAAAGCCAACAAATTTGAGGGAAGCGAGTGCAAACACTAAGGGAGTGATACACAAATTCTTGTTTACATTGTTCTAATCCTTTATTTTGTAGGTTTATCACTCAAATGGCTTATGAAGGGGATGCACTTCAAGAGATTTCAAATGAATTTAAATTGCTTAGGGATGCATTGGTGGTGATATGGATAGGAAGATGCACCTATTGAGGGATGAGTTTTATGAGGAATTGGATAGGAGAACTACTACTCCTCAAGCACGAGTTTCCACCACTAGGAATCCGATTTATGAGAAGCAAAGAGAGGAGTCGAATGATGAGGAAATAGCTCCAAGGAGAGGAAGGAGGATAAATAACAACCAAGACAACAACCTTGATAGCATCAAGATGAAGATACCTTCTTTCCAAGGTAAGCTAGACCCCGAGGCTTATCTTGAATGGGAGCGTAAAGTGGAGCACATATTCAATTGCCATGACTACTCTGAAGAGAAGAAAGTGCAATCAGTGTGACAGCCCCACCTTACCCAGAGGCGCACCAAAGGGCTTAGCGGACTGCCTGCCTAGCTCTCGCCAGGACTCAAACACACACTCGCTTAAACATCCAAGCGTACTTAACTCGAAATAAAATGCACTCATAAATAAATACATTCATAATATTTACTTAAAAGTATAAATATCACAAGAGTTTTTACAACCCAAAATATAATAATATTTACAATAAAAGCCTACACATTTAGGCTGTCCAGATACATTAAACAAAACATGTACTAGGTCCAAAATCAGCTTTTCCAACTTTAGTATTTTGGAAAACCTGGTTAAAGAAAACAAATGAACGGAATGAGCTATAATAGCCCAGTGAGTGCTCAATTCATGCAGTATACCAATAACAAATAAACCTTTAAGGATAATAATTAACAAATTTAATAAATGATGAACAAGAAATGTGAAGTGTAGTAAAATTAATGGCGGATACAGGCTCACTACAGGAGCAAGCTCAACTGCAAGAGTATCGATCATGATCAAGATAACAAGGATATCAGGACCGAGGTAAAAGCTCAGGTCCGAGATACTTGAAAAATTCAATCCAGAGTTACCCTCTTCGAGGAATGAAACTCATATAGGAAAGAATATCATGCACCTATAACCCACAACACCTTATATCACCCCAAACTCAACAAGTTGACTAACCGTGGAGTAACGGTGAAGTTAGCCACAGAAGTCCAAGGTCATGCATAAAGTTCAAGCATGAGCTAGCCATTTTTAGGACTTTACTCAGATATGAAAATTAACACACACCGAATAACGCCCATCACCTTATATCTCTCTTATACTCAACCATGGAAATCACATGCACAAATAACACGTTGGATAGTGAAAGCATGTAACACATTGCGGAATAGATGCGATAAAGTACACATCTTTCCTCAAGTAACACATTTCATTAGATAATCATGTCAAGTATAACATATCATTTCATGCATCGAAATAATAATGTCAAGTATTACATGGCATTTCATGCATCATGCACACAAGACTCCTTGTAGAATCATTCAAATCACATAAATTGATGAAATATCATGGATGAAGCTTCCAAATTCAAAACAGGTGCTACCATGCACGTATCATTATGTGCTTACCTGTTTACCCACTTTCCTTAGGATTTTGCATCTAGAATATCATGCTTATGTGTTATGTGCTCCTATGTGCTATTATCTGCTCCTATGTGCTTATTGCTTTAATATATTATTTTATTTGTTTTATTATGATATATGATTATCGTCATTACACTAGTCCAATGCTAATGAGAAATTTATTGAAAATGGGGTAATCTAAAGCTAGAACCTTAGGCCCCTTAAACATTAGTTTGATTTGCATGAAATTCATGTCATTTACATGCATTTCTATTTTTAGGATCTTATGCCATTTTATATGTCATTTTCCCTTATATTATCCTTCTTCTCGTAAATATATAATGCATAACACTTAGATTGTATTTCATATAAAATTTTAGAATATATAGATCATTTACTTGTTTAGGTTAGGAAGAGTTACCCTTCGAACACGGAAATAGCGAATATGGTTTTTTGTAACTTTAGTATGCTATTTATCCCTTTGTAAGAGGGAATATTTGTCATGAATTTTCATTCTCCGTACCCATTATGTTGCATTCCTTTCCTTGATCACTTATATCTATATAAACTTTACTTTTAGTTTTTTGAGTCTCATCTTGCATTACTCATGACCCCTTTGATGTTTCTCTTTGGGTTTTGCAATTAATGCGATAATTCTAATTTAACTTCGAAGGGATATTTTGTTCTTGTTGATATCTCTTTTAGGTCTAGGTTTGCATCCATATAGTTATACCCAAATGTGATAAAATCTTAGGGTTATATTAAGAAAATTTCAACTAAACCTCGCAACTAGTTTCGGCTAGGTTGAAAGGGTGCCTTGGGTATAAACCTTTGCCTTCCCTCTCTTCAACTGTGACTCTCAAACTCATTTTTCTCTTGTTTTCAAAGACCTAGAGTTGTCTAAAAAGGGTTTTCTTATTTTTCTTCCATTTTTCTCAAAAAAACCATTTTTCAAAGAAATCATATTTTATTTTCTTACATTTTTATAATAAAATATTTTTTGGTGACTTGGTACACCAAAACTCAATACCCAGAGGCGACTCCCATTTTCGTAAAAACCATTTTTAGACTGTATTTTTTAGCCCAAATTGTCGCATTTTTCAAAATTCCATTGTAGGCCCTTTTCTTTTGTTTTTCAGAATAAAAATCATTTTTACAAAAATTACTCTCTTTTCCACACTAATCTTTTTTCATTTTTCAAAAAATGGGGTGCTAAACATAATTTTTCTATTCTAAGCCTTGATAGCTATGCATTGCAATCTGGTTTACTTTTGTATGATTGTTCTTTCTTTCGTGTTAGTATGCATAATTGTTCATGATATTTCTTGGTTTGTCATAACTTACATGTTTCTTCGTATTATGTTCTTTATGTTAGGGGATGTGTGCATATTTATGCATTCTGTCCTATAGACTTTGTTGCATTTAAAAGTCATGTTTTAAGCATCTTAGGGTGTTCATTGTGTGATGTGTTTTGTGAGCATTCTTATTTCCTTTATTATTTACATTTTGAAGAAGTAAGTCCCATTAATATGTTTCATCTAGATTCTGCCGTTAAATGTTTATTTTCTTTTTGTGATAGTTTCTCGCATGGTTATGCTATAACAAGTCTATATATGCTATTATGTTTTTATATTTTTAAAGATCATTGACATGGTATAGATTAGGTATGAAAATAGAGGCAAAACATACAACCCAAGTAATGAACCTAATCTCCCAACTTTACCGCAAGTATACAGGTCAAGTATAGTATTGGGAGTATATAGGTATCGTATCCCTCAAGAAATATATATTTACAAATACTAAGGCGTCATAGCTTACTTTATTATCTAAACAATTGAAAATCAAGGTGTGTAGTCAAGAAGAGATTCAATAAGATAGGTAAATGATTGCAACAACTTATAGGAATTCAAATATTCAAGATGTTTAGAATATAGAATTCACTAATGAATCATGAGATGCATGAATGTCTTGCTAAGTGTTATCTTGCTTTATTTAGAATTCAATTCCATTTAAATTATAACTAGTTCTCATTATGAAATGATTAGATTTCAACTATTTTCATGATGAAATATTATGAAAAACATGAATTGTTATAATTTGCTTAAGCATTCATTATTCTCATATGAATAACTTAAGCAATACTTGTTCATTTTCCATTGTCAATTGCATTTCTCAATGTCAAATAACAACTTAGATGACTTGCTTAAGTTGGCCATGCAAAAACAAGTGATTAAACCTTGAACAAGTAAACAAAAAAATGCAAGCTTAACAAGTAAAGGTAATTTAAGTCATGCTTTTGGATTCATTAGCTTCATCTATATTCTAGATGAAGCTTTTAGCGAATCATGACTAGTGAAACACCAAGAAACTCAACAAGAACACAAGAATTCATGCTTCAACTATGAAAATAAAACATAGAGTTGATAAAGGCTTATAGACAAGTCTTCAACTTCTATTTCTTTTCCAAAATGTAGAAGTACAAGAAGTTTAGTATATGAAGAGCACTATTCTATTGAGTTTGAGAGAATTCTATTAATTCTCTTCAATTATACTAACTCTAACACTAACTAATGGATGCTAAATTCATGTTAAACATCATACAAATGACTCCTATTTATAGAAAAATGATCTTCAAGTCATTTTTCAACTTGCATGTGTAATTATACATGGAAATGAATGAAGATTTGCTTGGAGATTCCACACTTGTTCAAAAGTCTTCATTTACGTTTCCAATGAAATCACTAGCTTGAAATACATTGTCTTTATTTGAACATGTTTGCAAAAATAGCTAGAAGGAGATGTTGAAGCGCTAGAAGTCCCAATCAACTTACGAGCTGCGGGTGGCAATCTGCGAGTCACACCTTTGTGATTCCCACTTAATTTTCTGATTTGGATAATCAAGAATTTATGTGTGCAGACCTTTTTCACATATTTTTACATATTTTTGATGTAGAATTAGATTTTTCAAATATTTTTGCACAATTATTTTTTCAAATTATTCATCCACACTTAGCATTTTTTGAATCACTTTTGAATTTGATTCTCCTTGACTCCAATTGATCCAAATTAAGTTGAAGTATGATAATCTATAATATTGCACAAAAATTGAGCATTAATTTACTTAAAATAACAAATTGAAATAAAAACTCTAATTTTGAGATGAAAACCCTAATCCTAGAAAAAAAAATTAGAAAATGAGTCAATTGTAATCTAAATTGCTAAAATAATACTAAAATAACACCTAAAATACCAAATAAAACATAAAATAATAATGGTAAATTTATTACTTATCAATCATGTGCATCAAGGAAAATTTGCTATTCTAAAACATGAATTGATTTTTGCATATTCGTTGCATGTTTTCAAATACATTGATTCTTTGTTTATCTTTTCTATAGATTTTGGTTCTTTTCTAATTAATGTTGATTGTCTTGGGGATGTTTATAAGCAAACATATGAGCTAAGTTTGCACGGTAAGAACCATGACTTGAATCAAATTTGCAATGTTATTCATGTTGATTTATATGTTGTTGGTGATTCGAGGGCTAGACTTCACTAGGAAAGAGGGAATGATAGGGATCACCTATACAACTCAATCTTGCAAATCATGAAGGATTTGAGTCACCAATCCAACATCAACCTTTTGAGCATGGAGCAAAGGACCACTTAACATGGGTGGCGCTTGTGGACACATTATTGGTCATTGGACAGAATGATACGCGCGGAGTTGTGAATGCCATCAAGACTCTTGAAAACCAAGTGTTCAATTCGTTGAACTCTGGACAGAATTTGATCCTTGGACCAAAACAATCAAAATGTGGAATTGCTTGCTTTAAATTATTCCTTGCTTCGATGAAAATAATCCTATAGGAGACTAAGCAAACCTATAGCACCTTGATCAAAACAAGAATGAGATAATTCTAAGCTAAAGATTTGATCTTAGAATCACTCAACAAGATCGAGGGTAGTTTTTAATAAGCAAAAAACTGAGAAAACTCTCAACGAAGAGAAAACACTCAATATTATTGATCAAACTTGCATAAAATTCGTCCAAAAATATGCCTATAAATAGGCTTACAAAGATACTTAAGCGAATTCTAGAATTTAATTAATTCTACTAGCTATCAAAAATGAGTTCTTAAAAAAAAACACTACTTAACATAAAAATGACTTGTAAACAATATGGAAAACTAACAAAACACAAATAAGTTCTAGAAAAACATCAAAAATTTGTCCAAGAATTGCTCATGGCCTAGACGTCTCCTTTAAAGCACCATTGGGTCTCTATCTTGCAATTTCAAGAGCCCTCCAAGTGAACCAAGTAACCAACCTCTTGCTTGATGATTATGGACAGCTTAGAAACTTCAATCGGGCCACCTTTGAATTAGATTTGATCCAAAGCCAATACATTAATTCTTGGCCCATCCTACTAGCATGCTCATTGTAAACTTCAAGTTTATAAACAAGCCATAATTTGTGTATATCAAGTAGCTAGCAACCATGTTGATTCGTCCAAGTCATGAACATTATCACTTTAGGTCTTCCTTGATCCATATGAACAACCTTCCCAAGTTCTCTAAGTATAGATCTAATCCCAACACATGAGAGTGCTCCTTGGTTCATATCAATCCCTTCTTCCTCGAAAAGATTCATCCTCGAATCTCCTACATGATAGCTAAACCCTAAATGACATAAGTAATTAGAGGATTGATAGCTAAACAATCATGACTGTCAAGAGCACTTAGTACATGAAGTAGAGAATGTAAATCGTATGGCTCAATGTCCTTTAATGATGAAACAAGATAAAACTCAAAAACACTCATGACTGATGCAAAAATAGATTTTGATATAAGAATAACAAACTTGTCTAGATGAATATCATCCTTAAAAACATGTAAAAGAATGAGCATGTATGGACTACTAACTAAAAGCATTAGAATGTAGTGAATAACACACATAATAAGAATGATTTTCAAAAGAGAAAACTCTAAGGAATTAAAAACGAAAAATGTTAACAATGCAATCCCCTAAAACTCGAGTATGACTATTAAAAGGACAATCCAAAACAAACATAAAAATGCAAGAGTTATTACTAGCTAAAACATCAATATGCTTTGGATAGAATGCATTAAAAATCACATAAACCTTAACATAAGTAATATGGCATGATAAATCACAAAAAACAAATTGAAAATTATCTAAGCAATGATGGAATGACACAAGAAAACTTCTAGGACAAATTGCCCCAAGTAAATCTAAACATGCTGAATGCATAACATAATCACTTAAACTAACAAAAGAACCACATAAAACTAAATTAAGATGTAAATTAGAAGAACTAAAACAAGAAAAATTTGGCCACAAATTAGATGAATCCAAAAAATTTGATAAGTCCATTGTGGCGTTTAAACTTTGCACCAAAACTCCCTCCACGGCTGATTTTTCTATGCTCAATGATGAAATCTGAACATTATGGCTGCATGAATGGTGTGTTTTTCTTTGAAGACCAATATGCAAAAACATCACAAAAACACTAGGACAAGATAGGTTAAGTGAATTAGCAAAATAACCATATTCCTTGGTGATGAGTCCCAAGTTGGAGACCTTCAAGGGGGACATTCCAAGGATGATGGATCGAGTTTGAGGAGCTTCAATGATGTGTTTAAAGCTTTGGATGGTCCTATGATTAGAGCAAGAACTATAAGAATGAAGGATGCTTTGCATGGACTCATATGAGGAGGCTTTGCAATTGGGCTCAAAGGATCAATCTAAACAACTCATTAATGTGGTTTGGGCTGAACAAACATTGGATGAGAACTTCATGGGCCACACGAGTAGGGAGCTTGAAGAATTGAAGTCCAATTGATGGTTTTGTGGGCTTAATGGACCACCAGCCCATTAGGGTTTATTAGTTACGATTTTTATAGTCTTTGAGTTGGTTAAATCATGCTTTGTTTTGGTAGTTTCATTAGTATAGATTTTGTCTTAGAAGTTAAGTCTATTTTCACAACTCTAGAATGTTCTTTGTAAGCCTATTTATAGGCCATATTATTAGTTACGAATTTAATAAGAATTATTCAGAAAAATTGTGTGTTTTCTCTATTGTGAGAATTTTCTTGGTTCTTTGTTGATTAAGAACTACTCTTGGTCTTATCAAGCTTGCTTGTGGCGACCACCAACTTCGCTTAGAGTTTTTCTTGTGTTTTTGATCAAGTCTTAGAGTTAATTAGGTTAGATGATTGAACTCGCTCAACTTGGTCTAATTCTAGTTGTTCTTAGGCGTGCTCATCTTCAAGGGAAGAATTCAAGGCAAAACAACTCCACGTCAAGGGTTCCTTGGTTCACGAATCAAACGAGGTCTTGAGTTCAACGAGTTGCATACCTGAAATCCAAGACTTTCTTGGCAACGCAACCGTGCGCACATCAAGTGGTATCAGAGCCATCTTCTTGGATTTTTTTTCAGGTTTTTTCAATACAATTTTTCTCTTGAAAAATTCGGATATATCCCTTCTTATTGTGTCTTCGTGTTCTTGTGTGTTATTGTGGCAAAGAGCTTCGAGCCCAGTCATAATAATTTGTGTTTTGTGTCTAGCTTTCTTTAATTTTTGTCCAAAAAAAAAATTCTACTATTTTTTCGTTGTTTTCTTTGATTAAAATTCGTGCTTTAGGTGTTTAGAGTTGTTCTTGGTTGCTTCTCAATCAAGAATTCTAGGTCTTGTGTGGTATATTGTGATTCTTGACTGTTTTTGGTGTTTTCTTGAATTTCTTGTGTCAAAAATTTGCAAGAAAAAGGGTTTCTTGAACATAAAAAAATTCATACAACCGGATTTCTTGGAGATTTAATTGTGTTCTTGGTGTTGTTAACGTGTGAAAAAAAAAATTCGTTTGTGAAAAAAAAAATCGTGTGTGAAAAAAAAAAGGCAGAAAATTCGTGTGCAAAAAGAAAGAGCCAAAAGCACAAAGAAAAAGAAAGAAAAAGAGAGTAAAAAGGAGTGCACAACAAGCAAAAACCGTGCACAAATCGTTGCTCAACAATTTCTTGAAGTTTCTTGGTGTTTGGATACAAGTTCTTAGACTCATTGGACTTACTTGGTGTGATTCTTGAAATCTTTAAATCTGTCCAAGTGTGTCCTTGCGTTTCTTGTGGTTCTTGAAGAAGTTCTTGAGTTTTCTTGAAGTTCTTGATAAGTTTCTTGAAGTTCTTGATAAGTTTCTTGCACTTCTTGGTTTGTAAGTTGAGTTCTTGAAGTTTGTGAGTTGCTGGAATTTTCTGGACTGATTTCTTGAATTTCTTGGCTGATTTCTTGGACTTTCTTGATCAAATCTTGAAGTTCTTGAAGTCTTGAAGTGTTGGTCAAAGGGTTTTCATCATAAAATAGGGTTTTGTTAGGGTTTCTTGCATGTTGGGTTGCTGAAATTCGTACCTATTTTTGGACGAATTTCTGTTACGATTTTTGCAGAAATTTTGGTGTTTAAAAGGCTTAAAGGGTGTTAGTTTGGTTTATATAGAAGTTATTTGGCTTTGGGAAACCAATTGGGTAAAGGAAAACTAGTTGGCAAAGGATAAGAAACCAAATCCTCAAGGTGCAAGGGTTTTTCATTCTTTTTGGAAAGTGGTGATTCTTGTTTCCTTTTTTCTTCATTTAGGACGTTTTTCCAGCTGGTTAAGGTCTCTTGGGCATGCTTCTTGTTTCCTATTTGGTTGTGTGTTGATATTAGTTCAAGAATTCATTTTGGAAAGTGAAATTGGAGTTGGAGTTTTACTTTTTGCACAAGAATATTATTATTTTTCAAGAGAACATTAAAAATCAAGAATTTTTACACATTTATACCACACATTAGGGTGCCTAATTTGTGTCAATTCTTGATTCTTATCCATTCTTTGATTTATTCTCTTGATAAAAAACACTCTAAGCTAATTTTTGTTGGCCTCTACACTTACTCTTTACAAGTTGAGGTTGCTATAGGTCCTTGGTGGGATTGATTGAGCTGGTTCTTCATCAAAGAGCCTACAACAAGATTCTTTGAGTGGCAAAAGGCTTAGTTGTGAGCTCATTCGAGGGTGAAAGCCAATCTACTTGAGGGAAGTGAGTGCCAAACACTAAGGGAGTGTTTCACATATTCTTGTTATTTTCTTTTGTTTATTTCTAACAATTTTCCTACAGGTTTTTAGGTTTTAATGGCGTCTCCAATGGACATTAATAATGAACTAAAATTGTTTAGGAAACCATTGTTGGTGATTTTGAAAGAAAGATGCACCTTATGAAAGATGAGATCTATGAAAAGATGGATAGGCATTCGCAGTCATCTAATGCCAAAGCTTTTGCATCCAAATCCTCTAAAAAGTTGTTCAAGAATTATTATACTTCAAAGAAGGAGGATGACATGAAGGGTCTTGATGATTGGGATGATTTTTGGAGCAGATATAAAGCACTTGTGGCTGCTCAAAAAGAAAGAGTGCTTGAGGAGGAATCTACTCTCTCAATTAAAGATCAAATTTCATCACCTCTCATTCAAAAGAAGAATCGTGATGCTTTTAAAGAGAAGGATAAACCATTGCGAGATAGTGAACAAGTGCAACAAGTTGAATTTTATACTAGATGCACTGTGAAAAACAAGGTATGTAGTACGCGCATTAATCATGTTAGTTGCACTAATTTGGCAAGTACTATGTGTGTTGGAAAGCTAGGATTGCCTTTGTTGAAACATCCACATCCATACAAAAGGTTTGATTGATAATGAAGAATTTGAAGTAACCAATCAAGTGGAGTTGGAGTTTTCACTTAACAAGTATCATGATAAGATTCTTTGTGACATGGTACCAATGGAGACTTGTCATGTAATCTTAGGGCATCCATGGCAACTTAAGAATGAAGCCAAATATGATGAGGTGAACAATAACTACTCTTTCAAATGGAATGGGAGGAATATCAAGCTAATTCTTTTGCCCTCACTTGAGGTAAATAAGGATAAAGAGAAAATTTCAAGAGATTGCAAAGAGTGGGAAAGATCTTTGAGCACACAAGCAAAAGAAAAAAGTGATAAAAAAGAAGAGTGTGTGCAAGAGAAGAGTGAGGATAGTGTAGATCTTGAGGGAGAACAAATCGAGAGGAAAAATTCTGAGAAAGATGAAGAAAATAAGAGAGTGGAAGTGGAAGCTAGCAAAAGTGAGAAAAAGAGTGCTTTGATTGAAAGGCCTAAACTTCTTGTGCCTATGTACAAAGAAGTAGATTATTTTGCTAACTCTCCTAACACTTGTTTTCCTAGTATTTTTGTTTCTCCTTTGCAGCAATTTGGGCGTCAATTTCAAGACAAATGGGTGCTACCTGCAAATTGCTCCTTCAATGACTTAAAGTTGCAAATTTTTGGATCATCAAGCAAGGCGATACAAGTGTTTCAAAGGCATGACTTGAGAAAGAAGAGATGTTTTAAGACAAAAATTTGGTCTTATGCCATCAACACCAATTGGTTGATCAAATACATGTTTGATTGGTGGCATGGTGTTAATTGGATTGATTCACAAAGTCCAAACGCCACAACTAAAATGAAGAACTTGCTAGATATAAACGCTTTGTGGCCTAAGTTTTTTTGTTTTAGTGTTTTTAATTTACACTTTAATTTTCTTTTGCATGGTTATTTGATTAGATTAAGTGATTATGTCTTGCATCTAGCTTGTTTAACTTCATCTAGGTCAATCTGTCTTGAAGGATTTCTTGTGTTTTATGATCATATTTCTAGCAATTTTTGTGGTTTATTTTGCAAATTATTATTCCATGATAGAGTTTATATGTTTTTGTATGCATTCTATCCAATTCATTCTAGTGTTTTAGTTAGTAACCATGTTTCACATTTAGCATGTTTAGCTTTAACTAGTGATTTGCAGCATCTATCTTATAGTTTATCGTGTCATGTTATTTGTTTTAGGGCTTATATGATTGTCCATGCATTCTATCCAAAGCATCTTAGTGTTTTAGCTAATAATGGTGTTTCTGTTTTTAGGGTTACTAGGAATGGGGCACGTGCTCTGCACGTTTATAAGTTCTGTTAACAAATAATGTAACTTACTTTTTGTGAAAACTCAAAATGCAGATACATAACTTTAAAGAAAAAAAGGTCAATAAATTGAATAATTCTATTAATGCAGGATATCTCATTCCATTTATTTTATTTCCAACTTTAAAATTCTATGTAAATTTTCTTGTATGAAATAACTTTTTTTGGACAGCATATTTATATTTAGTAACATATTTATAGACAGAACAATACACGTAGATCTAAGCTACAAATTCTCATTAATTGGAACCTTTGATGTGTATGTCGTTAGTAATATTTGATCAAGAACCCTAGGTTTTTCTTAGCTTCACATATTATTTTCTTTCCTAAAAGAATTGAATAGAATAAATGAATGTCTTCAATAGCTAAAAGAAAGTTTTTGGCATAATGATGGTTTTTCTAAAACAAAAGAAATTATGAAATCTTTTGAAAATTTTAAATTGTTATCATATAAAAGGTAACTTGTTATTATTTTGTACTTGAAATCCCAAGCTTTTGATAAATTGACTAATAATTTTATATATTTGTATTATATCTATAAAGTATCAAATGAGACTTTAATATAGTTGTATCAAAATTAATATTTCTAAATGAGGCTTTAATCTAACTCTTTATGTTTTCGTAAATGTCCATTCTTAATGTGATTATACTTAAAAGATAAGGATATTTAAAGAAATACATTAAGTGCTAAAATATCAAACATAAAGTTAAATTTGAAAAATATAAAATTAATTTTATTTCAAAATATTTAAAAAATGATTTCTCTTTTAGTGTTCTGCCTATTTATTTATTTATTTTCTAAAATACTTTTTTGTTTAGATTATGAAATTTAAATTTATATACAAATTAATTAAAAATATTTTATAAAAGAGGAAAATATAAATTTTTATACTAAAAAATAAATATATATTTTTTAAAAATCTAATTTAAACTTGTACTTGCTAAAGATTTGTAAGACTTTTAAAAGAAGATTGAGTTTGATTAGGATTTAATCAATCTACTTTTTGTAGTCCCATTAGTATCCCTTTTTTAATGTGACTATAATTTAAAAAATAAGGGTATTTTAAAAAATACATTAATTGTTAAATCAATTTAGGTCCTACATGAACTTTTTTGATACTTTTACTCATTTTAAATTGGTTTATTATGATTTCTTTTTTTAACAAATCTAACACGTATATAAGAATGATGACAACTTTATCATATGAGCATATCAAATAAGGACAATTTGCATGTTAAATTGGTAATATAATTACTTTGTAAAGACACACAGAAGTCTAGTGATTCTAACTCTCGGATAATGAATTATTTTAAAAAATAGCACTCACTTGTTGCATACAAACATATTGCTACTATTGTGTAAAATTAATAAGTTAACTAAGTTATATCAGTTTGTTTGGATTGATTATGCAATAAAAATGTACAATTATTATTATTATTATTTTTGCATATCATTTGCAATCTTGTGATGACTTATCTTATTTAGTTAGGTTATTTTTTGTTACTATTTTATTCTATCTTTATCATAAATTTTATCTTATTTCCACATAATTGGTAATATTCATCTCTTTCTTCTATGCTTTAAGCATAAAAAAATTGTGCACCTAAATATTTTAAAATATATGTTATGTTTTATTTTTTTTCCAAAATAAAGATAATTATATAAAAGAAACTACATCTCTATGTATACCATGTTCTTAAAAGTTTATATCATTTTGTGTTGTATTTTTTACACACACACACACACACGTATTAAAAAACTAATAATCCAATACTTTCTTTCAAATATTTAAATGATATACTTTCAATGTATTTATAATGAAGTACTCTTTAATATGTGATTTCCTTAAATTTGACTAATTTTAATGATCTTAAGCAATTGATAGATACATTTTATGAAACTCTTATTTTATGAATTAACATTATTGATTATTTAGCTTTTTCATAGACATTGACATAATTAATTACTCAATAGAATCATTAAGTGTTATTTAGCCAAACTCACATACTCGTGTAATAAGTATATATAAATTTTCAATGTCAATTAAAATATCATATATTATTAGAATGATGAGTTTTGAAATTTGTTCATAATTATATCCTCATGAGACTTGATAAATCTTGTATTTTATATTTATTGTAAAAATTAATGCATTTACATGTGTTGAACTTCTCACCTCTACTTTCTGTCAGTTTGGTTTTTCCTTTTTCTCTCCAAGTCTAAGAAATAAGATATGCCTCGATTTTGTAGTTATATGAAAATTTAAAACTACAAAATTTTTCATTTATAATGCATAAACTCATATTTGTGACACCCTTATATTTAGATACTTTTTTTAATTAATTTCATTTTTTGAATAAGTAATGCTTGAGAGTTTACTTAACTAGTACCCTAATGCATTCGTTAGCTAAATTGCATATTTTTCTTTGACCGAACCCTTTCATAATCAGTTAGTTACTTTGTATGTCATCAAAACATAAGCATTTTAATACTAAATAGAGTTTAAACACTAATTAACTTTCACATTAAAAAATGATAAATATTTGTCCAACTACCTTGATTGAGTTGTTAAAAAAATTGATTCGAATTCAAAAATGCCACATTCAAAATCTCATGCTATATTAAATAAAAAATCATATATTTCTAAAATAAAGAAGTTTTAATAATTAAACATGTCGTGAAACTTTGTTATACATGACGACCCTTTTGCAAGAATGAGGTTTTACATTTTTAAAATTTCAATTTTTGATGTCTCTTTATAGTGGGAGTATATTCTTAAATTTAATTCTAAGTCTCCTTGAAACATTGACTTATTTATTTTTCATAATATTTTTTGGTTTTAAAGTAATTGGCTAGGACACTTTGTGTTTAGGTTTCTAATGTTATTTTTTACGTTAATGTACTAATGTGATTACAAAATCAAAAAATATGAAAATTTCTTAAATAATAAATATCAGTAATCAAGTAATTCACCTAAATTCTAAATCCATCCATTTTAGACCATTTTTTGTATTTAGTTTAGGTATTTTTTCAATCAAGGTTAATTAAAAAAAAAAGTCTTGCCTCTCGGTCCATAGGATGTTACTTCAATATTTTTGTAAGGAAGTGTAATAATAGTTAGTTTTTGTATTAGATTTAATATGCTAAAGTTGTTATTTTCAATTCAATTTTTATAAATGAAATCATAGTAAAGAAAGGCAACAAAGCAGCTGTGTTAAATGAATTTAAGGTATAATAGTGTAGAAAATTTTAAAATATTTTTAGCTCAAATTAGAATTTAAAAAATGGGATTGGCATTTTATATTTCTCTGAAAAGGTTTTTTTTATAAATTCACATTGATCAATGCATGATAGAATGATTTTATTTTTATATTTATGATTTTAAATTTAATCTACACACTAACTACTACATCTTTTAAATTTAAATTTTAATGAGATTCAAAAGTTTAGAATTTTGATTAACTAATTTTGCACTATGATTTTCAAGTTAGTGTGGGTGAAAAATGTAATATTTTTCATTTTTCTTGGCATAAGATGTAGCACCCTAGAAAATGCACATATAAGAGACATTTTCTTTTCTTATTTAGGGTTAAGTGTTAATCCTTGATTTATTAGTTGGGAGACTTCTTGAGTTAATTAGGTTAATTAGCTAAGATTTTCATTTTGAAGCAAGAACACTTAAGTACTAAAGTTAGAATAATTCTACTTGACCATTTAACTTATATTAGTGTTTAAATTTTGACTAGTTCATTTTACTATTTTCTAGTCTTTTGGCTACTTGAAATTTTGCCCAATTTTATTCAAAAGTTTCACTTATTTTCTTGTTTTATTTTCTTTAACCTTGGCTGGAATTTTTTTCTTTCCTTTCTCTCTCTTGGCCGAAAATTCTTCTCTCTCTTTTCTTTTCATTTGGCCGAAATTTCTTTTTCTTTTCTTTCCCTTAGGGCCGGTTTCTCTCTTCTATTTTTGTTCTATTTTGCTTTAATAATTTATGTCTAATTATTGATTATATTAAGTGGTAAGAGTTATTAATCTTCACCAATTAAATTAATCCAAGTAGTTACTTTTGCATTAAAATACTAACTATTTACTTTATTCTTGTAAGATTTTAATTGGACCACCATTTTCCCATCTTTTCTTCTTTTCTTTTTCATTTTTCCTAGACTATTTCTTTCTCTTTTTCCCTTCACCTTGGCCGGCCATGCTTTTTCTTCTTCTTCCCTCATTTTTGCTCTCAATTTCTTGGACTTTCATCTCTCAAGTTGACACAAATCAACCATAGGAAGTGGACTTCTATCTTTTCTAAGCAAAGTTCTAAGCATATCTAAGGTATTTACTATGAACTTACCTTGTTAATTTCATGTTTTAAGTAGTTTTTATGCAAGTTTAATACCAAGTTTCTTGTTAATACTACTTGAAGAAATTAGTTAGAACTTGATATATACTTGTTAGATAAAGTGTTCTTATGGTTAAATAGACTAGTATGTGGCCTTGGAACCTTGAAATTTCATGGAGAACATGTTGTTTGGGTGAAAGTTCTTGGAGTTTAATCCTTGAAAATTTATGTTTTATATGTGGTTTAGTTGAGGACTTAAGTTGAAACTCAAGAACACTTAAAACGTCATGCTGGACCAGTTTTAGTAAAACTTTCATAACTTGGTGTAGATAGCTTGGATTCGAATGATTCTTGTTGTTTTAGAAACTAGATTCATAGGGCCTTCAAACGGTATAAAGCTTGCATGGTGGTTCATTGTGTATTAACCGCAGAAAGCTTGCAAAGTTGGCTGAAAATTTGATTCTGCGTGAAACAGTTTTGATGATGAGCCAACTTGAGGGCTGATTTTGAACCTGTTCTAGTTGGAATTTGGATTGATGATCTTCACGAAAGTTGTAGCCCTATAAACGTACTTTAAAACCATATAATCAGAATTCCTTAGTTCTTAATGGATTGACCCCAGAAATGGCACGAAGTTGTCTGAAAACCAACCCTGTGCAGATTTGGGTGATGATTCTTAGAGTAGAGATTTTGAATTTGAGTGGAATCTTGATTGAATGTGAGTTTAAATTGAACATAGAAGTTGTAAAACTTGTTGAATTGGATTGGATGGTTGATTTTCTTGCAGGTTTTAAATTTTTGGGTTAGTCCGGTTATAGGGAAAATGCTGCCGAAATTTCGGTAAAACCTAAGAAATAAAAGTGATTAGGCTATGATTTAAGACTCTATAAGCTGTAATTTAGTGATTTAAGCGTGCAGAAATTTTTGTAGATTAGCTATTAGTGAATTAAACCTCTCCGAGCAAAACCCTAGAAAGTTAGAAAACCCTAATTTCGAAAACCCTAAACCCTAGGGTAAAACCCTAAGCTCCAAATGTGACAGCCCCACCTTACCCAGAGGCGCACCAAAGGGCTTAGCGGACTGCCTGCCTAGCTCTCGCCAGGTCTCGATTCACGCACTCACGCAAACGTCCGAACGTACTTAACTTAAAAAAATAAGCTAAAATAAAATTGGAATAAAATAAAATATACTCATTTTATTTAACGTAAGGTACAATTCACATCAAAATTTTACATTTCATAACATACATGATTTTTCACAAAGATCGCCTAACACAGTCTGGCGAATACAATAACTGAACTGTCTATAACAATCAAAACTCAGTTGATCCAGCTTTAAATTTCTCAGGAAACCTGAGTAAAGGAAAACAAATGGAATGGAATGAGCTATAATAGCCCAGTGAATGTCCAATTCATGCAATCATAACCAAAACTCATTATTTTTAGTAAATGAAATAATCGAACAATTAAATTAATAAATCAAGATATAAACAATTTAATTTAACATGTAGTCAAAGGAGGATACAGGGCTCCACTACGGAAGCAAGCTTAACCGTAGGAAGAGCAAGCACTGACCATGTATTCACGATATTTGGACCGAGATAATAGCTCAGGTCTTTATCAAAGAACATATCAGTTTTATCAAACACAAACCCTAACCGCCAATCACCTTATAACCTCCGTACAAGCTACCACATCCAGGGAGATATTCTCAACCCTGGAGGGCCAACAAGCAAACAGGTTCAATCCGGAGTTGGCCTCTTTGAGGATTCACAACTTAAAAGGAAAGAACATCAAACCCTAAAACACCCAACACCTTATGTCCTCCCACGTGCAGCCGGGTTGACTAACCGTGAAATAACATGGAAGTTAGTCACGGTAGTCTCACGCACACACAAGTAACACATTGGTCAATGAAAGCAAGTAACATGTTGCGGAACAGATGTGATAAAGTACACATCTTTCCTCAAGTAGTACAGGTATTCACATAGTAATTGCAAATTTTTCGCATAATATTTATCAAATAAAATATCACATTCCATGCATCATGCACACATAAGGACACTCACCTTGAAAGCCTAAGAAAATATCTCGTAAAATGGTCGTGATGCGTTTTCGGACCCTGAAATTTAAAAGAAATAATAACATAAAAACTCAATTAAAATCCTAGTAAATTTAGTAAGAAAAAGTCAAGAAAATACCCCACTTATTTCTAGGGTTTTGGTTTTAGGGTTTTCTAGGGTTTAAGGTTTACTTATTCCAAGGAGGTCAATCTATCACTAGATCATTTCTAAAAATTCCTACACTTCAATTTCCCTCAATTGAATATATTCTAGTCTTAAAATCTCACTTATCAATTTTTCTTCTTTTAATTCTACCGAAATTTCGGCAGCATTTCCCCTTAAATCGGACTAACCAAAATTTTTAAACCTGCAAGAAAATTCAACAACCCAATCCATTCAACATGTACTACAACTTTCATGTTCACTTTAAACTCAAATTCAATCAATATTTCACTCAAATTCAAAATTCCTACTCCAAGAATCATCACTCAACTCTGCACAGGGTTGGTTTTCAGCCAACTTCGTGCCATTTCTGGGGTCAATCCATTAAGAACTAAGAAATTCTGATTACATGGTTTTAAAGTAAGTTTATAGGGCTACAACTTTCGTGAAGATCATCAATCCAAATTCCAACTATAACAGGTTCAAAATCAGCCCTCAAGTTGGCTCATCATCAAAACTGTTTCACGCAGAACCGAATTTTCAGCCAACTTTGCAAACTTTCTGCGATTAATATACAATGAATCACAGTGCAAGCCTTATACCGTTGGAAAGCCCTATCAATCTAGTTTCTAAAACATCAAGAATCACTCGAATCCAAGTTATCTATACCAAGTTATGAACGTTTTACTAAAACTGGTCCAGCATGACTGTTTTAAGTGTTCTTGAGTTCCAACTTAATTCTTCAACTAAACCACATATAAAACATAAATTTCCAAGGTTTAAAGGCCATATACTAGTCTATCTAATCACAAGAACACTTTATATAGCAAGTATATATCAAGTTCTAACTAATTTCTTCAAGTAGTATTAACAAGAAACTTGGTATTAAACTTGCATAAAAACTAATTAAAACATGAAATTAATAAGGTAAGTTCATGGTAAATACCTTAGATAAGCCTAATACTTTGATTAGAAATGATAGAAGTCCACTTCCTATGGTTGATTTGTGTTAACTTGAGAGATGGAAGTCCAAGAAGTTGAGAGCAAAATGAGGGAAGAAGAAGAATGAAGGGGCCGGCCAAATGAAGAGAAAAAGAGAGAGAAATAGTCTAGGAAAAATGGAAAAGAAAAGAAGAAAAGATGGGAAAAATAGTGGTCCAATTAAAATCTTACAAGAGTAAAGTAAATAGTTAGTCTTTTAATGCAAGAATAGCTACTTGGATTAATTTAATTGGTGAAGATTAATAACTCTTACCACTTAATATAATTAATAATTAGACATGAATTATTAAAGCAAAATAGAACAAAAATAGAGGAGAGAAACCAGCCACATGAAGAAAAGAAGAAGAGAAATTTTCGGCCAAGAGAAAAAGAAAAGAAAGAGAAAATTTTCAGCTAAGGGAAAAGGAAATAAAGTAGGAAAATAAGTGAAATTTTTGAGTAAAATTGAGTTAAAATTCAAGTAGTCAAAAGACTAGAAAATAGTAAAATGAGCTAATCAAAATTTAAGCACTAATATAAATTAAATGGTCAAGTAATATTATTCTAGCTTTAGTACTTAAATGTTCTTGCTTAAAATGAAAATCTTAACTAATTACCCTAATTAACTCAAGAAATCTTCCAACTACTAAATCTAGGATTAACACTTAACCCTAAATAAGGAAAAAGATGTCTTTTGTAAGGGCATTTTCTAGGGTGTTACACCAAAACCCTAGAAACTTAACCCTAGAAAGACTTGGGGTATTTCTTGAATTTCCTTATGAAATTTCTTAGATTTTAGTCAGGGTTTTTACACGATTCTTTCTCGTGAATTTCAGGATCCGAAAGTAAGACCCGACCTTTCTACGAGATATTTTCTTAGGCACCAGGTGAGTGTTCTTCTGTGTGCATGATGCATGAAACGCCATGTCATACTAGTTATTATTATTTCCATGCATGAAATGGTATGATTACACTGGACATGAGTATATAATAAAAATGTGTTATTTGAGGAAAGATGTGTACTTTATCGCATCTATTCCGTAATGTGTTACATGCTTTCACTATTTAATGTGTTAATTGTGCTTGCGACTTCCATGGTTAATTTTACTATTTTCCACAGTTAATCAAATTGGGAGCGTATGGGAGAGATATAAGGTGTTGGGCGTTATTTGGTGCTTGTTAATTGTTTATCTGAGTAAAGTCCTGAAAAAGGCTAACTCATGATTGAATTTATTCTTGATCTTGGACTTCCGGGGCTAACTTCACCGTTACTCCTCGGTTAGTCATCCGGGAGCGTTTGGGGTGATATAAGGTGCTGGAGAATATAGGTGCTTGATATTCTTTCCGATAAGAGTTTCATTCCTCAAAGAGGGTAACTCCGGATTGAATTTTACGAGTATGCTGGACCTAAGCTTGCTTCTGCAGTGAGCCCGTATCCGCCATTGACTATTTGTTAATTAATTTGTTCACAAATTGTTTATTTACTCATTAAATATTTTATCGAACAAAAAATTACATTTCACTGGTATGATCGCATGACTTGAGCACTCACTGGGCTATTATAGCTCATTCCATTTTATTTGTTTTCCTTTACTCAGGTTACTTGAAAAATTAAAGCTGGACCCACTGGTTTTCGATTATTATGGATGTTGTAGCTATTGTAATAGCCGAACTGTGTTAGGCTATTTTTGTGAAAATCATGTATATTATGACTTGTAAACTTGTGGTATGACTTGTACCTTTCAATTAAATAATAAGAGTGTATTTCATTTTGTTCCATTTTATTTTAGTTTATTTTATTTTAAGTTAAGTACGCTCGGGCGTTTGCGTGAGTGCGTGAATCGAGACTTGGTGAGAGCTAGGCAGGCAGTCCGCTAAGCCCCTTGGTGCGCCTCTGGGTAAGGTGGGGCTGCTACATAAGATGATGCTATATAATATACTTTTATGGCATTTTAAAGTAAGGTAACATAACGTCCATTCTTAATAATATTTGAGCGATTGTTTCTAGCTAATAATTTAATTGATTTATTATGTAATAATTGAGAATAATTTTGGAATAAAAAATTTAAAATTAAGCTATAATTTTTATTTTAATATGAAAGATAAATTAAAGAAATGCTCCTACCTAATCAAGAAAGTATCCATTAAATCAAGAATAAAAAATTAGATAGGAAAATTTTAAATATTCCCTTCTTTTGTTTCTATTAATTTCAATTTAACAAGGTTGTGGTTATTTCTATCGAACTTTATACTTCTAGCATGTAATTTGCTTTCTTTTTTATTTGTGAATTTAAAGTGAAAAAAGGTGTCAATTTTAATCATCTATATGCAAATAATGATTGAGATAAACATAAAAATAATTTAACTAAAGAACAAAAAAAAAAGTTTTCATGTTTTAACCCATTACATATTAGGCTGGCTCCTACTCCCATAACTTTTAAAAATTCTGGATCAACCATGGTATAATTATTACTATATGTAAATATAATATTTCTTTAAAAAATGTAAAGTTTTATTATTATAGTAACGATATTTAAACTAATGCATGGTAGGCAGTTTTCCAATTTTGGATTAGATTCCTTTCCAATTTTATTCGTGAGAAGGACTTTTGTTCCTTTTACTGTATATTTTGTGTATTTTTTGTATTTTTATTAATTTAAATTTAAATTGAATTTATTGTAAACGACTTGAAAAATAGTTGAGATTCATTAGAACCTTATTAATCTAACTCTTTATGTTTTCCTAAATGTCCATTCTTAATATGATTAGACTTAAAAAATAAAGATATTTAAATAAATACATTAAGTGCTAATATATCAACCATAAAGTTAAATTTAAAAAAAAATAAAATTAATTTTATTTCAAAATATTTAAAAAATGATTTCTCTTTCAATGTTTTGCCTATTTATTTTTTTGCTAAAATACTTTTTTTAAAATTTTTTATAGATCACAAAATTTAAATTTATATACAAATTAATTAAAAATATTTTATAAAAGAGAAAAATATAAAATTTTTATACTAAACAATAAATATATATTTTTGAAAATTTGAATTTGAATTTATACTTGTAAAAGGTTTCTAAGACTATTAAAAGAAGATTGAGTTTGATTATGATTTAATCAATCTACTTTTTGTAGTTCCATTAGTATCCTTTTTTTAATGTGACTATAACTTAAAAAATAAGGGTATTTGAGGAAATATATTAAATGTTAAATGTTAAATCACTTAAGGTCATTCATGCTTTTATATATATATAGATTTTTCATTACGAATTTAAGCATATTTGGTGTTGCATACATATTCAAGACCTTTCTATTAGTGCTTTTCACTTAGCTAGTGTTCAAGAGTCTTTATTAGATTATGATCATGATGGTCATCTTGTTAATGCTTGTTACTTTAAGTCTGTTCATAGGTATTTGTTTAATAGTTCATGTTTGTTCGTTCTTTTTCATGTTTTTAAAGATATTTCTTATCTAGGCATGTTTATTCTTCTTAAGTTAGAATTTGTTATTTCACCTATGACTTGTGATTTAGTCTTTTATGCTATTTGTGTTCATAGTTGCATTAGGTTACTTGTTTTACGTTTATCACTTGAGTTAGTTATGAGCTTGCTTAAAATTTGTGATTGCTTATGTATCAATCTTTTAGTTACTTATGTTAATTTATATGAACTCGCAGATTCGAGGACGAATCCTTTCGAGGAAGGAGGGAATGATGAGTCCCAAGTTGGAGACCTTCAAGGGGGACATTCCAAGAATGATGGATCGAGTTTGAGGATCTTCAATGATGTGTTTAAAGGTTTGGATGGTCCTATGATTAGAGCAAGAACTAGAAGAATGAAGGATGCTTTGCATGGATTCATATTAGACTCATATGAGGAGGTTTTGCAATTGGGCTCAAAGGATAAATCTAAACAACTCATTAATGTGGTTTGGGCTGAACAAACATTGGATGAGAACTTCATGGGCCACACGAGTGGGGAGCTTGAAGAATTGAAGTCCAATTGATGGTTTTGTGGGCTTAATGGACCACCAGCCCATTAGGGTTTATTAGTTACGATTTTTATAGTCTTTGAGTTGTAATAGACTTAGTTATTTTAGTTAAATCATGCTTTGTTTTGGTAGTTTCATTAGTATAGGTTTTGTCTTAGAAGTTAAGTCTATTTTCACAACTCTAGAATGTTCTTTGTACGCCTATTTATAGGCCATATTATTAGTTACAAATTTAATAAGAATTATTCAGAAAAATTGTGTGTTTTCTCTATTGTGAGAATTTTCTTGGTTCTTTGTCGATTAAGAACTATTCTTGGTCTTATCAAGCTTGCTTGTGGCGACCACCAACTTCGCTTAGAGTTTTTCTTGTGTTTTTGATCAAGTCTTAGAGTTAATTAGGTTAGACGATTGAACTCGCTCAACTTGGTCTAATTCTAGCTGTTCTTAGGCGTGCTCATCTTCAAGGGAAGAATTCAAGGCAAAACAACTCCACGTCAAGGGTTCCTTGGTTCACGAATCAAACGAGGTCTTGAGTTCAACGAGTTGCATACTTGAAATCCAAGACTTTCTTGGCAACGCAACCGTGCGCACATCACTTGGAGTACATGGATACAAGAGTTATTGGCCTAACTAGCATAATACTCTTGTTCTCTCATCTCTTTTCTTCTTCATCAGTCACAATTTCCATCCTTTCACTTCTCTCACTCTTGTTTTGAACTATTTCTTCCTCACTTTTCACTCAAGTGCTTTCTTTTCTTTGGCTCTCAACTTGAAATCTTCAATAATTCGCACTTGATGTTCATGCACCTCACTTGGCTACTGTAACATCCCGCGTCCGGGCTGGCCCAATAACTTTTGAGCTTTAAACCACGGGCTCAAAATGCTTAAGCCAAGTTATTTAGTAGCCCAAACGTAGGATGTTATATACAAATCATTTTCTTTTCTTCCCACCAATGTGGGACTTTTTGAGGGGTCTCACATTCACCCCTCCTTATCAGGCTTTGCGTCCTCGCAAAGCCCAATCCATATCATAATCCGGACTGTCCACTCGGTTGTATCGGATTCTAGAGGTGGCTCGTACGGGCTCTAGAGGTGGCTCCCGCCCTTAGGTCGACGTAGCACTTAGCCCCGCACAGCACTTAGTTCCTCCACTTCCTTGCGTAGTCCGGCCCAAATACCATAGGCCCAGTCTCACCCTGTGCAGAGACCACACGAGGTTCGCTCTGATACCATTTGTAACATCCCGCGTCCGGGCTGGCCCAATAACTTTTGAGCTTTAAACCACGGGCTCAAAATGCTTAAGCCAAGTTATTTAGTAGCCCAAACGTAGGATGTTATATACAAATCATTTTCTTTTCTTCCCACCAATGTGGACTTTTTGAGGGGTCTCACAGCTACAATGGATTTAATGTCAACTTTTTGTTTTCCCAAGTGAAAAAGTACTTGTTGTCGTATCCATCATAGAGCACCCTTCTATCGAATTGCCATGGTCTACCCAAAAGTAAGTGACAAGCTTTCATGGGGACAATGTCACACCAAACTTTGATAGATCTTTTGTCCGTGATTGTGCATCTTAAAGAGTTGTTGATACACAATCTAGGACCATTAGATATGAGATATCTAAAGACTAGTTAGTCAAGGAAGAAAGATGCATCTTATTGCTTGTTAAGGGGAAACCTAAGCATGCTTTTCAGAAAGCACAAGTAGCTTAGACAAAGCTTAAAAGTGTGATCAAAATGAACAAGTCTAACAGCACATGTTTTCAATCCAACCACAATTAGTATTGGAAAAAGAATTCTTGGTGAAGATTCTACTTCTAGTAAGTTTATGTTTGAGATAAATCCTTCTATTAATTAAGACCATTGGGTATATTAGATACCAAATATAGATCTCATATTTGCCAAAATATGCAAGGCCTTAAGGATAGTAAATTATAGATAGAGAAAGTCAAACTAAGTGTGATAAATGGAGTAAGAGTTGCTACACTATCCGTAGAGACTTATACGCTCCTTTTGCGAACTGGTCTTGTTCTAAAATTTAAATATTGTTATTCTGTTATAATATTTACGAAGAGTATAAAATCTACTTCGCAATAGATGTGGATGGATTTGCCATTATAAAAGGGGAATAAAAGTTGTTCCTTTTATGTAATGGTGTCCTTTATGCTATTTGATCATTAAACAATAATTCATATATTTTAGACCTTGACAAGTCCATTTTCAAACATAGACACAATTCAATATTTTTGAAACATTTATACTTTTGGCATTATAGACTTTGTCGTGTGAATGAGAAACGCATCTCCCAATTACTTATAGATGAATACTTGGACTCTTTCGATTGTGAATCGTTTGAGACATGTGATTCTTATTTACTTTGTAAGATGATTAAAATACCCTTTATTTGAAAGGGTGAATGTACTAGTGATCTTCAAGGCTTCTGCATATAGATGTTTGTGGCCTAATATTGATCCATGCTAGGGGTGTTATCTCATATTTCATCACTTCTATGGATGACCATTTTAGATATGGTTACACGTATCTTATGATACACAAATCATCGCCTTGGAAATATTCAAAGTCATTGCGTTGAAGTAAGAGAATCAAGTTAGCAAGAGTATTATGATACTAATATTTGTTTGAGGTATTTAATACTTAAAGTCAAGTGTTTCAAAATATTTAAAGGAGAATGTTTGTACTCTACACACCACAATTGTATGATGTGTCTAAGAGGAGAAATTATACCCTATGAGATATGGTGCAATCCATGATAAGCCATATTACACTTCTTAACCTCGTTTTAGGGGTCTTTCTTAGACACCACCTCCTATAAATTCAACCATATTCCAACAAAATACTGTTGACACTACCTCATATGAGATATGATATAGTTAGAATCCAAATCATTCTCGCATAAAGATTTGGGATCTTCCACTTAGTTGAAGTAGATCGTATTAGACAAGTTTAGAGCTGAATATAACTAATGTCTTTTTGTGGGCTATCTTTGTGAAAACAATGGACACCACTTTTATAATCTCCTTGAGCAAAATGTTTATCTCAAGAAATGTCTTTTTCTAGAAAAATAGTTTATTCTTAAAAGAGATAGTGGAAGCAAAATAGAACTTGAAGAAGTTCAAGAACCACAAATTGACAAATATCAATAGTTGGAACTAGAGCTTATGCTTTGTTGACGAGGAGCAACAGAAGCTCAAAATACACAAAATCTTTAAAAGACTCGTAGAGTATTTATACTCTTGAGAAATATAGATTTCTCACAAATGAGAGATATAGATTTCTCATTGACAAGAGTAATAATGTATTAGTCATATATGAAGACAAACCTACTAGTCATAAAGAAACTTTGTCTAATGTAGACTCATTGACATGGCAAGTTATTATAAAATCCAAAATGGATTCTAGGTACAAGAACAAGGTATAGATGTTGTTAGGGTGCAAATAGGTTTGTAAGAAAAAGGTTGACATAGATGGTAACATAGTTACCTATAAAGCAAGGTTAGTGTCAAAAGGGTTACGATCGAAGGTTTGACTTTGAAAGAAACCTTTTCACCAATAGCTATGCATAAATCCATTAAGATTTTGCTTGAAGCTATGACAAATGGATATGAAGACCCCATTCCTTAACGAGAATTTGCTGAGATGTGTACATGACACATCCCTTGGCCTTCACTTCCATTGATAGTCATGAGGTATGTAAGATTCAAGGGTCCATTTATGAACTGAAGCAAGTGTCAAGGTGTTGCAGGATTCATTTTGATGAGATAATCAAACAGTTTGATTTTTTCGAAAACAAAGACAAGCTTTGTGTAAATGCAAAGTTGAGTAGGAGTGTTATCGTTTTCTTGATACTATACATGGATGAGAAACAATATAATTTAAAAGTAAAGGTATGGCTGTCCATTAATTTCTTAATTAAAAAGAAGCAACCTATAATTTAGGAATTGAGATCTACATAGATGGATCCAAGAGGTTGTCACTAAATCCAAGTACATAGGCAAGATACTCAAAGATTTAGTATGGTGCAATCGAAGAAAGGATTTTACCTATGTGATATGAGATTACTCTTTCAAAAGATACGCATCTTTGACATCTGTCGAGATTGATAGCATGTAATAGATCTCGCATACTTTTGCAATAAGTTCTATTATGTATGCTATGCTATGTACTAGACCTGATGTCTCCTAGGCTCTAAGCATTACGAGTAAGATTCAGGCTAATTTTGATGAGTATCACTGGATATGACATGAACAGAAGTGTGGAACCATGCCAAGACCCTTGATGAACTCCAAGTCAAACACCTCAAGTCTTCTTCAATGAAGATCACGAACTCCTAAGGACCTAAACTAGACCAATGTGAGCTAGTTCAATATGCTAGTATAAGGCTTTAAGAATTTGATCAAACACGAAAGAAATCACTTTAAGCAAGTATTTAAGTCACCACAAGCTAAGGCTTGATAAGACTAAGAGTAGTTCTAATCCAAGAACCAAGAAAACACTCTTAAAAAGAGCGCACACTATCCATACAAATTTTTTGGGAATAATCTGATGTTTTTATTGAATTATGAAGGCCTATAAATAGGCTTACAAGAGAATCTAGAACTTGAAGTTTAAGACAACTACTAAAAACTAAATACTCAACTATTTGGAAAACTTAATTAAGACAACTTGTAAACTAATTAGGCAGCTAAACAATAAGGAAACTAAGTTCTAGAAGATTAAAAATATAGTACAAAAGCCCACGATTGGGCCTCCAAGCTTGTTGGTCTTCCTTGATCCAATATTGCCTCAAATTGGCGGCCCATCTTCCAATTCTCCACACGTTTGGCCAGCTTCAAGGGATCGACACGTTTGGCCCAACTCATCAACATGATCCTTGGCCAAAATTAATGTAATAAGTCTTGGTGATTGTGAAGAAGTAGCCCAAGTAGCCTCCTTTTCAAGCACATCCAAAATTAGTCCATGCAAAGCTTCCTTCATTTTCTTTGTTCTTGATCGAGTCATTGGTCCATCTAAGCCTTGCAAAGGATCCTCTTTATAGCTCAAACCATTGGATGCCCCTTGATTTCCCATCAGGATATCTGTCATGAATATTCTTAAGTACTTGAGTAGCACTAAAGAATTATTCTTGACTATGTAGATCACACTTAAGAAGTGTGTGTATTTAAAGATGTGACCTTTTAATCCAATAGGGATCATAAATAGATCACGACATGACTTGGTGTTCACGTTGAATGATAGTGGATACAAGTTCTTAGACTCATTGGACTTACTTGGTGTGATTCTTGAAATCTTTAAATCTGTCCAAGTGTGTTCTTGCATTTCTTGTGGTTCTTGAAGAAGTTCTTGAGTTTTCTTGAAGTTCTTGATAGGTTTCTTGAAGTTCTTGATAAGTTTCTTAAAGTTCCTGATAAGTTTCTTGAAGTTCTTGATAAGTTTCTTGCACTTCTTGGTTTGTAAGTTGAGTTCTTGAAGTTTGTGAGTTGCTGGAATTTTTTGGACTGATTTCTTGAATTTCTTGGCTGATTTCTTGGACTTTCTTGATCAAATCTTGAAGTTCTTGAAGCCTTGAAGTGTTGGTCAAAGGGTTTTCATCATAAAATAGGGTTTTGTTAAGGTTTCTTGCATGTTGGGTTGCTGAAATTCGTTCCTATTTTTGGACGAATTTCTGTTACGATTTTTGCAGAAATTTTGGTGTTAAAAGGAGTCTAAAAGGTGTTAGTTGGGTTTATATAGAAGTTATTTGTCATAGGGAAACCAATTGGGTAAAGGAAAACTAGTTGGCAAAGGATAGGAAACCAAATCCTCAAGGTGCAAGGGTTTCTTCATTCTTTTTGGAAAGTGGTGATTCTTGTTTCCTTTTTCTTCATTTAGAACGTTTTTCCAGCTGGTTAAGGTCCCTTGGGGCGTGTTTTAAGGTTTTCAAATTAGTTGTGCTTGGTTTTAGTTGCCAATTGTTCAAGAATTTATTTTGGAAAGTGAATTGGATTGTTGGAGTTTTACTTTTTGCACAAGAATATTATTATTTTTCAAGAGAACATTAAAAATCAAGAATTTTTACACATTTATACCACACATTAGGGTGTCTATTTTGTATCAATTCTTGATCCTCATCCATTCTTTGATTTATTCTCTTGATCATAAACACTCTAAGCTAATTTTTCTTGGCCTCTACATTTACTCTTTACAAGTTGAGGTTGCTGTAGGTCCTTGGTGGGATTGATTGAGCTGGTTTTTCATCAAAGAGCCTACAAGAAGATTCTTTGAGTAGAAAAAGGCTTAGTTGTGAGCTCATTCGAGGGTAAAAGCCAATCTACTTGAGGGAATCGAGTGCCAGATACTAAGGGAGTGTTTCACATATTCTTGTCTATTTTCTTTGTTTTTTCTAATGATTTTTCATGCAGGTTTTTAGGACATAATGGCGCATTCTATGGACATTAATAATGAACTAAAATTGTTTAGGGAAGCCATTGTTGGTGATTTTGAAAGAAAGATGCACCTTATGAAAGATGAGATCTATGAAAAGATGGATAGGCATTCGCAGTCATCTAATGCCAAAGCTTTTGCATCCAAATCCTCTAAAAAGTTGTCCAAGAATTATTATACTTCAAAGAAGGAGGATGACATGAAGGGTCTTAATGATTGGGATGATTTTTGGAGTAGATATAAAGCACTTGTGGCTGCTCAAAAAGAAAGAGTGCTTGAGGAGGAATCTACTCTCTCAATTAAAGATCAAATTTCATCACCTCTCATTCAAAAGAAGAATCGTGATGCTTTTGAAGAGAAGGATAAACCATTGCGAGATAGTGAACAAGTGCAACAAGTTGAATTCTATACTAGATGCATTGTGAAAAACAAGGTCTGTAGTACGTGCATTAATCATGTTAGTTGCACTAATTTGGTGAGTACTATGTGTGTTGGAAAGCTAGGATTGCCTTTGTTGAAGCATCCACATCCATACAAAAGGTTGATTGATAATGAAGAATTTGAAGTAACCAATCAAGTGGAGTTGGAGTTTTCAATTAACAAGTATCATGATAAGATTCTTTGTGACGTGGTACCAATGGAGACTTGTTATGTAATCTTAGGGCATCCATGGCAACTTAAGAATGAAGCCAAATATGATGAGGTGAACAATAACTACTCTTTCAAATGGAATGGGAGGAATATCAAGCTAATTCCTTTGCCCTCACTTGAGGTAAATAAGGATAAAGAGAAAATTTCAAGAGATTGCAAAGAGTGGGAAAGATCTTTGAGCACACAAGCAAAGGAAAAGAGTGATAAAAAAGAAGAGTGTGTGCAAGAGAAGAGTGAGGATAGTGTAGATCTTGAGGGAGAACAAATCGAGAGGAAAAATTCTGAGAAAGAAGCAGAAAATAAGAGAGTGGAAGTGGAAGCTAGCAAAAGTGAGAAAAAGAGTGCTTTGATTGAAAGGCCTAAACTTCTTGTGCCTATGTACAAAGAAGTAGATTATTTTGCTAACATTCCTAACACTTGTTTTCCTAGTGTTTTTGTTTCTCCTTTGCAGCAACTTGGAAATCAATTTCAAGACAAAGTGACGCCACCTACAAATTGCTTATTCAATGGCGTTAAGTTGCAAGTTTCTAGATTTTTATCACCAAGCAAGAAGATGCAAGTGTTCCCAAGACATGACTTGGTGAAGAGAAGATGTTTAGAGACAAAATTTTGGTCTCATGCCATCAACATCAATTGGTTGATCAAATACATGTTTGATTGGTGGCATGGTGTTAATTGGATTGATTCACAAAGTCCAAACGCCACAACTAAAATGAAGAACTTGCTAGATATAAACGCTTTGTGACCTAAGTTTTTTTGTTTTAGTGTTTTTAATTTACAAACACTCCCTTAGTGTTTGGCACTCGATTCCCTCAAGTAGATTGGCTTTTACCATCTAGTGAGCTCACCACTAAGCCTTTTTCCACTCAAAGAATCTTCTTGTAGGCTCTTTTATGAAGAACCAACTCAATCAATCCCACAAAGGACCTATAGCAACTTCAACTTGTAAAGAGTAAATGTAGAGGCCAAGAAAATTAAGCTTAGAGTGTTTATGATCAAGAGAATATATCAAAGAAAGGATAAGAATCAAGAATTAGCACAAAATAGACACCCTAATATGTGGTATAATTGTGTAAAAATCCTTGATTTTGAATGATCTCTTGAAAAATAATAATATTCTTGTGCAAAAAAGTAAAACTCCAACACTCCTTTAAGAAATAAGAAAGAATTCCTTTTCAAAAAGAATTCTTGAACAAATAACAACTAAAAACCAAGCACAACCAATTAGGAAACACCAAACCATGGTCAAACACTCCCCAAATAGCTGGAAAACACGAAAAAAAAAAAAAGGAAATAAGGTGTAAACTACTTGTTTTGTAGAATAAGTTTCCAAATCCCCTTTGTAACTACTTTCCTCTTCCCAATGGGTTTTCCAAAGACAAATAACTTCTATATAAACCCAACTAACACCCTTTTAACCCTTTTAAACACCAGAATTTCTGCAAAATCGCAGCCAAAATTCGTCCAAAAATTAAAACAAATTTCAGCAACTATTATGCAAGAATTCCCTATCAAAACCCTAGTTTATGAAGAAGACCTTTTGACCAATACTTTAAGGCTTCAAGAACTTCAAGATTTGATCAAGAAAGTCCAAGAAATTAGCCAAGAACTTCAAGAAATCAGTCAAGTAATCTTCAGCAACACAGACTTCAAGAACTCAAGAACAAGTTGGTGCAAATTCAAGAAACTAGCAAAGTAAGTTCAAGAACTTCAAGAACTTGTACCTAAACACCAAGTAACTTCAAGAAAATTTGAATAAATGATTGTGCACGATTTTTGCCTTGATGTGCACTCCTTTTTATTCTCTTTTTCCTTCTTTTTCTTTATGCTTTGTCTTTTTTTTCTTTCTTTTCTTCCCTTTTGCATGACTTTTTCTTCTCTTTTCTTCACACGATTTTTTTTATGTTTTTACACGAATTTTTTTAATTTTTTTCACGCAAGAACTCAAAAATAACTCAACTAAATTTCTAAGAAAATTGGTTGTATGAATTTTTATGTTCAAGAAACCCTTTTTCTTGCAAATTTTTGACACAAGAAATTCAAGAAAAACACTAAAAATAGTCAAGAATCGCAAAATACCACACAAGATTTATAATTGTTGATTGAAAAGCAACCAAGAACAACTCTAATGAACCTAGGGCACGAATTTCACAAAGAAAACAATGAGAAAAATATAGCAGAATTTTTTTTCAAGAAACCAAAGTAACAAGACACAAGAAATCAACTTGTTGTCCAGGCTCGAAGCTCTTTGACAATGACTCAAAGAAAGAAAAACAAATAAAACACAAGTTGCTTAACCAGGCTCAAAACTCTTTGATACACAACCAAAAAGAAAAAAAAAGGATATATTCGAATTTTCCAAAGGAAAAATTGGATTGGAAAAACCTGAAAAAAATCCAAGAAGATAGCTCTGATACCACTTGATGTGCGCACGGTTGCGTTGCCAAGAAAGTCTTGGATTTCAGGTATGCAACTCGTTGAACTCAAGACCTCATTTGATTTGTGAACCAAGGAACCCTTGAAGTGGAGTTGTTTTGCCTTGAATCTCCCTTAAGAAGATGAAACATGCCTAAAAATAACTAGATTAGACCAAGTTGAGCGAGTTCAGTCGTTTAACCTAATTAACTCTAAGACTTGATCAAAAGCACAAGAAAAACTCTAAGCGAAGTTGGTGGTCGCCACAAGTAAACTTAATAAGACCAAGAGTAGTTCTTAATCGACAAAGAACCAAGAAAATTCTCACAATAGAGAAAACTCACGATTTTTTTTTGAATAATTCTTGTTCAAAATCGTATGAATAGTAACATGCCTATTTATAGGCTTACAAAGAAAAGTCTAGAAGCTTAAAATAAAGTAAACTACTAAAACTTGTTGTAACATATCACAATTGGGTAACTAACTAAAAGTTACAACTTGTAAGACTTAGAAAACTTAACAAAAACATAATTAACTACAAAAATTATTGGAAATTCGTCCAAAATCAGACCATGGGCTGGACATCCCTCCATAAGATCCATTGGGTCTCCATTTAGCGACTTTAAGGGCCCTCCAAGTAAGTCCAAGTAACTAGCCTCTTGTAAGATTATTTTGGACAATTTAGCAACTCCTTTTGGGCCATCTTTGTAGATGAACTTAATCCACAACCAATACTCCACTCCTTGGCCCAATGTGCCAGTATAAACAAAGTGAATTTTAAGCTTGCCATTAAGCCCAAATTCGTGCATAGGCTTCAGCCAGCAACCACGTGGATCATCTTCCACCAAGAACACGCATCTCCTAAGCTTACCATGCTCAAGTCCAAATCCAACAAGTGTGAGTGCTCATTGGATCACATAAAAAGTTGCGACAGTTTTGGCCAACTAAATTTTGAAAAAGGGTTTTATTGGTACTGAGTTAGGGTATACCAACCCACCCGAAAAATCATTTAACAAAACAAGACAAAATAAATTTTTTAGAAAATTATTTGAAAACCCTTTTTTCGACTCCGGTCTACGAAAAAACGAGAGAAAAATGTCCAAGAGTCACATTTGAAGAAAGGGAAGGCAAAGGCTCACGTCTAAGGCACACTTTCTACCTAATCGAGACTAGTTGAGAGGTTTAATTAAAATTTCCAAGTTAACCCTAAATTCTATCGCGTTTGGATGTATCTATATGAATGCAAATACTAAATATAAATGTGAGTATCGAGAGGGTCAAAATGTTCCGTCGAGGCTTGGTTAGAATTATCAAACTAATTGTGAATCCTAAGTCGAGACCTTGAGGGAATCACGAGTGTAGACGCAAGATATGATGCCAAAAAGAAAAGAAAAATAGTAATATAGGTAATAAGTGATCAAAGAAAGTGAGGAATGCAACATAATGGGTATGGGAGACTAGTAACTCGTGACTGAATGTTCCTACTCACGGAGAGGGGAACTGCCTGTCAATCGACCGCTTCTCACATAAGTAGACAACTATTTCTAGTCGGATCACAAAAATGTTCTAAAAGTCTAAGTGAAAATACAACCTAAATGTCATGCACTGTCAAATACTAAAAAATAGATAATAATGGTGATTATATACGTATAAAATCATGCAAAATGATAAAAAAACTAAAAAGGGAATAGTGTGTGAAATGATGTAAAATGCACACGAGTGCACCTAGTACTAAAATGCCTTAAGGGTCTAGCGTTGGACTAGTTCTTTTTAGGATTCCCAATAGCGTTGGATTAGCGGGGAAACGATAAAACCACGACTAGCATTGGGCTACTATGGTGACGGCATAACAGGAACTAATAAAATATAAATAAAAAATAATAAAGCATAAATGGAAAGCAAATAAATATATAAAGACATATAAGAACATATAGGAGCACATAAATCCTAATGAAAGCGGTAAAACATATAAACACACAAGCACACAAAAGCACATAAGCCCTAGCTATTACATCGGGAGAATTAATTGTATTTTTAGGGGTGAAAAAGTAAAGATGGCTTGTCTATTACACTTGCTATCTAAATACAAAATTTTGCTAAAAAATACGATAAATGTAATCTAACTGTTACATTGGCTAGCTAAATACAAAAATATTATACTTTTGCCAAAATAATAAAATTTGAAATTAAATAACATAAAATGAATAAATACATAAAAAGCATGTAAAATAAGAAACATATGAAGAAAATGCATAAAAATCACATAAAGGCATATCGGGGCACATAAAGAGAAATTAATAAGTAATAGGGGTACTTCTTTGAAGACCTGGTACAAATACTAATCAAAATTAACAAATAAGTCAATGTATCTCGATATAAAGAAATAAAGCCTAAAATATGCAAGTATTAATAAATTGGGTAAAAATGTAAAGTCTAGCAACTAAGGGGACTACAATTAAATTCTACAAAAATTAAGGGTGAAAGTCGAAAATTCACACAAGTCTAAGGGGGTAAAAATGCCAAATTAAAGTAAATTGGAGGGACAAAACAATAAATTCCAGCAATTGGGGGTAAGTTTGCAAATAGTGGGACCTAATTGAAAGAAAAATGAAATCCGGGGGAATTAATCTGAAATCATGGGGAACTTAATTATATAAAATAACAAACTTAGGGGATTTAGCATACTATTTAAAAGTCTAGGGACTAAGACTCAAATATTCATTACATGAAAAATCAATTTAACAAAAATTCTAAACCCATAAACATAAATTCTAAAATCAATGTCAGACAAAAAAAATCAAACGTGATACGTGCATGGTAGCCCCACACGCATCATTCAATTTTCCATGGAATTGATCATTCGTCTCTGATATTGTGAGGAGTTCAACGGCACAAGGCATGGCAATGGAGCATGGAAGATGGCCTATCTGGCATCCGCTCAAATGGGAAGACACAAAAGAAGGATCATAGTTTTTGGTGTTATTTATTTTTACAAGTTGTAATCTTTATGTTAGTTATCTAATTGTGATAGGTTACAACTAGTAATAGATTTTTAGTAGGTTTTCTAGAATATTCTTCATGAGCCTATAAAAAGGCATTCTTGTATTATTTTAAGAACGATGTTATGATGAATCAATAAAAATTGTGAGTTTTCTCTCTACGAGAATTTTCTTAGTTCTTGGAATAGAACTAATTTCTGGTCTTATTGGAGTGATTCCATGGCGACCAAAACCTATGCCTAGAGTTTCTTCCACTTGATTTGATTCATTCTTTTGGGTTTGTCAATTAGGGGTCTATTCCACAAGTTGTTTAGGGGTCTATTCCACAGGTTGGTTAGGTGTCTATTTCACGGGTTGGCTAGGGGTCTAACTTGCAGCACAAAATGAGGATTTCAACGATCTTGGTTGAATATTCGAAGCAACCCATTCGAGTTGTTCTTGGGGTCTTCAACAAGTTACGAAGGGGTCAAGAAGATCGAGTGGTTACCACAACTCAAGTTGTTCTTGGGGTCTTCGACAAGTTACGAAGGGGTCAAGAAGATTGGGTTATTTTGTATGGATTTCTTTTCAAGACGGTCTTTTGGGAATGATATTCCTGTGATATACGAGAGGGCGACACCCCGATCGTATTAATTGGTATTAGAGCTTTTGGGATCTTGAAAGAAATCAGGTTTTGTGTCAACCCGTTTGGGTATATGATACGTGCATGGGCACAAGGCATGGCAGTGGAGCATGGAAGATGGCCTATCTAGGATCCACTCAAATGGGAAGATATGAAAGAAGGATCATAGTTTTTGGTATTATTCATTTTTACAAGTTGTAATCTTTATGTTAGTTATCTAATTGTGATAGGTTACAACTAGTGATAGGTTTTTAGTAAGTTTTCTAGAATATTCTTTATGAGCCTATAAAAGGGCATTCCTTGTATTATTTTAACAATGTTATGATGAATCAATAAAAATTGTGAGTTTTCTCTCTACGAGAGCTTTCTTAGTTCTTGGAATAGAACTAATTTATGGTCTTATTGGAGTGATTCCATGGCGACCAAAACCTACGCCTAGAGTTTCTTCCACTTGATTTGATTCATTCTTTTGGGTTTGTCAATTAGGGGTCTATTCCACGAGTTGGTTAGGGGTCTATTCCACAGGTTGGTTAGGTGTCTATTTCACGGGTTGGCTAGGGGTCTAACTTGCAGCGCAAAAGAAGGATTTCAACGATCTTGGTTGAATATTCGAAGCAACCCATTCGAGTTGTTCTTGGGGTCTTCGACAAGTTACGAAGGGGTCAAGAAGATCGAGTGGTTATCACAACTCAAGTTGTTCTTGGGGTCTTCGACAAGTTACGAAGGGGTCAAGAAGATTGGGTTATTTTGTATGAATTTCTTTTCAAGACGGTCCTTTGGGAATGATGTTTCTGTGATATACGAGAGGGCGACACCCCGATCGTATCAATTGGTATCCACTGCCATGCCTTGTGCCCATGCACGTATCAGTATATCTTTTGTTTTTGTTGTCAATCCGCTTGGATATATGTTTTTAATTTTTATTTTTTTGTTTTGTTGTTCTTGGTTCAAGATCTGATTTTTCTTGAATCAAAGTTGTGATCTTTTGTGGTTTGATTGTCAAAAAAAAAAAAAAAGTCGTACTGTTCATCGACACTGTAGCGTACTGTTCATCCTGCGTCACTGTTCAAGCGCTAGGGTTTACTGTTCATAACGGAAAAAAACTGTTTGTGACGGCACAGTTCATGGCGGAATATTGTTCGTTGCGGAACTATTCATGACGGGAATTACTGTTCATCGACGGAGTACTGTTCACTTCCAGCTAGTACTGTTCATCCGATTTTTCCTAAATTTTTTTTTTCTCTTTTTCTTCCAGTTTTGTTTTGTTTATTTTTGAAGTAGAGTTTTGTGTTTTGTGAGTTGTTTGTGTTGTTAAAAAAAAAAAAAAGGGTTGCTAATTGAAAAAATTCTTGAGTGGAAAAAGGCATATTTGTGAAATTCTATAAGAAAAGTCAAATGTTGGGTTAAAAAAAAAAATCTTCTTGTTGTTATGAATTTTGCAGATTTGAGCTTTGAGTTGTGCCCCATTTTTTACAAACTATAGGCGACGATTCGAGGACGAATCGTTTTAAAGAGGAGGAGTTTGATACGTGCATGGTAGGTCCACACGCATCATTCAATTCTCCATGGAATTGATTATTCGTCTCTGATATTTTGAGGAGTTCAACGGCACAAGGCAAGGCAATGGAGCATGGAAGATGGCCTATCTGGCATCCACTCAAATGGGAAGACACAAAAGAAGGATCATAGTTTTTGGTGTTAATTATTTTTACAAGTTGTAATCTTTATGTTAGTTATCTAATTGTGATAGGTTACAACTAGTGATAGATTTTTAGTAGGTTTTCTAGAATATTCTTCATGTGATGAGTCCCAAGTTGGAGACCTTCAAGGGGGACATTCCAAGGATGATGGATCGAGTTTGAGGAGCTTCAATGATGTGCTTAAAGGTTTGGATGGTCCTATGACTAGAGCAAGAACTAGAAGAATGAAGGATGCATTGCATGGACTCATATTGGACTCATATGAGGAGGCTTTGCAATTGGGCTCAAAGGTTCAATCTAAACAACTCATTAATGTGATTTGGGCTGAACAAACATTGGATGAGAACTTCATGGGCCACACGAGTGGGGAGCTTGAAGAATTGAAGTCCAATTGATGGTTTTGTGGGCTTAATGGACCACCAGCCCATTAGGGTTTATTAGTTACGATTTTTATAGTCTTTGAGTTGTAATAGACTTAGTTATTTTAGTTAATTCATGCTTTGTTTTGGTAGTTTCATTAGTATAGGTTTTGTCTTAGAAGTTAAGTCTATTTTCACAACTCTAGAATGTTCTTTGTAAGCCTATTTATAGGCCATATTATTAGTTACGAATTTAACAAGAATTATTCAGAAAAATTGTGTGTTTTCTCTATTGTGAGAATTTTCTTGGTTCTTTGTTGATTAAGAACTACTCTTGGTCTTATCAAACTTGCTTGTGGCGACCACCAACTTCGCTTAGAGTTTTCTTGAGTTTTTGATCAAGTCTTTAGAGCTAATTAGGTTAGACGATTGAATTCGCTCAACTTGGTCTAGTCTAGTTGTCCTATAGGCGTGCTCATCTTGAAGGGAAGATTCAAGGCAAAACAACTCCACGTCAAGGGTTCCTTGGTTCACGAATCAAATGAGGTCTTGAGTTCAACGAGTTGCATACCTGAAATCCAAGAATTTCTTGGCAACGCAACCGTACGCACATCATCATGAGCCTATAAAAAGGCATTCTTGTATTATTTTAAGAACGATGTTATGATGAATCAATAAAAATTGTGAGTTTTCTCTCTACGCGAGTTTTCTTAGTTCTTGGAATATAATTAATTTCTGGTCTTATTGGAGTGATTCCATGGCGACCAAAACCTACGCCTAGAGTTTCTTCCACTTGATTTGATTCATTCTTTTGGGTTTGTCAATTAGGAGTCTATTCCACGAGTTGGTTAGGGGTCTATTCCACAGGTTGGTTAGGTGTCTATTCCACGGGTTGGCTAGGGGTCTAACTTGCAGCACAAAGGAGGATTTCAACGATCTTGGTTGAATATTCGAAGCAACTCATTCGAGTTGTTCTTGGGGTCTTTGACAAGTTACGAAGGGGTCAAGAAGATCGAGTGGTCACCACAACTCAAGTTGTTCTTGGGGTCTTCGACAAGTTACGAAGGGGTCAAGAAGATTGGGTTATTTTTTATGGATTTCTTTTCAAGACGGTCCTTTGGGAATGATGTTCCTGTGATATACGAGAGGGCGACACCCCGATCGTATCAATTGGTATCAGAGCTTTTGGGATCTTGAAAGAAATCAGGTTTTGTGTCAACCCGTTTGGGTATATCTTTTGTTTTTGTTGTCAATCCACTTGAATATATGTTTTTAATTTTTATTTTTTTGTTTTGTTGTTATTGGTTTAAGATCTGATTTTTCTTGAATCAAAGTTGTGATCTTTTGTGGTTTGATTGTCAAACAAAAAAAAAAAGTCGTACTGTTCATCGGCATTGTAGCGTACTGTTCATCCTGTGTCACTGTTCAAGCACTAGGGTTTACTGTTCATAACGGAAAATACTATTCGTGACGGCACTGTTCATGGCGGAATACTGTTCGTTGCGGAACTGTTCATGACGGGAATTACTGTTCATCGACGGAGTACTGTTCACTTCCAGCTAGTACTGTTCATCCGATTATTCTTGAATTTTTTTTTCCCTTTTTCTTCTAGTTTTGTTTTGTTTATTTTTGAAATAGAGTTTTGTGTTTTGTGAGTTGTTTGTGTTGTTAAAAAAAAAAAAGAGGGTTGCTAATTGAAAAAATTCTTGAGTGGAAAAAGGCATATTTGTGGAATTCTATAAGAAAAGCCAAAAGTTGGGTAAAAAAAAAAAAAAAAATCTTCTTGTTGTTATGAATTTTGCAGATTTGAGCTTTGAGTTGTGTCCCATTTTTTACAAACTATAGGCGACGATTCGAGGACGAATCGTTTTGAAGAGGAGGAGTTTGATACGTGCATGGTAGGTCCACACGCATCATTCAACTCTCCATGGAATTGATCATTCGTCTCTGATATTTTGAGGAGTTCAACAGCACAAGGCATAGCAATGGAGCATGGAAGATGGCCTATCTGGCATCCACTCAAATGGGAAGACACAAAAGAAGGATCATAGTTTTTGGTGTTATTTATTTTTACAAGTTGTAATCTTTATGTTAGTTATCTAATTGTGATAGGTTACAACTAGTGATAGATTTTTAGTAGATTTTCTAGAATATTCTTCATGAGCCTATAAAAAGGCATTCTTGTATTTTTCACACATCATTTGCACGAGGCCAGTAAAAATGTTCTTGCAAAACATTTAGAGTTTTTAATACACCAAAATGACCCATTAATCTCCCTCCATGCGACTCACGCACAAGCAATTCACGCAAAGAGCTTACAGGCACACATAATTTATCCTTCTTAAATAGAAAACCTTCATGCCTATAATATTCGCCAAAAGACCCTTTTTCACATGCATTCCAAATTGACTCAAAATCATGATCAGATCCATACAAATCTTTCACATGTTCAAACCCAATTAATTTGGCATGCAATGAGGTAAGAAGAGTATACCTTCTTGACAACGCATTTGCCACTATATTCTCCTTACCTTGTTTGTATTTGATGACGTATGGGAACGTCTCAATGAACTCTAGCCACTTGGTGTGTCTCTTGTTCAACTTACCTTGGGACTTGAGGAATTTGAGACTCTCGTGGTCCGAGTGTATGATAAATTTCCTTGGCCATAGGTAATGTTGCCATGTATGGAGCGTCCTCACCAAAGCATATATCTCCTTATCGTAAGTGGGATAATTGAGTGTTGCCCCTTGAAGCTTCTCGCTGAAATAGGCATTAGGCTTGGAATCCTGTATCAAAACAGCTCCTACACCAATACCACTAGCCTCACCCTCAATCTCAAAAACTTTATCAAAATTAGGTAAGCTTAACAAAGGTGCATTAGTCAACTTATCTTTTAGCAAATTAAAGGCTCTTTCATGCACACTTTCCCACTTAAATACTACATTCTTTTTAACAAGCTCATTTAAAGGTGAAACTATTGAAGAGAAATCACGTACAAACCTTCGGTAGAAGCTTGCTAAACCGTGGAAAGATCTTACCTCATTGGCATTCTTAGGTGTAGGCCACTCCCGAATTGCCTTCACCTTAGATTCATCTACACTGACGCCGTTAGTACTAACAACAAATTCAAGAAAAATAATAGAATTCATACAAAAAGAACATTTTTTCATGTTGGCATACAATTGGTGTGATCCAAGCACATCAAGAACAGCATGCAAGTGTGTTACGTGGTCATTCAAGAACTTGCTATAGATCAAAATATCATCAAAATAAACCACAACAAATTTTTCAATGAAATGGCGGAAAACATGGTTCATTAAATGCATAAAAGTACTAGGAGCATTAGTTAAGACAAAATGCATAACTAACTACTCATAAAGACTATACTTAGTTTTAAAAGCAGTTTTCCACTCGTCACCTTCTTTCATCCTAATCTGATAATAACCACTCTTTAAATCAATTTTGGAAAACATTTGTGAGCCATACAGTTCATCTAACATATCGTCTAGCTAGGGATGGGATGACGATACTTTACCGTGATTTTATTGATGGCTCTGCAATCCACGCACATTCTCCAAGTGCCATCCTTCTTAGGCACCAAAATAACTGGTACTGAGCACGGACTCATGCTCTCCCTAACGAACCCTTTCTCTATCAACTCGTCCACTTGCCTCTGTATCTCCTTTGTTTCCTCTGGGTTGGCCTGGTAAGCTGGACGGTTAGGAATACTCGACCCCGGTATGAAGTCAATCTGATGCTCTATGCCCCTGAGTGGTGGTAACCCCTGTGGAACATCTTCAGGGAACAAGTCTTGAAATTCCTGCAACAAAGACACTACAACACTAGGTACAGAAGGATTAATGTCGTTAGTAGAAAGGTAAATATCCTTATACATAAGCATAAGGAATGGCTGCCTCGCTATCAGTGCACTCTTGACCTCTCCTTTTTCTGCAAATGCACTCACTTTCTTCTTTTCTTTCGACACAACCTCTCTTTTACTTTTCTCTTTTTTTCTCTCGACTCTTCTCTCTTTTCTTCTAACTCGCCATCTCTCTTATTTTTCTCCTCACCCACACTTTGTTGCTTTTCTCTCATTTTACATTCTTGGGAGATCCTGGTTTGATCAGTATAAGCCTCAGATGGCTCGTAGAGACTTCAATACATACTCTTCTTCTTCCAAGTCAACCGATAAGTATTCTTATACCCATCATAAATCACTTTCCTATCAAATTGCCACGGTCGCCCGAACAAAATATGGCAAGCATGCATAGGTATGACATCGCACAAGACCTCATCCACATACCCTCCTATGGACAAATGACACCATTACTTGCCTCGTCACTTTAATGTCACCATGATCTGTCAACCATTGCAAATAATAGGGCTTGGGATGCTTGATGGTAGGTAGCCTCAGCTTCTCTACGAACAAGGTAGAGGCAACATTCGCACAGCTACCACTATCCACTATGACATTGCATAACTTATCTAGGACAACACACCTGGTATGGAAGATGTGTTCCCTGTGCATCTCCTCGCTGTCCTCTTTAGGCTGGATACTAAGGGATTTGCGGGTAACCAGAACCACTCCACTTGGTGGATCAACTTCACTAGGCCCTTCATTCTCATCACCACTAGGCCCCTCAAGCGGTGGCATCTCCTCATCACTGGAGTGCTCACTCTTTACATCCCCATTATCAAGGATGATCATGCTCCTTATACTGGGACACTGAGAAGAAATGTGCCCGTATCCCTGACACTTGTAGCATTTGATATCTCTCTGTCGTAGGTGGTAATGCTTCATTTCTGCCCTTGATAGGTTGTTTGGAGGATGACACCTCGACCTTGCCTTTACTATTAGAGGGTGTGTCATTTCTCTTCCATGGCTCCCTTGGTTTCTGATTGCTTTGTTCAGGGCCTCCTTTCACGAGAGTTACTCCATTGGGAACGAGTCTGACTGTTGGAGTAGCCTCGTCCTCTTTTTGATTTGAGTTGCTGCTCAACTTTCTCGGCCTTGTCAACCAAGTCTTGAAGCTCAACGTAGTTGTGCAGTTCCACAATATCAGCAATCTCTAAATTTAGGCCAGCAATAAACCTAGCCATGGTGGCCTCCTCATCCTCTTGTACATCAGCCTCGGATCATGAGGGTCTCCAACTCCTTAGCATATTCATCTACAGTAGACGATCCTTGCTTCAAGGTCTGAAGCCTTCGGTGTAAGTCTCTAGAGTAATGACTCGGGATGAATCTCTTCCTCATGATTGTCTTCATGGTTGCCCAAGTTCGAATTGGTTCATCTCCACATCTTCTTCTAGACTTCACCAATTGGTCCCACCAAATGCTCGCGTATTCCACGAACTCTACCGCTGCAATCTGTACCTTCTTTTCCTCAGAGTAGTTGTGGATTTCGAACACTTGATCAACCTTCCTCTCCCATTCCAAGTAAGCCTCCGGATTGTTTAGGCCCTTGAAAGGGGGAATGGACATCTTGATGCTTCCCAAATTGTTGTCACGATTTGGTTGCTGTAGTGGCACCCTCCTTCCTCGGCGGGAAATAACTTCTTCAGACTCATAACCTTCATCTTCTTCTTCTTCAGGTGCAGTTCGTGACACCTTGGCTTTCCCTTTTACAGCTGAAGCAATATCATCCATACGAGCATACATACGCCTGAACTCATCTTGCATAGCCTTTATAGAGAACTCTAGGCTAGCAAACCTTTGCTCACTATGGTCAGACATGATGAGTTTACCTGCAAAGAAATGTTAGCACACAAGTAAAACAAATAAAAGAACCTCACTCACTCACTAAATGTATCCACTCGTCTCTCGTGTATCACTCTAGGTATATAGGCTTTTTCCTGATGCTAATCTCACCCCTTAGCCTTTTACCACTCTTTGAGGTCACTACTGTAAGCCTTTGGTAAAGAACCTGCTCAATTGAACCTAACAAAAACCTAAGTTAAATGATCAAGGAGGATTTAAGAAAAAGGAAATTGCTTAGGGAAGAGTAATTTTCAAGAACTTTGAAGAAATCGAGCGACACAGAATTGAATGCAAAGATCTCGAAGAGACTCCCCTAGTGTGTGGTTCTTATGGTAAGAATCTTGATTTTCCAATAGTCTTCCTTTTCAAGAAAACGACCAACAATCCCTTGTGCCAAAATCCATTCAAACTCACAAGAATTCAAAAATCTGATTCAATTAAACTTTCATATGTGGCATTGTTCTCTGTCCAACGATCTGGATGTTTTACCAGGTCTATTCAGGTGCACAAGAACAGTATTCCAGCCAAATATACTTTAGTTTAATTGGTTTAGTTCGTGTACTCGGCCTTTACTCCCTTCAAGCACACCTCTTTTCTTTTCTTTTCTTTTTTTAAACAAATCCCAAATAGCCCACACTCAATCAACACAAAGTAAAACAAAATAACCAAAATTCACCAACTGAACAAGTCAATCTTCTAATGAACAGTATCGCTACAATATTGCTATAGTAACGAGAATAGTGCTCTTTTTTTTTTTTTGACAATTTCAACACCAGATGGAAGAGGAAAACCCTTGAGAAATTATCAAGACAAATAATTGAACCACACAAGAAACCCTAGAATTCTTGGTTTAGACAACCAAGAATGACTCTAACACAAACCCTAATTAGGATATCAATAAAAGGATAATCAAAGAGGACACGAAAGGAAGAAATCACAAGAATACAATCAAAGACTGATTACGAAGATCGAATATCACGAAAACAAAGAAAGAAAAAAAGGGATATAGCCAAAATTTCCAAAGGAAAATTCTGACTTCGGATAACCTAGAAAAATTAAGGAAAACCCTTGGCTCTGATACCAATTGATACGAATAACGGTCGCGAGATGCCCAAGACTCCTTGAAAATTCAATGGGAACCAATCCAATCTTCTTGACCCCTTCGTTACTTGTCAAAGAATCCAAGAACAACTTGAATTGGGCACTTTGAATGCTACCAAAGATCGTTGGTTCTCCTTATGGGATGCAACCTAGACTCCTACCCAACCTGTGGAATAGACCCCTAGTTGACGATCTCACAAGACGAAGAGCAAACCCTTTTGGAAGAACAATCCTAAGCAAAGAAAAGACTTGATCTTAACAAAGTTGATTGTCAAGAACAAGAGTAGTTCTTGTTTTACCAAAGAACTAGGGTAACCCCAATTTGAGAGAAAACTCACAATTAAATTGATTCAATAATATCATAGTGTTTGATTACACCAAGTACCTTATAAAAGGTTTACAACTCATTATTCTACTAAAAACCCGTAAAGAAAAAATGCATATGCAATTTCTTGGGAAGGCCGCAGCCAAGGCCGTGGAGCGACCTTACTTGCGGCCTCGGACAAAGGCTTTATTCCACTTCAGTTCATCCGGAGCAACTTTCTGATGAAGGCCGTGGGGAAGGCCGTGGCGGGGCCTTGGTCAGAATGTCTGGCTCGCGTTGGTTGTCCTCCTGCTCAACTCTCTGATGAAGGCCATGTGGATAAGGCCGTGGCGCTGGCCTTAGGTGCGGCCTCGGTCAGAAACTTCAATTCTCCTTCATTTAGGCTTGGCTTTGTCTACTTTGCTCACTTCCCTTGGCATCAACATCAATCCAAGCATAGGTAATCATCCGAGTCTGGCATGTTCTTAGCCCAAGTAGATTCTTCTTCTTGCAATTGTGTGAGAAGTCCTTGCATGGCTTGTTTCATCCTCTTGGTTCTAAGCCTCGTCATTGGACCTCCTATGCCTTGTAAAGGATCTGCCTTGAATGTGTCATCACCTTGGCTTCCACGATCCTCATTAAATGCTCAATGTCCTCCTAGTGACCATGATATCTCCTTGAGGCAGTCGTACCTCACTTGGTCCAGTAACCTTCTCATCATCTTCAAGGTCAGAACCCTCAAGTGGTGGCATGTCATCATCATTTGAAGATGCACTCTCTACCTCGCTATTTTCAAGAATAGTCATGATCCTCTTGTTTGGACAATTTGCAGCCATGTGTCCAAATCCTTGGCACCTGAAACACTGAATAGCTTGCTGAGGTGCTTCATTCTTTACCTTTTGTTGAGGTCTGGATGGAGTGGATTCTTACTTTGCTTTGGATGTTTCGGTCCCCTTTGGTGATGGAAAACTTACGAACATCTCTTCTTTTATTTTGACGGTTATCTCTCCATTGAGGTCGTGAAAATGGTGCAGTGACTCCCTTTATCTTCAAGGTCTTGAGTTGCCTCTAATTTTGATGGCCATATCCACCAAATCATTTATATCAAAGTAATGTTGCAACTCCACGCGGGTCCTAATCTCAACATTGAGACCTCCCATAAACCTTGCCATTACTACCTCACCTTCCTCCTTCAAGTTAGCTCTCATCAACAGAGTCTCCATCTCTTTGTAGTATTTATCCATGGACATACTACCTTGCCTCAAAGTCTGTAGTCTCCAATGAAGATCACGCATATAGTAACTAGGAATGTACCTTTTTTTGCATAAGCTTCTTCATTTCACTCCAAATGCGCACAAGTTCCTCTCTAAACCTAGCTCAATCCTTGTGAAGCTTGTCCCACCAAATATTGGCATAATCTGTAATTCCACCGCTACAAGTTGAACCTTCTTTTCTTCAGAATAATTGGGAAAATTGAAAACCCCTTCAACCTTTCACTTCCACTTCAAGATAAACCTCGGGATCATGCTTCCCTTGGAAAGATGGGATCGTCATTTTGATGCTCCCAATTGTCATCTTGACAATTAGGCCTCCTCCTTCCTCTCATTAGAGTTTAACCACACATATACTCTAGAATCCCTGATGGAAGTAATTAAGAACGTCACTAACACAAACCCTAGATTGAAAATGAGACACAAAACAACGGGATAGCACCAAAATATCACATGGAAAGATCGAAGAAGAACAA